>CM062813.1:119892209-120317209 GCA_031772625.1 Pinus tabuliformis
CTTGATGCTCTACCTCTTCCCTTTCTCGATTTTCTTCTTTATCTCAAATTTCTCTCCTTGGCTCTTTCTAGAGAAACTCAATATCTATTCTTCACACTGCTCCTTCTCGACTTCCTCCAGAGAATCTTGGTCTATGGGATTTCACTGGTCTAGATCTCTATCTCAGTCACCCAGAATAATCCTTCCTTTGTTACTCTAGAAGAAGCCTCTCCTTCGCTTTCCCAGAAGAAACCCTTCCTTCACTTTCCCAGAAGTAACCTCTTATTTTCTTGCCCAGAAGAAACCCTTCCTTTGCTTTCCCATAAGAAACCTCTTCTTTGCTTGCCTAGAAGAAAATTCCTTATCACACCTTCACACTTTTGTTTTACTTCTTCTTCCCACTTCTGCTTGATCGAATGCAAGTTGAGTTGCTTACTTTCAAGTGAGGCCGAGTTAGGCTTTATATACACCTCATCTCATGTCCTTTAGGTTGACATGATCACTAGAGGTTAGGACGACTTCTAGCATGTTCTTTCATCATTGTTGGCCAACTAGAAGAGGATAGGTGACAAGGTCTTGGAGGATACTTTACATAAACAAGTTTGACTCTACACAAAGTGAAACATGACATCATTACATGACAATGACTCTATCATTTTATGACTAGATGAAAAATAATTCCTAAAGACGCTCAATGGGATTCTTTACTCGAAAACAAAATCTCTTGCTCATGAAACCCGTGAAGCAAGTCAATGTAATAATTTTATTTTTCTTCTTTACATATCATTACATAAAATCATAATTACATGTCATTATGAAGACCGAACCTAGTTACACTTTTCAACACTCCCTCTTAACTAGGGAGATATTCGTAATGGTACTTGGACTTTCTCAATATGAAGAATTTCTCATAATAAGAATTCAGATTGGTAACTCATTTGTATAGCATCATATCAACCAACATTGTTACATTTTATGGCCTTGACTAATATCTCCTTATCTCCACAAGATTTGAGCTCAATGCTGGTGAGACCAATGATTTATAGACACTCTCATCATTGTCTCTCTTGGAACATCCCCTACTCGGGTACTTAGGCTATGTTCCATGAGGAATATTTTTATCTTGCACTCCCCAACCCTCAAAGAATATCGGTCCTCCATGACTACTCTTCTGTTGGATGCCCTATCTCATCCTCAAAGAGCATCAGATGCCAAATGATTACCCAATCCTCCATTCTGTCTTCCCAGGTGAAGACTAGAATGACATGTCTATCTATCCCTCTCAAATAAGGAGGAAATATTCTAATAAAGGAATATTCTCCTTCCTACCAAAAAGGAATGTACCTAAGCTCCCTGTTAGCTTAGGAATTTCAAGTTTCTTCCAAGTAAGAAACTTCTTTTCAGGCTCCCTCTTAACTAGGGACCTACAACAACTCCTCATGTGTAACAACCAACTACTTGAATAACTCATTTCTTCTTCGATGTCATCAATTTAGAATTCGTTATGGAGTCTTCATCATTCAGGGACTTCTTCATAGGGCACAAACCATCCATCACTTTCATTCATGAGTTAGTCATGTCTTCATTTGACATAGTAAAATTTACCATGCTTGATAAGACATCGTAGCAGTTACAATTTGTCAAGGCCTTATCAAGATCAACAAGAAAATATTCAATAGATCAATCTTACAATCACATTATTTCCATCAAGCTTATCATACACATTACAAGAATTAAAAACAATATTGAGTTACCGCACATCAAAATCAATGGTTCTGACCTTACTTTACAAAATCATATGACATGTATCAAAATGTCATAAATCAAGGCAATCATATTCACTGTTACTATGGATTGCACCAATATATCACATGTACTTGATATAAAACTTACTTTCATATGCAAGTAGGTGGAATGCATGAGTCAAGTCATTTATGGGGGTGATATTCTTGTCATACCCTAGAGCTCAACTTGTCATCCAACACACAAAGACAATATACTATAAATACCTTGCAACATACTATAACTGCTTTGTCAATTTGCTTATCTTCTCTAGCTTCCTTTTTCCTACACCAACTTCTTCCAATACTATCTCTCTTTTCCTGCATCACTTAGTGTTCAGATGATCCTTAAGAAGGATCTGCTCATCACCACTTCATTAGGAAGTTAGAAGTATTAAAATACTCAAATATGTAGGAAGGCTAAGCAATAATCAAAATGATAAATTTAAAACAAGAGCAATGTCATAAAGAAATAAGTCTAGAAGGTACTTATCTTTAACAAGGGTTGAAGGAAGACATCAAATCCCTCTTGATCCTGTGATTGAGAGTTTACAGAAGAAATGCAACCATTCATTGAATCATTGTTCCAAGTCCCTTCTTAATCATGAGGTGCCATAGGTCATCAACAAACATCAACAGAGGAGATGCCTCAACTATCAACATCCAAACCAAACATATTCTCTTGGAGTGAATCTAGAATTATACTAAATCTCTCTTAGGTGCTTGTACTTATCAAGCTAGGGTTTCAAGACTTCAGGCCTTCAACATCTCCAAGCCATGTTTTAGGGTTTCTTCCAAACCCTAATCTTATGTTATCCACCAAATGCTAACTAGGGTGCCTAGGGTTTCCTTCAAACCCTAACATTTTTTTAGGTCTCAACCATCTTTAATTCTATCAACAACGAATTCATTGGGGTGATATCCATGACTTTTCTTCAACCCAACTCTAATACCATGTTAATTTTCTTAGGGCTTCATTGTTCTTTGCTTTAGATAATTGCATTTATAACACATTCACCCCTATAACATCTTTAACATTAATAGAAATTATACATAAAGAACAATAACTTCAACATTGCAGTGAAACATAAAAGGAACATTAGAAGAAAATCATGCACAAAATGGAGACACCAAGATTTGGTCAGGGACCAGGGAAAACCCCACAAGGGATAAAATCCATAATTCTTCTTCTTCTTCTATAAAATTTCATTAATTTTTCAGGTAAGATATAAAGTATCAATATCATGAGACATAGTCCAACACATTAGATAACCTAGAGCCCATACATAACTTGTTCACAACTTTGTTTGTGAACAAAAATTATTGTCAATACTACCATACCATATTGTTATCAAATAATAGAGATGACAATGATATCTTGCAACCACATTACTGAATCATATTTCCTGTAATATATCCGTGAGCCATGCGGGTCATGCCATACTTGTTAATTTTAGGTATGTTCTATGCTAGAGCAATTTATTTAATTTCTTTTCCATATTAGCAATCACATCAACATAAAGTAAACTGCAGATAAAACATAAATATAAATTGCAAAAGTCAAGCCAAGACAAGAGGACACAAGATGTGGCGCTAGCCAGGGACAAACCCCACAATGTGTGGGGAAACCCTTTGATCAAATCTTCTTTTATCTTCAAAGTTCAGCAGAGAAAGAGAGAGAGATAATATATTTACAACAGAAGCCAACACTTTGACTTATCTAGATCTAAGCATAGATCATTTCCTATAATGATGAAATTAGTTGAAGACATTCTTCAACTGAATCTCCTAGGTGACGACTTCACCTAGCCATTTCATTCATCTGCTGCACCTTACCATGCTGCACCTTACCATGTAGCATCATCATATTGCATTATGCATCCTCATGGTGCTTATGATCACTGTGCTGCCCATACATCAAGTTGTCCATGAATTCATACTTCATGCTGCTCATGCATCATCATGCTTCATGCTGCTGCAACAATTTTCCTTTGTTGATATCAACCTTAGCTGCTTGCTATGGCTTGCAGCCTAGCAAAGCAACTAGGTTGTGGTTCCATGCAATCCCATTATTCAGAACGTATTGGTATTCCTCGAATACCATGACTGCGTTTACCTCTTCATCACTGCAGCTTGATTATAGTGGCACCCTTGTCTTGCTGACCAGCGCATGACTGCCTAGCGTATATATAACCATGACTCCAGCATATATATAAGACTGTCTAGTGATTACATTACTGCAGCGTATGACTTTCCAGCGTTTACATATAACCGTTACTGCAACGTATGACTGTGCGCGCAGAGTATACAGTTTCCAGCATATAAGGTCTCAACGTATAAGTGTTGTGCATATGTGTAACATTATCACTGAGCTCCCCTGAGACTTCATGTCCTTAAACCACGCTACCAGATCATATATATATATATATATATCCACTATTCTGCCAGAATGCCTGCGTATATATATGTATTTCTTAAACTATGCTGCCAGATCCTGCGTTCCATATTTATGTGACTGCCCACTTATCTGTGACTGTGTTCCTATATGACTGCGTTTACATAACGAATATGACTTCTGCGTTCCATACAGCTACTGTCGTTCCATAATATATGACTGCATTTACATACATATGCTTATTCCCATATGCGTATTATAATTGCGTGGAGGTATTATCCGTAACTAGTGTAATTTGAATAGCGTAATACGTCCACCGTATTTATTATGAACTGCATATATGAACCATATCACATCCAGCGTGAACTGCGTATATATATGTCCACGTCTCTCTTAAACTATGCTGCCAGACCTGCGTGTTAGGTCTTTTGTTGATGCATATATATATGACCACGTCTCTCTTAAACTATTCTGCCAGACCTGCGTGTTAGGTCTTTTGTTGATGCGTATATATATGACCACGTCTCTCTTAAACTATGCTACCAGACCTGCGTGTCATCATAATGCCACAACGTTCAATATCACTGTGTTTCACCATAATGCCACGGTTGCCCAGATTACACCCTGCCTGTTGTTCCACGCTGCCAGATCTGTAAGGCAACATAGGTTTTTTCTTGGACTGTGTTATGAGATCTTGAGCCTTCCTGTTGCTGCGTATTTAGTGACAGCTTTTAGGGTTTCTTCAATAGCAGTGTTTAGATCTAGATCATTATGCTATTGCGGCGAGGGCATTATAGCAAATACTCTTAGCGTTTTTTCTTTCTCTAAAAACCAAGACATGGAGAAGAGATCACATGAAGAGTGTCTCAATGATTTCAAATTCTCTTCTATTTATACCAAAATGTATAGGTTCAATAGACATGACATTTGGATTTTTTGAGCCTACATAATCGCTGGTCGGCTAGATAATAAAATCATAATCTAAATAAATTCATATCTCCATAAATACGTATCGGAATCCGATGATCATAGGATCAATCCTACACCTCTCGACAAGGTTTTATTTATCTCCATAAATAAGTATCAGAATCGGATGATCATTGGATCAATCCTACACCTCTTGACAAGGGATCCAATAAAAATATCAGCTGCTATAAATAATCTGACCCACATGGAATTTGGCCCTAATTGCCCATTTAACAATACCACTGGCCATGCTGCCCAACACCACTATCTTACTGTGCATTGTGCCATATCTCGATAGGTCATCCGAGCCATATGTGGCCATCGAGTAGGCCATACTACCATTAACTGCAGGCCATACCAAACATGCATATAATGCGTAGGCCATGCTGGGTGGATTGGGTCATACTATGCGTAGACCATGGCAACCGATTACCCATCATAACCATACGATGATCATGCTAATCCATGCGAGGCATACCCACGTGATTCATAACCACGTGAGCTAGTGATCATAAATCGTAGAGAAATATGTTGCATATAAACTATGGTCATGGTATATCATGATTTGGAGTGACACTTCATTCTGTGAGGATAACGTATACATTGAATACCATACAACAAGAGATGCAAGATGGTAACCATGAGATTGTAACCATAATCAACAATGTTAATGATGGCTGTAATGCAATGTCTGTAATCAATGCGAGACTATAACAATGTGATGAATGTAATGTGTTTCCATTGTAATTGCGTTGCTACTATTATAAAGTGATTTGTAATCTTGCCACAGTCATAGAGTGAATCCCAAGCAAGTGTAGGAGTCCCGAGGCAACGCGAAATGTAATACCGAAACAATACAAAGACCAGAGATCATGATGAAAACCCACATACCATAACTCTTTGCAAAACCCAGAAGTGACACCTAAAATCACAGAGCCATAAAAGCCATCGAACTGCACGTGAAGATTAACTCAATAGGATATTTATAGTTGATAGCCATTACGAAGGGTCACAACCTTGGAGGAAGCCGACATGAACATTTGAAGCCGAATTTGAAATTTTGGGGGGAAATTTAATAATTTAAATTCGAATCATTTTCCTTCATAATTATTTTCTCCAAAAATATATTTGCGCCAATTGATAAATCCAATTAAATTCCTTTCTTATTTTAATATTCTTTTGGGGCACAAGGGTTTTTATAGGAAATTCATCCCATTGTTTCCCTACTTTTCAACATATCATATGACAACCAACATAATCACCAAGGGGGAAACAAGCAACTTAGCATGGGAAAATTGTCTTAAGGTTTCTCTAGCCTTGTATTTTTTCTACATACTCAATATGAGTGCCAAGTTGAGTTGGTTTTCTACAATTAAATATATCAGAGTGTTGTCTAGAGGCCAAGAAAGTTGATTGGATGAAATATGAAGCTTCCATGTCAAAGAAATGTTGTAGATATGAATTCCTAAGAAATTAAAGGAGAAAATATAAAAGAAAAGAAGTAGATCAGAGAATAAATATTGTTGTAAGAGTGATGTTTAATGGTGGTGTCATAGATATGAGTATGAAAATGTATGAAATATGGATCTAAGTGGCTGAGGAAATTCAATGTTTTGGGGGGTTGGAGTCTCCTTCAGTTTGGTGCCTGTAAAGATCAGGGGGTTGGTGCCTGTAAAGATTAGGGGGTTGGTGCCTGCAAACAATGGGCGTTTGTGCTTCTATCAAGTGGGTGATTGCAAATAAAAAGGGGTTGGTACCTACTATAGGTTGGTGCCTATAAAATATAATGTAAATTGAATTTGGTGCTTGTATTTACATTGTATTTCAAAGAAGATTTATGGTTTTCTCTTGTATGGGTTTCTATGTAAATATTCTATGTTCAATGTTTTTCTGGTTTCCAATAGTCTTATATATCTTACCACTACCATAACAAATATTTAATTTGTTGTTGGAATACTTTCCAAATTTATGCAAAAACCTTGTGAAGGACATTGGTTTGTTGCAATTTTTTTATTATAAAGTACTTGAAAGGATCTAAATGATTTGGAATCAAATATTCACATGTGAATGAATTCAACTTGATTGGATATTTTGATTCAGACTTTGATGGAGAAAAAGAAAATGGAGTATCTACTTCAAGCTATCTTATGAGTCTTGGATGAAGAGTTGTCTCTTAGAGGTCATGCAAATAGTCAGTTCCAGTAGGCAGAATATGTGGTGGCTTGGGAAAATTCTTGAATATGTGCAGGAGAAACAAGTGAATTTTACTCCCCTTCTGATTAACAATACTTATACAATCAATTTGGCCAAGGATCCTAGATTCCATGTTTGAACCAAACACATCAACACAAAGTATCATTTAATTCATTATCATAAAAAGGCCAAGACTATTCATCTAAGACATTGTTCCACAAATAATTATTTGCAGATGTTGTCACCAAAACATTTGGAAGAGAAAAATTTGAAATTTAGAATAATGTTTGGACTCACAAACAATCTTTTAGGTTAAGGTAGGGAATTTTGGACACTTAATCCTTGGGGATTTAGTGAATATTTTGTAAATATGTAAATAGGGGTAATATGCACAGTTAGAATAGGAATTGACCTTGGAAGATGAAACCAAGCGTTGCTTTTGTAATGTCATATAAGTCTATTGACATCAAAACAAAATCATTCAATTTGAGAGTTATTCCTTGGCTTGACATAAACTAAGCCATCCCTTTGCCACTTCATTCAAAAGTAAACACTCAAGCATGTCCTTTACATTGATTATGTCAAGTGATAAATCAACCACAATATCATAAATCCTACCGAACTCTTCAAAATCTGATTGGATGTTATTAGAACCTCCTTGGAATCTTATTTATATGAGTTGAGATAAGTGGCTCTGCATATTTTCATTCCATAGATAAAATTTAAGGCCCTTGATATGACTTCATGAGGCTTTAGATCATTACAAAATGTGGTTGTACTTTTTCTTTTTAAATGATCTACTTTCTATAGAAAATATTGTGACTTGAGGGCATGAGGCTTTATGATAAACTTGTACGAAAAAGGTAACAGTTTCTCAATACCATCATGAGAGATATAACAAGAAACTTTTTAACATAATATTCCTTTATCGAAACAAGTTTCCTTGTGCCTCAAACTTCTCTTCCTAATTTCCCAAACAATAAGGTTTGAGGGTCAAAATGGTGACAACAGTCCTAAAAATAATTGCAATATTCAACAAAATAGTGGGTATTAACATGCCCTTTTGATCTTGTGGTGATATACACTTAAACAATAATGTATCATTGGATGTCCATTCTATAAATACAGCTTCCTACTTTGTCTACTTTATTATGGTTTCACTTTTCACCTTGTGGTTTGTTCTAAATTTTCATGATTGCACATAATTAACCAGTTGACTTTGTACTTGTTATGAGTAGCATCTTTGGAAGGGCCTTCATTTAATACTTTTCATATTGGATTACATCCATGTGATTAGATAGAGCACATTTATAACAACCTAACTATGCCTCCTTCCATGTTGTTCAAATCCTCTTGATTGTTGATCTTGACTCTAATGTCTAGTTAGGCAAGCATTAACATTGGAAATGCATCATCACTTTTAAATCTAAAGAATATCATAAACATATTTTCTATGGTTCCTCCTTTATCTCGAAGAAGAGTTGACCTAAACTGAGAGGAAGAAATATGTGGTAATTTTGAGAAGCCTTTGTAAGTGCTCTTGGGGTCACACTTCATGTAGGGAATTAAATATCTTTGAGTGCAAGTCTAGGAGGTAAAAAAATTGGCATTGCTGCAAGGAACAACATCCATTCATGTGATTTAGCAAATTGGCTACAATGATTTGATAAGGTTATTTCTTTAAATATTTGTTTCTCATTTGGTGACAACACAAAGGAACAAAGCCCTGTACCAAAAGAATTGAACAAATATTTGTTGTTTATAAAGGTGGGGGCATCCAGGAGAACTTGAAGAATCACCTTACCACTCCATTGATATGGAAAGTATGTATGATTTTAAATTGTCTTTTTCAATTTCATATTATTTTGTCACAAAGATTTGAAGCAAGAAAATTAGCATTTTTAAGACATCCATGGATGAAATAATGGTTTGATCTATTAGAATTTTTAGGTACCCGAAGGTACCCAAATCAATTCTTTTATGGAAAGCGGGGTACAAAACATTACAAAGTCCCCTAAACATACTAACTTGACTATGCCATATGTTACATATTTCATGAATTCATTTAAAAGTCACTATTTTCCATGAGGATGCCATGATGAAAATGTTTTTTGTTCTCCTTGGAACATGAAATAATGGAGTTCTTTTATGATTTTCATCCAAAGGAAATTCCTTCACTTGCAAGTTGGATCAAACAATTTCACAGGCATTGGGATGTTAATTATGAAGAAAAAGAAGAATTTGTTGAAGAATATGGAAGTTTTGGAAGAAACATCCTATGATGACAATGTCCAATTTCATTAGTGTATTCTTGCAGTCATCATCATGGATTTTGAGGAGTTATGAATTTTATGATAATCTATTGATAATGTGAAGAGGATGGATCATGTAGAGAAGCCCTTGGAAAACAATATTCTGTAAATACTTTCACAAATCCAATTCATAACTTTTATATGCACAAAAATCAATGAGGAAAAGTAATTTCTAGGCTGCAATATGTGTTGAGATGGCAACATAGAAAATAGATGATGAACTATGTCATGTTTTAGACTTCCAATAGAGTAGATCAAGCCCATAAATAATGAGTTGATTTGTTTTTCTAGATCTAACAATTGTGGCATGCCTCAAGTAGATGTTTGGTAGAGTGCAATGAAGAGAGGCATTAAACATTTTACAATTTTAACTTTGAGCCACTTCCAAAAACCTTATTTCTAGAGGTTATTATGGGTGATTTGCACAACAATGAAGGAGAGATGTTGATGGAGCATATATATCAACCGTTGGAGAATCATATTGTACTCCATGGAGGTTTATGGCTTGGAGACCAACTATCTCATGCACATATTGAAGATAATGACTATGTTATTCCTATCCAACATTTGATAGAAGAAATATGTGGCACACACCAACCTTCGTGTGATATTGATGTTTTATTCCATATTATGTTTTTAGCCATACTCTAATTGAGGTTCCAACCTATGATTAGAAGACATTTTATATACTAATTCAAATATTTGCAGCTGAAATGCAAGCTAAGTTTGAAATGTCAATGCTAGGAGAACTATTCTTAAGTTTGATGTTCATGAGAAATAGATTTAGCTTATGCTCCCTTCGACATTTTCGGTTCATGAATTTATTGTAGTGCCTCTTGAGAATGATTCATTAGATGGTAATTCTCAAATTTTGTAATGAATTGGGATTAAAGGGATCTTGTATTATGTAGAAAAGATGTGGAATTTTTGAACTATCCAATCACTGACAACCAACCCTTTGATTAACCTTATTGTACAACAAAGATCATGAGTTCTCTTACATTTGACAAGGAACAATGATCCATTTTTGCACACTTGGGACAATTGAGAAGAAAGCCCTAAAACAGGAATTCCCTACAATGTTTGAGGTCCATAGAATTAGTTATGGTGAGTTAAAATTCAAATACAATGAAAAATAGGAATCTTTATGTCACATGAGGTTCACAACACGACATGTGGTATGACAAGGTCCAAAGGAGAAAATGCCCTACCATGGAGGAAGAATTGGGGCATGACATGTGGTAAAGGAGGATAGAAGAGGAGCAATTTAACTTAGATGAGGCCATATGGAAATGGAAAAACATGTTTGGCCAAAAGACATCACTTAATGAGGAATGTTCCACTTCAAGAAATCATTTTGGTTGAATTGAGGCTTCTGTGATCCATAACAATTATAAGAAGAAATTTCGACGTAAATCACATTCAGAAAATCTTTGTCGACGCGTTTCGAACCAGCTAGTGTGGTTCATCGTCAGGACAAGTTGAGGAGTCAGATCATGGCTGCATATTAAATAGGGAGAGCAGATCCTCCAAACGGCTAGGTTGACTAGGTTGACCAACAAGGGCTATAAAGAAAAACGGCTAGATAATAATATAATGTTAAAAAGTTAAAAGGTGAAAAAAATAATATTATAAATATAGTAATTAAATTATAATATATTATATATTGAATGTAATACTAAATTACCAGTCTAAGTTAAATTAGTATTACATTCGATATATAATATATTATAATTTAATTACTATATTTATAATATTATTATTTTTTCACCTTTTAACTTTTTAACATTATATTATTATCTAGTTGTTTTTCTTTATAGCCCTTGTTGGTCAACCTAGTCAACCTAGCCATTTGGAGGATCTGCTCTCCCTATTTAATATGCAGCCATGATCTGACTCCTCAACTTGTCCTGACGATGAACCACACTAGTTGGTTCGAAACGCATCGATAAAGATTTTCTGAATGTGATTTACACCGAAATTTCTTCTTATAATCATTTTGGTTGCTTGATCATCATTCTAACCCCTTGTAGGAGGAATGTTTTGCACAAGAAGCCATTGAAAGCATATTAAAATGACTTTGTGGGAAATTACACATCATTCAAGCTATATTCCACACATTTCAAGGCATATTATATCCCTTGAGAAATTTAGGAAAATGAACCTAATTCTAGGGATTCTACACATATTTGGAGGAGAGTCCTTTGCGTGATGAAGCATTATGTGGCATGGTTGACATAGTCCAAGCCCCTAAATAGAGAATTACTACATATTCTAAAAAATCCAAAGAATGAAAAGTGGCAAGTAGACCTATGAAAAGGTAAAGGAGGCCCCCAAGTCAATATTCTAACCTATAAGAAAAATAACACCAAATGAAAAATTATTTGCACTCTACAAAAGTAACACCAAATGGAACATTATTTGCACTCTAGAAGAGAAGCACTAGAGTTTATGAGCTCTCTAAGGAGAGCACTGAGGTTCAAGTGACTATAAATCACCCAAACAAGTCCCTAAGGGGGTGTTCCATAGGTTGAATGAATCATATGAATTAAAATAATATTTCACATCTAAACCCTAGATGAATGAATCCCTAATATGGGGTGAAGGTATAAGAGATGAAATATCCATTTGCTAGAGGCATGGTTGGAAATGAAGGAGTTAGTTGAAAATATTTAGGAGGAAGAATTTAAGGGGTATTTTAATGTGAGGTTCTTCATCTTCACTTATTTTTCATGGGTTGATTTTAGGGCTATAAACTACTTGTAGATCAGTGGTTGTCATTGATGTCAACCCAAGCAGCACCAGGGGCTACCCCGATCTTGCAAGGGCATTTTGACTTGAAAACTTAATCTGTTTTGAGTCAAGTATCTTCTATATGAATTCTACTCATCGAGATGTTTCCGTTGATATATGGCACACCAAGTAATTCTTCACAATTTGAGAGATATTCATGTTTGAAGTTAGTAACCCCATTTAGTCGGCTAAAACCCTATGGGGTTGTGGCATGGCACTCATAATTGGTTGTGGTCTGTTAGAGTCGGTCTAGTAGCCCTCCTCCAGAGATCAAAGCTCTTTGCATTTCATGATTAGGTGTCCCATCAGTGTGATCATGTTGCATTCCGTTAGGCATGCCATAATCCTGGTGGAGGGGGTTTGTGTCTTTATTCCCCTCTTGTTTGGCACTGCTGGTTCAAGTTTGTTCGAGTAAATAAAGTCCTTAAAGGGTCATTCATCTTGCTTTAAGTTTTAAGGTCTTAGGTCTAGGGTTGAGTCCATTTTTGTCTTGAGAGGTCATAAAGGACCAGCAGGCCAGAGGGATGTTCTTCCTTAAATATTTTTTCAAAGATTCTCATCATTTTACAGCTAAATTTTCACTTTGTTCTCAAAAAATCTGTTTTTGAAAACAAAGGTCATTATCTCATTTTGTAAAAATTCTCAAAATTTCAAATTCTTCAAATGTCGAAGTGCAGCCTTGGTCTCCTTTTCCAGAGCATCCTGGAAGCTATCCCTGCAAAAATTTTCAGAAGAAATCATCATTTCAGCCAATTTTTCAAAGAAATGAAATTAAAGGTCAGAGCCAATTAATTCAAAAAGTGTCAACATTCAAAACATTACAAAGTGGGTTTTGGGCAAGTAAAAATTAAAAGGTAGACTATAAAAGCATGTCACTCCTCATTTGCAAACTCATTTGCCATTTACAAGCTAAGTGTAACCTTGCAAAGGCGATTTTTGGAGTTTTTGAGCAAGTCGAGCAGTTTCAGGGGCGCGCTACGCGTCAGGAGAGGCGCGCTACGCGTCAGGGGCGCGCTATTCATCAGGCAGACTTTTCCAGTGTTAATTTACAAGTGCGCTACGCGTTGGGGATTCAGCTCAAAAACCTGCCAGCAAGTCATCAAAACGACTTTTCTCTCAGGCAAAGTGCAGGTAGGCTTCTCCTCTATGCTTGAATTTGGTTTTGCACAATGAAAAAGAGAATTAATGTGTTCAAATGCTATGTAAATGAAAAATCAAAACCCTCTCGTGTTATGGAAAATTTAAAGTTTCAATGGCACTAGGGTTTTACATTTCTCTTGCTGTCCAAGGTTGCCCTTTGTAAATTCCTTTTTCCCTCATTTTCATCACTTTTCTCCCTCAAATTTTCCCTTGAAATTTCATCATTCTCCTCTTTATAATTCCTAAAAGCATATTTAATTCCTAAAACCCTACTTCACTTTAAAATCCCATAATTTGGTAATTTCCCATGTTTGTTTTCCCTAAATTCCTCCTTTGTGTTTATTCTCCCTAATTCCCACATGTTCCCCTATCGCTAACAAGTTCCCTTGTATTTATGTCCCCTTGGTGACAACATTTGAAAAAGTCAAAGAGCAGTTAATTGGGTGCCAAGTCAGCAATATATTTCAGCCATCTTGCCTTCATAACCATGTCAGAAACAGAGTCAGATTATGAGCAGAGTTATGACAGTGATACATCACCAGAGGTAGAAGTGCCAAGGAGGCATCATAAGGGTGGTAAGGGTGGTCGGCATGTCAGAGAGGAGCCCACTTCATTGGCTCATTTGCAAGCTTGTCCACTTGCAATGTCATGTTTTCGATATCAGTCATGCTTTGGGTATTGTGAGAGGATCTCACAAATTCAACACCATAGAGAGCTGGTCCGCTTGTTTGTCCTACATTTGCACAATGGCCATGTTAACCTTGCAGGAGTAGATTTCACCTTATCACCTGAAATGATTGCTCAAGCCACTGGGATACCAAATGTTGGGGAAGAATGGACCAAGCGCAAGCTGCTAGACAAATTTCATTATCAACCATACATCAAACCTGGATGCATGAGGCACCTTACTGTTGTTTTTCCTTTCAGATTCCTAAGGGATGAGTATGCACCCTTGATGAGGCTCATTATGCGCTATTTCACTTGTGAGGGAAGATTTTCACATTTATATTCGTACCATATCCGTTTGTTGATGCATTTCACCCGGGTACGAATGATGAACATTCCATTTTTCATGTGCCGAAATATAGAGAAGATGGTTCCCGTAGTGCAAAGGAAGAATCCCGCACAGCAGCTCAAAAGTATATATCATTATGCACTGATCGAGATCATAGTGATGCATCAGTTGGCACAGCAGGGTATTGCTTGGGAGGATTTCATTTCTCGTGATTTCTTCACGGTGCCACAGCCACCTCCCGAGGTTGTCCATGATGAGGGAGGAGCTTCACAACAGTTTGATGTTCCTGAGCTAGAGCATGTCAGCACTCCTCCTTATGTTACATATCAGAGAGGCCACAGGGCCTTATTTGCATCTGCAAGGCGAGTATTATCTCCACATCAGGTGGAAGGGGTCTCGCCTTCTTCATCAGCACAGCGAGTGTTATCTCCACATCAGGTGGAAGGGTCCTCGCTTTCGACAGCAGCACAGGTACAAGAGAGAGGCAAGCAGCCCAAGATCGATGAGGGGCCATCAGGTGTTCCAGGCATAGATGTTGTTGACCTTGATATCATTTCTCCTAGCCTAGAGTCAAAGGAGATCATCCAGCATCTAAGGGATGAAAATGACTTGTTGCAGCAAAAGTTGGAGATGGCAAATTGGAAAATTACTTATTTAGAGAAGCGCAACAAGTAATTAGAGGATGAACACTCTCTTGATGAGTTGCAGAGGATCCGAGAAGACCGGAACTTGGCTCGCAAGAGAACCGGTGATTTGACACCTAAGGAGCAAAGCTCTATGGTCATTCAGGTGAACACACATTTAGAGAGGTTGATAGCAAAGGCAAACAGGGACAAAGACATGCTCCGTCACATGAAGAACCATTATTGGGCCCGCATGCACGTGTGCAAAGCAAAAATGAAGGTACTTAAAGCACGCTTGGCCAAGGCACTAAAACGGAGGAAAAGGCCCGATACACTTCAAATTTTGGCTGAAGCAACCTTGAGGGAGCATGGTGCTCAATGACACACCTCCAGCTCAAATTTCAGGAAATTTTGAGCAATTTTGGTCAATTTTGACTTTTTTGTGCCAAACACAGGTTTTTGCCCTCAACGCGTAGGGCGCCACGCGCTACCCTTAAGTTGGGGAGGTCCATTTTAGGAAAACTCAGCATTTTTGGATTTTTCATGGCAAAATACACTTGCTCAGCCACTTCCAAGAAGTTTCATGGAGATTTGAGCCCCCAAAAGGTCAAAAAACAAGCAAAAAATGACCTTCTGCCACTTTTTGGACACACAGGAAGCAATCTTGGGAGATTGCAATTTTGGAGGGGCAAATGGCCACCAAATTGAGAAATTCCACTTGGGCTGGAGATTAGACATCCAGACCTTTCCAGCAAGCCCACTTGTGCCTCATTTGGATACCGGGAAGTTCCCCAAAAGTGGGCTGAAAGGCGCGCTACGCGTTGGGAAATGGCGCGCTACGCGTTGGGGAAATTGGCCAGTTTTGCATCTTCAGCATAGGAAAACGCAGCAGTGACTAGTTTTGACTTTTTGGTTGGATTTTTCATCTCCCTTGATGTAATTGATGTAATTTCATGATTGACATGACACTTTTTACCTATTCTAGAAGATTCATTCATCAAATGGCAAATAATTAATGAATGAATTGGTTTCCTAGCTTATAGAGGCAAGTTGTTTTGATTGCCTAGTTTGTAGTGCTCTGTTTAGAATTGGTTGAAACAGCTCCTAGGATAATGAGCTCGACCCCTAGAGGCAAGGGAATGTGTTAGCTTGCCTATATTATGTATTTTCTTAGTCATTTTCATGGTTGGACTCTTGAGGGATAAGCTTAGACTGTATTACTCTTTGTATCTCTGCAATTTTGGCAAAGGAAAGACCAGGGTTTTGCAGCACTATTTGGGATTCCTGTGGTTATTTGTGTTGAGGGTGTGCTTCTCTCATGTACTTGTAAGTGTGTTATGTGTATCATTTTCCTACTTCTCTTTTCTGCGCATTAAGTAAATGAAGTGTTAAGGTAGAATTCATAATTTATATGCTCTGCCTTTAAGTTTGCTTAATATCTATGTTTTCCTCTGTCTAAAGAGAATTATCGAAAGTTTCTTGCTCTCTTTAGCTCCTCACCGGTCATTTCTATCCATTCACTTAATTCAAAGGCATCAAGACAATCTCCTACCTTGCCCCAAAAAGACCTCTGCAAAAACTGTGTCCCATCCCCGCAACCAAAATTGTTGTGCTCAGTTTTCCACCAAAACTCTAAAAATTTAAAATCAAACCTTCCCTATCAGTTTACTAGCCTAAAATCAGTGTTCTTTATTGGTCATCTCCGCCCTTTGAAAACCTTTTGCCAAGATAGACCCGGAGAGAGCCCTCTCCTGCCCCGTAGGGCTAGCTACGAGGCTAAGTGGTTTGATGTTGCCTTGGATTTTGTCTTTTTCAGCCTGAGGCCAAATTCAAGCGCTAACATGGTCATTGAATATTCAATAATTAATAAATATTTTTTTCCCCTAAAATCCCTCCAACGTTCACTTGTTGAGGACCCTCTCAACTCAAGACATTCATATAAATAATGACCCTCATATCCTCCTATAGTAGGGATTTCATGGCTTTAAACAGGTCATCGTGATATTTTTGTTATAACTTTTTCTACGAAGCTTTAGAAGCTGAAATTAAAATCCATTTGAGCCGAAATATTGATGAACCTCGTGACCGAATTTCAGAGCTTCGTTCACTATATTTTCAGAGATATGATCTGCGGAAGTTAGGGTTATTGCAAGCTCCCGAATTCCATCTCAAACAGGTGACGTTGGTAACATCGTCATAACTTTCTCTCTGAGCATTGTATTCAAATTTCATAAATAGTCACAGAAAGAGGACGGACTGTATTTTGTTGAGTAGAATTTTCAAGGCCTAATGTCGCAACATTGACACGTGGCACTTTATACAAGTTCGCTCTACTGAACCAGGCTATAATCAGGTCATCGTGGGAGATTGGGCATAACTATTTATTGAAGAATCCAATCTTGATCAAGCCTATGGGGTTGAAAAAAGGACTCAGAGGGATACCACATGATGCAATTTCAGACCCTGGAGATCCAAAATTACATAGATACAACAGATTCAATATCAAGATCCTAGAAAGCAAGAAAAAGCATGCATTCAATGATCATTGCAGTAAGGACCACACATCAACAGTCAAGGGTAAGTCTCCTACAACAAGGTATGCATGATTAGTGTTTAAATTTGTATTTTGAGTATCATCTCTCACATATGTTTTGCACGACAACGTAAGTATAAATAGGGTCTCAGTTATATCTCTATGTATCTAAATGTCACAGTTAGTTTTGATACCACATTTCAGATGTCCTATTCTTGATACTACACATTTGATGCTACACCAAGTCTACTACATCTATATGATGTTGTAAGTTCATGTTACTTATCTTCTCATAGTTGATAGAATGGTCTCTGTTGCTATACTTAGAACTTGGTTCATCACAAGTCTAGGGTCTGTCACCAGTTTCTATTGTATATATCTTTAGGTCAATTTTGGATATAGTCTTGCATAGAGTCTAGGCCTATATCAAGAGTGGGAGTCTTTGTCTACTACTGCAACAAGTCAACAACAAAAGTGACAAGAAAATTTCAGGTACGCATTGTAATTTTAATTTGTATTTATTCATTATTATGCACTTACATGTGTTTTGCAGGCATAGGTAATTTTAAGGGTATTTTGTTTTTCCTTTTGAGATTGGGTTTCTCTAGGCAAATTTGCATGCAGGTAGAAGAAGATTCAAGGATAGCATCAAGCGAGCATTCAAGAGCTGAAGTATGAAATCAAAGCAATCATTGCAGCAGGACATCCTTTAAAGACATGACAACCATATGTATATTGTGAAGAAGTGTCAAGGCCAAGAGTCATCATTGTAAATTTGTAAAAGAGTCATTTGTAAAAGTGTTGTCATTGGAAGAGTCATTATTGTAAAAGATTTAATCTTCCTAGAGTCGAAAAGGCATTATTGGGAGGTATAGGATTCTCTGGTGGGATGATGTCATGGTTGGGTTGCAGGTCATAGTGTGATTGGGTGTTTGGTCAAAATCATTGTAAATCATATTGTATCGTGGATCATTGTCCCTGGTATGGGAGTCCACACTTTTGTATTTAATTTTTGTCTTTATAGGGTGGTATGGTGGTGCTAGGTAGGTGAATGAAGTTTCCTACAGGTTGGGTCTATGAACACTTCAGGGTGGTAGGGTGGTGCTAGGGAGAGTTGTGGCTCGCTAGGAATTAGTTGATTACTGAAGAAACCACGGCGTTGGGGCACCATTCCAGTGGGAGCTAGAGAAGAATGCCTTTCTAGAATTCTAGGAAGTTTTTGCTTTCATTTCAGTTGGGGCTAAAGATTAAATAATTTATTAGAAAAGCATTCGGTGGTTTTTGACCCGGAGGGGGTTTTCCACCTAAAATTCTTGTGTCTATTGTGTTCTTTTATTTACTGTTATTACTGCATAAACATTAATAATAATTGAATATTAACTAATGCTCTAAAAGATCTAAAAGTGCTAATTGCTAAGGAATACTGGTTCACCCCCCTCGCAATATTTCCAACACTAGTCGTACAAATTTGTTGGTATAATCTTTGAAGAATAAAACGCTTACTCCAATAAGAAGATGTTAGGGTTAAAGTGAAAACCTCCATTTTGTTGTAATCATCATGTTCTTTGAAAGGATATTTGTTGTTGTAACATCATGTTAGGGAAAGTCACTCTATTTTAAGGGTTTCCCTAGCTAAAAATGAATGTTCAGTGTGATAGGTGTAGGACCTCTTCATCCAACAATAAATTTACACTTAAACAATGGCATATTTGTTCATTTTTCATTCTATAAAGAAATCTTCCTAATTTTTCTACTCCATTTATGGCATCATGTGTCGTTGTCCTTCAATTGTTCACGACTTCACATTATTACTTGACTAATTGTGTGCTTGTGAGGAGATTCTTTGGAAATGTTTTCCTTTTGTTTTATGCATATTGATGTGATCCACGTGGTTAGTTGAATCATGTTTGCATAAGTACATTGTGCATTTTTTTTTAACCCTCTTGATTATTGATCGTAACTACAACCTTTTGCGGAAGCATTGGTCCCTCTTCATCCCGCAATTAGTTGTAGTTAGAATCAATAATCAAGAGGGTTCAAACAATATGGACAATAAAATTATGCTATTATAAATATGCTTCAACTAACCACATGGATCACATCAATATGCAGAAAACACAAGGACATTTCTAAAGATGCTCCTCACAAGTACACAATTAGTCAAGTAATAATGTGAAGTCATGAAAAATTGAAGGAAAACAACACATGATGCCATAAATGGAGTAGAATCGTTAGGAAGCTTTCTTTATGGAATGAACAATAAACAATATGCCCATTCTTCAAGTGCAATTTCAATGCAGGATGAAGATGTCCTAAACTTGTCACATTGAACATTCATTCTCAGCTAGGGAAACCCTTAAAATAGAGTGAAATTCCCTAACATGACGTTACAACAACAAACATCATTCAATGAACACGATGATTACAAAAAAATGGAGGGTTTCACTTCAACCCTAACATCTTCTTATTTGAGCAACCTTTTATTCTTCAAAGATTATACCAAAAAAATTGTACTATTATTTTATAGCCCTCAAATCAACCCACAAAAAATAAGTGAAGATGAAGAACCTCACATTGAAATGTTCCATAACATCTTCCTCCCAAAATATTTTTAATTAATCTTGGAGGGAATCCCTTTCACTTCAAACTTTGCCTCTGGAAAATGGATATTTCATCTCTTATACCTTCAACCGAGATTATGGATTCATTCATCTAGGGTTTAGATGTGAAATATTATTTTGATTCATACGAGTCATTCAACCTATGGAACACCCCTGTTTGGACTTGTTTGGGTGATTTATAGTCTCTTGAACCTCAGTGCTCTCCTTAGAGAGCTCATAAAATCTAGTGCTTCTCTTTTAGAGTGAGAATACTATTCCATTTGGTGCTCCTTTTCTAGAGTGCAAATAATGTTTCATTTGGTGTTCTTTTTTCTTATAGGTTACAATATTGAATTGGGGGCCTCCTTTACCTTTGCATAGTCTACTTTCCACTTTTCATTCTTCATAATATGTAGTAATTCTCTATTGAGGGGCTTGGAACATGTCAACCATTCCACATAGTGCTTCATCACTCAAAGCAATCTCCTGCAAATATGTATAATACACCTAGAATTATGTGCCTTTTCATAAATATCTCAAGGGAAATAATATGCCTTGAAATATGTGGAATATACCTTGAATGATATGTAATTCCCCATAAATTCGTTTTAATATGCTTTCAATGGCTTCTTGCACAAAACATCCCTCCTACAAGGGGTTAGACTAATGATCAAGCAACCAAAATGATTTCTTGAAGTGGAACACTCCTCATAATGTGATGTCCTTTGGCCAAACAGGTGTTTCCATTTCCATATGGCCTCTTCCAAGTTAAGTTGTTCCTCTTCTAGCCTCCTTTACAACATGTCATGCCCCAACACTTCCTCCATGGTAGGGAATTTTCTCCTTTGGACCTTGTGATGCCACATGTCATGTTGTGAACCTCATGTGACATAAAGATTCCTATTTTTCATTGTATTTGACACTTAATGCACCATAAATAATTCTAGGGATCTAAAACATTTTAGGGAATTCCCATTTTATGGCTTTCTTCCTCAATCGTCCCAAGTGTGCGAAAATGGAATCCCTCAATGCAATGTTCCTTTGAATAACCTCCATCACCTATAATTGTTGCTAAAATCCAAGTGTCGTTTATTGTGCTTGGTGAGAGAAGAAAGGCCCATGAAAATGAAAAATGATCCATGTGTTTTTAGGTGGTGACAATTTGACTACATATGGGGATTATGTTCCTTGTTCTTTATTTTTAGGTTACTCTAACCATCTTATCATCATCTATTTTCTCTCCAACAAACCTAAATTCATTGTGAACTCGAGATACTTTGGTGAGGTACAAGGTGCCTGTACCTGTCTTCAACATCTTGGTGTTCCCCAATTTCTCTCTCAACACTAATGTTTGGTTCTGATTTGAACTTTGGCACATATTGCAATGAGAATCCCACATCCCCTTTGCATGTGTCTTATCAGTGACATGAGGAATCACATGGTCTTTGATGGCATTAATGATAATTCTCTTGGCTTTCACATTCTTCCTATTATAAGCATCCAACAATACTGCATCTAAAGGAATAACTTAGGTCTGATAAAGGATGTCCCATACTTCATTTCCTCCAAAATATGAATGATCCTTGCTCTCCATGGGAAAAAGTTACTTGCTTCCTCTAAATTGTCATCAAAACAAAAACTAGTAGCCATAACAAATACACAAATTTCTTCCTCCTTGATGAACAGAACCAAGTTCTAATTTTTGTCCAACTATTGATTCAATATGAGCAACCAAGCTCCAATAGCATGTTAGAAAACACACTCAGAAATTAACCTATAGTTCAGAAATCTCTTGTAGGGATTTCGTCAAACACTTTGACTACGCACATGTAATTGTCCCAATAAAAAATACTTCTAAAATTTGCATTTAACTCAACAAATGGAGGTATGATTTTTATGAACAACAACACAAAAGACAAATATTAACTTGTAATCTACAAATTATAACCAACAAACTCATCAATAAAACTCAACATTTTGGACAAACTGTCCTTGGGAAAACCTCTGAGGGAAAACCAATGCAAGAGGGGTATTTTATTAGTCTCCAAGCTCATAATATTATTTGTAGTAGAGAAATTCAATATAAATTTACGACAACAAAATATAATGGCTAATACAATCTAATATTGACCCTCAATCCAAATAATCATGCATGTAACAAGAAGTCAAATATATGCTATAAAGATAAGATATCACACCTGGAATCCTCACATGTCGGGGAAGGATTTTGAGTTCGATGCAGATCTTTCACTCCACTCAAGAAATCCAACACTTCTGCACCAAATCTATATCCATGCACACAGACACAACTAAACAAGGAAAACAGTTGATCTTCCTTGGAAGATCGTTAGATCAAAAGCAATAGATACTATCATATAACATACTGAACACAAATTCATGTAAGGAAGGTAACATAGTTTTTTATTAACCATATAAATGGAAATACATCAAATGTATACCATCAACACATAAGATCCTCTCCTCCAACTTGCAATATGGTCTCCTCTCCCAAGACAACAGAGCTCTTGCGCTATAGTTTTTGGATCCTCCCCCCTCTTCCCTCTTGGTGAGATTATAAAGGCTCATTCCATCCTCCAGGAGAATGTATCTAGACACCTAGGGGCTTGAGAAGTTAGGAAAATTCTACAATAATGGACCCTTAGCCAACTCATACACAAGTGGGTCAAGTTTATCTCATTGGGAATGGAAAACTCTAGAAACCTTTTTCACAATTATGTTTTTTTTCTCAATTATCTCAATTATGAAATAAATATTATCTCATAATTATAATATTTTGGCAAAATAATTATGATAAATTGTTCAATTATGTAATTTCACCCTTTTATGATGGGATAAATCTCACATAAGTAAAAGAAAAGGTGAAAAGGGATGCATTTAAGCCAAACAACTGAGGTAAGTTGATATTGGGTTTCTCTCACTATAATGGAGTGGAAAATAGGGTTATAACAAATTCCCCCTAATGCAGGAGGCCAGAAGAGAAACTGATGGCTGAAATACATTACAATAATAATTAATGCTCAAAATGGGAGGAAGGAGCCAAGACTATGAAGTTGGATTGAAGGAACTTAAGTTCTGAAGGCTAAACTCTGCTGATAACATCCCTTAGGCAGGCATACCCATACTCGGTCATAATAAAGTATTGAACATGGCCGCCATAAATTACACTGTAGATTCATGACATGAAATGCTAGAACATAGCCACGAAGACATACACAGTGGATCCATGTTACTTAACAGATAGAGCATAGCCACTAAAAAATACAATCGTGGATCTATGTCATAGTATACATTAGTAGGACTATGGACACATGACAGACAGAGAAGTGTCTCAAGATAGTCCTCAAAGTACATGAATGATACATAACTCCAACACAACCTGGGAAGGATGCCATATAAGAGTGAGATGTCCCTAACCCAGGGTCTTCGACATAACCTCGATGGTACGAATCTACACCATGCGAATAGATGAGCTGAAGTTGAGCATGGTAGAAACCGCTTGATTACCAACCAATGAGGTAAACTAGTAATAGACACGAGGGAATCCACCAATGAGGAAAATGGACCCCAAGGTACCTAGTACAATCCACTAAGTGTGAATAGATGAGCTGATGTCGAACACCAGTGAACTCGATCAATCAGGAGCCAATGATGTAAACCCACTATCGATTGTGAGGAATCCTGCCACTGAGGTTTGCAAGCTCCAAGGTACTACCAGTTCCTAGATCAAACTCCTGGATAATGAGTTGAAGTCGACAAGAGAAGATCCATCGAAGGAGGGCCTTAATGTATCCCCCATCAATTGACACAGAACAAACCAAGATGATGTAATGAATGGATGAAATCATGAAGTGATGAAGTACAACTAACACAAGGATGGCCAACTCAAAAAGCTCAGCAGTATACTACAGATGGCCGACACAGGCTGAGACTTCCCTTGAACACATAGTGGCATGACACAAGAGTGACTTGGCAGCATGACTAATGAGCACCATGTGATATCATGCAACAACGCAGGAGGCATCGAAGCATGCTCCATATGACTGGAAGAGTAACTAGCCGAAGGAGTAAAGAGACTCATATGGATGGTACAACTCTTATGCAAGCTAAAACCCAATTGTGATATAATTAGACAGAAAGGTGCCATGTTCAAGGGTGACGCAACTAATGCTGCCATTTCTATGACTAATGGAAAAATATTTTCCCTCCCTTCTCTTTTTATAAGTTCCTTTTTCGTAACTAGTCTATCCCAGTCCAGAAAAGGGTTAAACTTATATTGGGTAAATGACACTTCAGGTACTTTAACAAGCATGAAGTAGACAAGTTCACTCGGTAATCTTTTCTAAATTAAGGAGTTTGAAAAGAGCTTAACGAAAAATCCTCTTGGAGGAATGAGTGGTATAGAGGGTAGAAAATAGTTCCAGTAATGTTGGAACTTCGCATGACATAAGAAGGACAAGAGGTTGGCTAATAGGACCACTCATCGTAATGATTCCTCCAAGAAAGGGTAAAACACCAAGTGAAAGCGGGTGGTAGGCCAAGCAGATGATGATGATGGAAGAGAGAAACCAAGGATCATCATGCAAAAGTAGCCTGATAAAAAATGACAATCACAAGGGTTAAAAGGGGTGGAATCCTCCTGGGGTAAATCCAGAAATGAGATGAAGAAGAGAACATGTGGCTCAGATTCTAGGTCATGGAGGGTCAAAAGTTGGAATTCCAAGAAGGAGTAAAAAATGACTGCATGGACACCAACGCGGAAAATAGGTGCTAACTAGGGTATACATGAGTGGGTAAGCTCTATCGCCAAGCTATCACATGCATAAAGGAAGTGGCAAAAGTCACAACTTGACGGGCTCCGACCTAAGGTATAAATATGGCACTGACAGTCAATAATGCATCGGTGATGGTGATGTATGACCTACCCTTATATGCCAGTAAGAGGAACTCACCTAAGGTACAATGGATGTCGCAATAGAAACGCCACCTTATCCTATAAAAACCATATAGAAATACTAGACCCATGGTTAAATCACATAATGAAAGAAATAAACATGGATGAGGTAAAAACATGACCGTTTTGTTTTTTGTTTGTTTGTATTTTTGGCATAAATAAGGGATGACAAATACTCGCATCACACACCAAACAAAAAAGAGACAAAGGATCACACTCCTATGTACAATGGATGTGTATGGTTTTAAAATTTATAAATGTGACAAATTCCAATCTAACACATAATTAGCCAAGGAATCAACCAATTGGTTCTTGTCTCGGTGAATATGGACATACTCAATATAATAAAATGAGCGCTCCAAGAGACGCACCTGCAAAAATTAATGAAGGAGAGTTGGGTTCTTTACAACATACAGACAATTGAGATGAGAGTCAAGTTGAACAACTAAGTGGCGTATGCAAAGACGACTAGCCTTGGTTAAGAGCTCGATGACAACACTATATTCGGCCACATTTTTTGTGACAGGGTGAAGACAAATACCTCCTGAACTTACAAGCTCATTGGTGGGGGGAAATAGAACCCAAGCGATGGAATCAACATTCTAAGTCTAACGAATTGCACAATCTGCGAAGCCTTGATAAGGTAGTGATGGTGTTGAAGTCTGTGCTCCAAAGACCAAACACACGAATTACACACAGAAATTTGGAAGCTAATGATGAGTAAACTAAAACTCATCACACACACACCTATATACACTATGTACAAGTAACCATGCAGACATACTAAGCATAGTAATGTTTGAGGTAGAGCCCATTACGTGGCTCCAACAGTGGATTCCTTCATAATCAATTAACTCATAGGCTCCCTTCTTAAGAACATGTTTAACAATGTAGGGACCATGCCACAATGGTTCGAGTTTACCAACACCTAACTTATCATGGTCTTGGTCATAAACCAAAAACATATCACCTTCAAAGAAGACACACGATCGGACAAATTTATGATATTGGGTCTTTACTCTCTTCTTATGAATTTCGTTATTGACCAAGGAGAGAAGGCGTGTTTCATCAAGTTGGTTAAGTTGTACTAGGCGTGCTTCTTCAGCTGAGGTGTCAGGGAGTAACTCAAAAACTAATTCAAGAGGAGAGATTTCACACTGGATAGGAAGGACGGATTCAACCCCATACACCAATTGGAATGGAGTAAAGTAGGCAACAGATTTCACTGAGGTATGATATGCCCATAAAGCAGAGAATAACATAATATGCCAGTTGGATTTGTGTTTTCCTACCATTCATTGTAACATGGTTTTCAAAGTTTGATTAACAACTTCTACTTGACCATTGGCTTGTGGATAATAAGGCGAGGAATGTTCATGACGAAAACCCAACTTGGTAGCTAATTCTTGCATCATATGATTTTGAAAATGTTTGCCATGATCGGTCATGATGCATTTACGAAACACCAAACCCAATGATGACGTGATTGAAAATGAATAGGGTAGCAATATCACCATCTTTAATACACATAGGATAGCCTCAACCCATTTGGTAAACTAGTTGACGTTGACAATGATATAATGGTTACCATGGGCAGAGGGTGGGTTACATTGCATAAAATCAATGCCCCACTGGGCGAAAAGGCCCGACAATGATGATTGAATGTAACAGAGCTGGGTGAGCACACATTGTTTGAGAAAATATTTGACAGGGATGGAATTTTTGGACTACCGTAATACAATCCTTAAAAAGTGAAGGCCAAAAATAACCGGTGCGCAAAATTTTCTAGACAGTGACAAGCCTAGACAAATGACCACCCCACGCCCCTGCATGGAAATTGTTTAGAACATGTTCGACTCCAGAATGAGTAAGATAATGACATAAAATAGTGTCAGCACTTCAATAGTAAAGGGTGTTATTGATAATGAGATAATGTCGAGACTGGTGGTGTATACGTCGTCAGTCATCACGAGACAATTCAGGCCGAAATCGTTTTGTTTGAAGATACAACGAAATGTCACCATACCAAGGGTCAGAAGTGCTAATGAGGAACAAGGATTCAATAGGCAAAGGATCCATGGCCACAATTTCCTCACTTGAAGAAGGAAACTCAGCAATCAGTTCATCGAAAGCTAGGGATTTCTTAGATTTGGAAATAGCAAACTCTAGATCAAACTCTTGAAGGATAAAAATCCATTTGGAGTATTTTCCCCCGATAATTTTGTGGCTAAGGATATGTTTCATGGGGTTGGAGTTAGCAATGACCATAGTCTTTCACAGTAAAATATAATGCTTCAAGTGTTGTACAACAATGATAGCTGTGAGGGCTAACTTCTCAACATGGGAGTAGCGAAACTCAGGACTGATAAGGCCTTTTCTAAGGTAGTAGATAGGGTGTTCAATGCGCATATCGTCATCTTGGATGAGAACCATGCCTAACGAAGACTCTAAGGTAGCGAGATACAACAAGTTGCTGTTGAAATCAAGAGGTTTTAGCAAAGGTTCGTACAACAATGCCTTCCTTTATTCCCAAATGAAAGGAACTCCTTTTTTCAACAGATGCATGAAGCCTTGGGTAATATGGGCATAGTTGGCGATGAAACGATGTAAAATGTTGGCCTTCCCCTGGAATTTTTGAAGCTGGCGTATAGTACGAGGAGGGGAAAAATTAGAGATTGCCTCAACCTTGTGTTGAGCTAATTTATTGACTAAATTAACACAATTATTTAATTATCAATCCGGGTTTGTAAAACTTGGAGGCAAATCCACTGTATATGGACATAAGATATAATCAAGTTTAGAAGATAAAATTTGAAGAATTAAGGAAGTACATATTACAAATATAAACCTATTTTAACAATTTCTACTTCATTTATGTAATATATAAGAGAAGAGGCTCCTAACTTAGGAGAACCAAGTTGTCCTTCCCTACAATACTACTTTCATGAAGATGAATCTAAGAGCACTAATTAACAATGGTTTATGATCCAGAAGATGTAAAAGAAGAGGCTCCTAACTAAGGAGGTCCAAATCGTCCTTCTTCACAATCCTACTATATCACAATCACCATTGCTTCAAACCAGAAATGCAGAAATAACTTCAAATAAGAAATGGAGAATGAAATTCAGTTTTAGTTCAAGATCAAATAGAAGGGGAATTTAACTTAAATTCCTTTGTGTCCCTTCATAAGTAGATTAGAATTAAACCAATATTCATTCAACAATCATCACACGTCTAAATACATTTGAAACAAGAACTAATCTATGAAAACTATGAAAATTGAACCAAGAAGTGTACTTAGCTTGGTGTGGGGGCCCTCCACCCTTGCCTTGCACACTTGAAGAAATCTCAGCTACAGAAACTTCAGTAAATCAACCAAGCATGAAAAACAAATTGAAATGAAACAGGTTCTTCAAATTAGCTCCCAACTCCAATTATACAAAAGTTACATACAAATTCCATTACAAAAGCCATCAAAGTCTTGGCTTTAAATAGAGGTTTAATGAAACAAACTGATCTATATTATCTCTAACACTCATATCTACTCATATCCACCTATCTAAGTCGAACTCATCGAATTCATCCCAAGAAATATGGTCAATCCCATAAAATCTCAAAACTGCCCCATTTTCTAGGGATTTTCTGGTGACTAGTCATGTTTGACCAGCCTTGACCGGGCCTAATAAAGCTTGTTCTGGCTGAACCAAGTGGAGTTAGCTCAGTCCTAGTTCCCAAGCTGTCCATCCATGCATCAAACTCGAGCCCAAGTGTCCTGCAAATATGCCATCCACATAGCTATTACAGGAATTTCTGATTCAGTCCAAAATTGCACTTGAAACTCAATTTTCATAAAAACTTCTAGAAATTGCAAAATTAAAATTAAACACCTGAATATGCATAAAATACATCAAAATGAGATGGATATGATGGAAAATGGATGGAAAATATAAGAATTAGGTAAGTTTCCCTAAGAAAAAATAGACCAAAACTGAGGGCCAACAATGTGAATCCCTTCTTGTGAAATGATGAAACCTAACAATCGTCCAGAGCGAACACATAAAACACATTTGTGTGGATTGAGTTGGATTTTGTAAAAATGACATTGGAGGAATACTTCTCAAAGGTGGGAAGGATGGTCCCCACGTAACAATGACCGAGTGGTAAGATCATTGAGATAAACCTCAACGATGTGTTTTATATCATGAAAGGTGTAGGACATGGCCTGCTAGAAAGTGGCACCAACATTTTTAAGACCAAAAGGAAGCTTACAATAGGCAAAGGTACCCCAGGGATAGATAAAAGCAGTCTTGTGTTGGTCCTCAGGTTTAATTTCGATCTGGTTATAGCCAAAAAACCATCCATAAAGGAAAAGATAATGTTACCAGCACACACATCTAGAATATGGTCGATAAAGGGTGTAGGATAATTATCCTTAGGGTAGGCCAGATTCAGGTCATGGTAGTCAACACAGACACGAATAGTTCCTTGTTTTTTATCGACAGGTACAGGGTTTGAAACCCATTTTGTTAAAGGAATAGGATAAATGAAACCAACATCTAGGATTTTTTGAACCTCAGCTTTAATAGTTGTTGCCTTATGTGGATTAACCGGCCAAAGCTTTTGCCGAACAGGTTTAGCTCCAGGGTAAGTTTTTATTTTGTGTTGGAAAATGCGTGGATCAATTCCAAGCATCTCATCATAAGACCATGCGAAGACGTCACAAAATTATTTGAAAAGGGTAGTGTAAGTATCTATTTCATAAGGAGTACAATCAATCCCAATCAAGATATTCTCTATGACATCAGGTTCCTTGGAAATATTCACAGCAATCGTGGTAGAAATATTGGCCAAATTCCCTTCAGATGAAATGGTAAGAATCCATTGGTAATTTGGGGAACTATTGGCATTGCCAGAGGAAGCCAAAGATTGATGGAATCCATCCAAATCCTCTTCATGGGGGTAAAAGGAAGATCGATGATGGAGAGGGCCCCAAGGATAGTCATTGATTGACATGACTTCTCGAATAGCTTCATCAGAGGGTAACGAGAGGTCGAGAAGGTCACAAGAGGAAGGACCATCAATAACCCATGAAGGCATAAAGAGAGTTTCAAGTGGGATCAAAGTGGGTCCACAAGTCGAATCAGGTGAAGTAGCCAGCTGGATGGCTTGATAAGAAATTTTTTCTAGGCTCAATGGCATTGACACTCCATATTGATCAATATCATATTCAACGGGAACCACCCATGGGTCATCAAGAAGTGGGGGTCCACAGGTGCACGAAGAGATCATATGGCAGCGAGCAGTGGTGGAAGGAGTTTCGAGTGGATGGAGCTGAGGAAAAACTCCCATAAGAGTGGAACTTTTGAAGAGCCCAAATACAACACTCTGGAGTTGATTAGGGTGGTATCCTACGAGTGGTACATAATTTATAGTGGTGGAAATATGAGCAGATGGCACATAGAAGTCAAGTTGATCTATAGTAACAATATTTCCTTCATGAGGAAAGAAAAGCAAGCGAAAAACAGACGAGACAACTACAGTCATTGCATAAAACCAACTACAACCAAGGAGTAGGTTGTAATCTAACGTGGCGTCGAAAACCTCGACATCAACATGGATAGTTCCCCCCCTAACTCGATGGAAAAATTCGGAAGAACCCCCTTTGGGAAAAAAATTGTATCCGTCAAATGCTTGGAGAGTCGTGTGGGACGTGGCAAGTGTCAGAGAGCCTATAGTCTTCTAGCAAGATATAGACATGACACATGTGGAAGAGCCCTCATCCACCAAAGTGCGATGAATATTACTATGGTAAATACGCACAATGATTTGAAAAGCAACCTGATGTGAAAGATAAGGAGTGGCTTTACCGACATTAAAAGCAATGATATTCAAGTTAGATGGGTCAATGCCACCAATGGCAGACAAAACAACAAGGCTTTGTGTTGTTGAGGACATCTTTGCAAGACCTCCAAAACAGACATGGCACAAGGAGCATAGGAAAGATCTTCAACAATATTGTAGTGTTGAGTAGCCTTGACCGAAGGATTGTGTGTTTTCTTCCAGAGAACACCCTTGGGAGGGCGATAAACCGATTCCACAGGCTTATCTAGAGTGAGAGGTCTAGTGGGAGGGAGTGGGGTTGATGAGTCCTTAGATGGGGAACTCGACTCAAGAACGTCATAAGACTTGGCTCGCGTGGTCACATTGACATCTTCCTTGCACATGAAGACGGATGAATTATGAGAAGATGACCCATTGTTGCCCCCTTGCGGAGGGCGAGAAGGTTGAGAAACCATCTGTTGTTGGGGTTGTGTAGGGAATGGATGGGTTAAAACAACAGGTTGTTGAGTAGAAGGTGGTGAAATAAGCCTATGGACCTCATCCATTCGAGGGCATTCATGAATAATATGGTCACATTGACAAATTTTACAGGGAAACTTGATTTTACAACGACGTTCACTAGTGCCCCCTCCCTGACTCTGAGGGTTGGGTTGAGACTCTTGAGCATTTTGATTCTTTTGTTTATTTCGCTTATTATTCTTTTTTCCACTAGATTGTTTGTTGTTCTTCGATTGATTGGACTTCACCATGAGAACATCAGTGGACTTATCAAGAGGGGGTGCTTTAGCAAAGCTAGATGCACTTGTTGGGGCTTGAGATGTAACAATCAATTGCCCAAGTTGGGCAGCAAGTTGGCTCACGGAATCAGAAACAAACCCAATCACACCATCGACATGTGGGCCAAGAACAAGTTTTGGAGGGTCAATGGAAGGCCTAGGGGCATTAGGCAACACTTCATAAAGCGTACCCGACTGTGAATAGATAAGATCCAACTGTTGGGTAGCTAAAACAACTTCTTCCTTAGTAATGGCTCGAAACATAGACACATCCTTGGAAATTTGAGGTCGGAGGGATCAAATGAACCATTTACGTAATATCTCATCAGGTAACTTGGTTCTCACTAACCGCTTGCGACAATGCCACTCATGAATATGATCAGAGATTAACGTAGCATCATCTTGCTTGAAATTAGACAAGAGATCAGAGTTGATATCATACCGAGTAGGTAATCGGAAGTGTGTTAGGAAAGTTTGAGCAAGGGAGGCAAAGTCACTATAGGATGCGGTATCCAACTCAATGTACCACTTTGCGGCATCCCCAGTCATTTTAGAGGGGCAAATTTTTTATAAAATGCCCATTTCATATATTTAGCCCAACTTTTATTTAAAAAATAATTATTTTTTTCATTTTAGCCGAAACAAAAGGGGCGAATAAACTATGAAAAGACTTATTTGACCCGATTCACCTAGTTTGGGAGGTTATATTCCATTACAATCGTCCGATTTTCTGCTTTGCAATATCCCATTTTCTAGTTTGGGAGGTTGTATTTGGTCCTAATAAATAAAAATATAACTGAAGTGGAGGTATGGTAAATAAATAAAATATAAATAAACTAGAGGTATGGTAAATAAATAAAACCTCTTTTTATATTTAGTACATAACCCTCTTTCTATTTAAGAAGGCTCAAAAAAGAGGTTTATTTAAGTGACTCCTATGGGTCAAATACCATATTTATAAAAGAGGTATGGTAAATTAATAAAAATATAAATAAAGGAGAGGTATGGTAAATAAATAAGACATTTTTTTATATTTACTCCATAAGTCACCTTATATTTACAAACATGCAAGGGTGTAAATAAATAAAAATAAAAATAAAGTGGAGGTATGGTAAATAAATAAAACCTCTTTTTATACTTACTTCGAAGGTATGGTAAATTAATAAAAATATAAATAAAGGAGAGGTATGGTAAATAAACAAAACATTTTTTTTATATTTACTCCATAAGTCACTTTATATTCTATGGGCCAAATTATTATTAATACCATGCAAAAAACATTATTAACCCTAATATTAGTATTAATAAAAATAAAGATGGCACATGGTATTGACCCATGGTATTCACATGGAATGTAGTCTATTTAAAGGGGGGAATTAAACCAGCATAGACTCATCTTTACTCTGGATCTACTAAGTGCCGAGAGGGATCAAATATCGTGATATGCAAACTAGCATAGAGTGAAAAATATTTTATCCCTCTCGGATCTTGGTAGATCAAGAGTAAAAATGGATCTTGTAATTTAATGACACTTAAACATTTTAACTTTGTTAAAATAAAAAAATAAAAAAAAAAATCAATTATTAATTTTATTATTTTTTATAAATTACTAATAGTAGTTTTTAAGCTCCAGGTTTATGATAACCTATGGTATTGACCCATGGTAATACCATGGTATTCTTTGAAGGGGAAATTCTATCAGCTTAGATCCATCTTAATTCAGGGTCTACCAAGTGCTGAGAGGGACAAATAGATTTCATCCCTCTAAGAGTGGTAGATGTGGAGTTAAGATGGATATAGGTTGGTTTTTATGATAATGAAGATACTAAATAGTCTTAAGGTGAATGGTTAAAGCTACATTTAGTCACTTCACAAAATTTAGTAAAAAATATCAATATCTCCATTAATATTGGCTTTTCTCATTTAACAAAAAAAATTCAAAATAATGAAATTTTATCACACTTTCCGCATCACCCTCGTAGAAGAGAGATAGTCGTTGCCCAGATTTCCCACCATTTTTCAAACGTTCTCAATATGATATCTTCATGAAAAAGTTAAGGTACTGATGCACCAAAAAGGAAATTAATCCACATGTTACAACATTGTTAAAAAATGCAAGACGTAGGAAGGTAGTGAATTATGCTAATAATTAATTTAGATTGGGAGAGACATGATTAAATTTTATTATTTAATTGAATATTTTTAATTCAAATAATAATAAATCTACATTTATATATCTATATATTGATTGGAAGACGTATGAAGGTAGTGAATTATGCTAATAACCAATTTATATTGGGAGAGACGTGATTAATTTTATTATTTAATTGAAGATTTTCAATTAAAATAATAATAAATCTACATTTATATATCTATATATTGATTGGAAGGCGTCAGACAACAATCACTTCTTTCCATTAGATCCCCTTCAGGCCTTTGGGATACCTACTACTTTCTTATATTATATAGTTAGGTCTTGCTACTTATTGGCGTGTTAGGGTAAAAAAACTTGATGTGCTTTTTTTTATCTCGTAGTTGGAGTCTATGGAATAAGAAAGAAATTTTATAGCTTGACAAAAGTGGTAGAGAAAAGATTAATCTCTCCTACCTTGACAAAATTGGTGGTCAAGATCAACACCTACAAGAACTTTGTTTTGGAATATTATCAAAACTAATAGAAGGATATGAAAGAGTGTACAATAAGAACCTTGACAAACATGGCCACTGAAACTTGCAACATTGTTTGTAGGAAGAGAAAATTATGTTTCTTTTTTCTAAACATGTATGTTAGTATATTATAGTTTAATGAATATGTTTTCCTATTATCATATATGGTTTCATACTTTAATAAAACATTCGCTAAGACTTCACAATGTTTTATTATTTAGTGAATGATTTTCCAAGATCTTACAAGATTTTATATTTCAATGAAAGATTCGCCATGACTTTACAAGATAATATAATCTAGTTAGAGATTCGCCAAAAAAATTATATGTACATATTATATTATTGATAAAATCGCCTACCATTTTTCTTATGTTTCATGGGGATTCACCCATTTATTATACATATAAATTTAGGGTGGTTCTTAAAATTTTCCCTGATGTTGGAATAAGCGAAGTTTAACAAAATTATCCACCAAATAATTGGAGGAACACCACAAATGATAAGTTGTAATGTGCGTGGATGGATTCTCCCCAGGCTTTCCTTCAAACTTGGGAATATCGAACGGTAATTTGGTGGGCATAGGTGGCCACCAAGGATCATGATGGATGGGGTCATTAGTTAGTTTCGCCAAATCCAATAAATCAAGAGAAGATAAGAAAGGATTTTGGAGCTGACTAAATGGGTCATAGGTGGGATAGGCCCCTAACCAACTGTGTGGTCCCCCCATATAAGGAGTGGAATGATGCACCTACTGGTGAAGAAAAGGGTTCTCCCTAGCATAAGACTGTTGCAGGCCAGTTTGACTGGAAAATGGAGGTTGCCCCTTGGGGTAAATACCATCGGAGAGCAAAGGACCCCCAAAAGCATGATTACTGATGGGGTTGTACCCGGGGATAGAAGAAGGACCGCCCTGTGCAGTAGGACCGACATAAGGAGGATACCCTGTGTGAGAAATGGTACTGGTAACAAGGTTTCCCCTAGGTAAACTAGCCCCTAGTAAAAGTACTGGTAGGTGGCGCCCCTCCAAAAAGTGAACTGTACCAAGCCTGTGACATACTAGAAGCAGTGTTGCCATCAGGTTGATCAGGGACAACTGTTGATCCTCCCCACATAATACTAGAAGTAACCATGCCTAATTGAGGGACAAGAATAGTTGGTTAGGAAAAATGTGGTGTAAAGATTCCTAATCCTACCAGTTGACCTTGTTGAGGTGTCATGGTTGGCATAGGAGATGGTGTGGGTATGGAAACATTCGAGAAATTTGCAAGAGTCATAGAAGAAAGTGGTGGAATGCCCCAAGAAGAAGTAAGAGGTGTGGATGGAGGAGTGGGTATAGCCACACTAAGATGTGGCAATGATGTCATGGAAGCTGATACTGCTGATGCAGAAGGTAAGGACGTCTAAGACTCTGCCATAGGGTAAAGTATGGAAAACGTGAATGTTGGTAGGTGTGGAACCGTCAGGGTTCAACCGCAATAACTCAGGCCCCAAGGGATCAGTCAAAGGTGGATATGCAGGAGCTCCAAATTCGTCTGCCAAAATCATGATAGAAACCAAATCAGTACTAGAAGGACCAAGTATAGAATCAACGATAATGTGGTGGTCTAAGTCTTGAGCACTGACGGGTACTCTTCGTGCAGGGGTAATAAGTCCACCTCGTTTAGGAGGAAAACCGTGAATACGACGTGATTGTCGATGAACAAGTTCACCCAGGGTGGTAACTTATGATTTGAGTACAATTATGTTAGTACAAAAACCTTAGGGCCAAAAACTACTAACTCAGACCAAACATCACACACTAGAAACATCCTAGAAGATAGCACACACAAACCAAAATACAAATAAGTTTGTGGTGGAACAGTCATACTAGCGACCTGCTTCCCAACCCTTTTCTCTGCGAACTTGGTGCAAGTGCCCTTATTAGCTGTGGGGCACCTTCTGAGAGGACTGAGAGAGTATGACTAATATCTATCCCAGGTACAAAGAAGACGAACCCAACCCTACGCCTGTGTATGAGCCCTAAGAATATAGGCCATTATGGTCACCATATACAATAACATGACCTGGGGGGATAGTCGCAGGACAAATCCACATGCAAGGGCAAGAAACTTAACCCCAAAAGGAGCTAAGACCAAAACCCCCTTGAGATTTGCCTCCCAAGTGGTCCCCAAGTGATAATGACATTGTTTTTATTCATGGAGATTCCGCTATATCGTGCCACTTGAAACTAAGTGAAAAGAGTTATGTCAATTTTCCTAGCCCAAGTGTGACCTTGTGCTTAACCCTCTTGTGAGAAGGGCTTCTTAGACCGCACTACTGCAAATGGCTTTAACTCCCTATTGCAAGCTACAAAGTTGATTTTGAAGTCTTGAAGCAGTTAACTCACACTCCTATCTCCAATACCCTAGCCTAAGCTAGTGTTGGTGTACTACTAGTGAAAATAAAAGACGAATCTAGTTAATTTTATTATCGCATTGATTTTAGTGGTTGTTGTTTACACAAGCGGGATGCGGTGTGAAACTGAGATGGTGTGAATGACTCTTAGTTAGTCACCCTAATGCAGCTATATGCGTTTTTTTATTTTCAATTCAATGAATGCTAACTACAGGAGGGTAAGAGCCTTCTAACACACCAATGCCTATTGTAATGCACCTATAAATCTTCTTGAATGAAAATTATCCCAAATTTTATGAATTAATGACCCAAAACAAACCAAGAAGGAAAACCAAAAATCTGACAAGAAACCAAAGGAAAAGACTCCCAAGCAAGAACGCAAAGCACTCCAAAAGCGTCACAACTAGGAAAAATAAAGCCCAATCAAAGACACACTGAAAGCAATCAAATCAAAAGCCAAAAGTGAAAAGAAGAAGGGCAATGTCATCAAGCTAGGGTTGTAGTACAATTGCCCAACCAAGGCCAATGGTCTACAAAGGTCACAACCCAACCCTAGAGGTAGAAAGGCCTAAACAAGATCAAATGAGGGTGATACAAAAAAATTAAAACACACTCAAGAGAACTTTTCTAGATGACAGTTGCACAACCAATCACAACACCACCAATTGTGACAAAAACAAACAAGAGAGAGAATAGGTAACTTAAAAACAAGCGACCAAACCACACAAAGGCAACAAAAGACAAAAGTGGGATATCAAAGAGATCTAAGTAGTCACCAAAATCAGCCAAATAGATCTGAAACAAATATCTAGAGATGAGAACACTAGTCCTCAACCAAAGCACATAAAGAATTCTGCAAGAGAAACCTTGAAGAACACAAGAAATGGATGATCCCAACCAATAAATAAGAAATGGCTCAGATCATGATAGAGATTGGCAGCTATCAGCTATAAAAACAAATATATCCAACAACTAGTAGAAATTTTTGAAGAAAAACACCTGAAAAATCAAGCAAACAATCTAAAAGAAAAACTGAAAATTGGGAAAAATGGATAGAAATCAGACTGATTTTTCAATCAGCCATATCTTCCTCATACGAACTCCATTTCAGGTAGTTTTTTTTTTGAGGTAAAAAATCAAGAGGATTACATATCTGTGATTATTTGTACTGAATTATGTATAGAAAAGAACAGAAATGAACAGACAAAACGACAATGTGCAAGGGCAGAAGAAACACAAAAGGCCCAATTTTCAGTTGCCCATAACTTCCTCATACAAAGTCCATTGTCAGTGATTTTTGTTTTTTTGTTTTTTGTTTTTGTTTTGGGGTAGAAAGATGAGAGCAATAAAAATATGAGATTATTTGTACTAAATTTTGTATAGAAAAGAACATAAATGAACCAAAAAAATAGCCGCCCATGAGGGCGGAAGAAAAACAAACTGCCCAATTTTCAACTGGCCATAACTTTCTCATAAGGAGTCTGTTTTTAGTGATTTTTTTTTGGGGATAGAAATATGAGAGGAATGTAGATATGTGGTTATTTAAATCAAATTTTGTATAGAAAATTCTAGAATTTTATTTTAATTCTCGGATCTGTTATTCTCGAAATACAAAAAGCAAAAATAAAACTCTATATCTAAGACCAGCTTAGATCTGAAGCAAGTAAAATAAAAGGAGATAAAAATGAATCCAAAAAACTACAGTGAACTCAATGGAAATAAGAGAAAACCAAAAAACATAAAGAAGAAGAGGAGATCTCAAACAAAGAGGGAAAACTAAAATGCTCTCATTGAAAGCACCAATACTATTGTATTTAATTATGAAAGGAGCTATTGCTCCATGATCTCATGCCCGATTGAGATCACGAGGCAATGAAATATAATGGCTAATAAAATCTAATATTAGCCCCCAATCCAAATGGTCATGCATGCAACATGCAGTGAGATATATGCTATAAAGATAAGAAATCACACCTGAAATCCTCGCATGTCGGGGAAGGGTTTTGAGTTCGATGTTGATCTTGCTCTCCACTCGAGTGATCCAACACGTATGTACCAAATCTATATACCCGCACACAAAAAAAAACTAAACAAGGACAACATTTGATCTTCCTCAGAAGATCGTCAAATAAAAAAAAATAGATATGATCATATAACATACTGAACACAAATTCATGTAAGGAAGGGAACATAGATTTTTATTAACCATAAGAATGGAACTACATCAAATGTATACCATCAATACATAAGATCCTCTCCTCCAACTTGTAGTATGGTCTCCTCTCCCAAGAAAACAGAGCTCTCGCGTTATAGTGTTTGGATCCTCCCCCCTCTTCTCTCTTGGTGAGATTATAAAGGCTCATTCCATCCTCTAGAAGAATGTATCTAGACACCTAGGGGCTTGAGAAGTTAGGAAACTTCCATAATAATGGACCCGTAGCCAACTCATACACAAGTGGGTCAAGTTGATCTCATTGGGAATGGAAAACTCTTGAAACCCTTTTTACAATTATGAGTTTTTTTCTCAATTATCTCAATTATCTCAATTACGAAATAAATATTATCTCATTATTATAATATTTTGGCAAAATAATTATGAGAAATTGCTCAGCTATGTAATTTCACCCTTTTATGATGGGATAAGTCTCACATAAATAAAAGAAAAGGTGAAAGGGGATGCATTTAAGCCAAACAACTGAGGTAAGTTGATATTAGGTTTCTCTCACTATAATGGAGTGGCAAATAGGGTTATAACAGGTGGTCACCACACAATACTGAATGTTAGCACATACTCCTCTAAGTGGACGTACTGTCAACTTTTGCTAGAATTTCCCATTACTCGAGCCCATTACTTGCTACCAACTTCCCAAGCCATTTACCACTTGTGCCTCCACTAAATACTTTGAGGTCCTCCCTCTGGGTCGATATGTCAATGAATCACATCGCACTAATGGGAGATGAGGTAGGATCACGTGTTCACCACCATGTCCCAGCCCTTCATTACTCCGCGCACTCGAATACACCTTCCCTTTTTATCTGTCGGGGCCTTTCCTATGAGTTTATGTGAATTAATGGGCCATACCTTTGCATAACCCTTGCTTCTGATTGGTCCACCATGTTGCAGTGCCACAACATCCAGTGTCAAATCATCTCGACGCTTCATCACTGTGTTTCACAATTGACTTTCAGGAAGATCCCTATGGGCTGAGTTGTTTCATGGCCCCCCTAAACCAATACTAGTGAAACTAGGGTTACATGGAGGCTAATCTATCCCGACCCCACGTCATCCCGCTTCCTCAAGTGAGCTTCCCTACTAGAATTATAGGAAAAATTCCTTCTCGATGAGATATAATGGGGATCCATTCTGACCAATGGGAACTCTCTCTGCCTCGGCACTGCAAGCCTAGCTAGCTCAGTGCCCAGTCATCCCTATCGTTCCCTTGCACTACCAATTGAGGATTTTTGGGTTATAACTTCGGGCTCACGTGTACAATTTTCCCACTCCTCTAGTAAGTTCTCATGCATGGTTTGTCCACAATTTTCCTTCTGCCTTGGCTGTCGTGCTGAGTCATCCTGACCTTCCCCTCCCAGTTTTTGCCTTTGGGACTTCTTATTTAACTCCAGGAACACTCTTACATGCTAACCTATCTTGGGGCCCAACCAACACCAATGTAGTTGTATCTGAGGTTGCATGGAAGCTACGCATCGTCCCATTTTTTCCAAACATACTCCCCTTTGAAATTACAAGAGGCGGCCTCCGAGCCACGTCACCCCTTCATTCGCCCAATTGTGATAAGGAAAAATCTAAGCGACCAATCCATGGCTTTCATAACGAGTTATTTGTCCAACCATTGGATAAGGTTTATCCGATTGAAGTTATAAGTTTGGGTCCAAGCCTGACTTGGACGCAATGCTGCTAACAATAGAATTTTTTCCATGGACCGACTAGGGAATTTCTTCCAGATCATGAGCTATACACTTGATTTTGAACTCGATGATTCCTCATGTGTTTTCTCCCTTTCAACGCACATCACTCTCCATGCATGGATTTTATTATGGCTTGGCTGAAATGGTTCATTAAATTTCGGGACTTGTGCCAGAGTCCCATCGTGGCCATTATAGGTTTACTAAGACACCCTTCGGTGCTATCCTCCTGAGCTTATGATAGATTCAATCTTCTCAAGTCCATGAGGTTCACAAGATGTCATGGAGGTCAACACTTGAAGGAACAAGGAATCCCTCTTTTGGGTTTGAATACAGGCATGAGCCTTATGGTACATCACACAATGGTTACCACAAACAACATAGAATTTAGTTGATAATCGACCCATTATAAAGTTTCCATAGTTCTGTCCTTTAAAATGAAAATAGTTATTAGTGTTTGATCCATGCACACCTATAGGAATTTCACTTTCATTTTTAGGAGATTTAGATGAAAAATTTGATGCATTAAATCTGAGATAGAATTGGGTGAACTGGATAGTGCAAAATTTGCTCAAGCTCCACTGACTTGATTGTAAACTGAATGCAAACTAGAAAGATACCAAGGTTGTAGACACATTTGAAGAAGCTCAAAGCTTCCTTCAAGATACAATATCTTGAGTGCATGGATCGAGAGTCTGCTAACCACTCATATGGATGTGAAATATCACACCCCATTCCTCTTGCACTAAGTAGTAAGAACACCATTTCATCTCTCAAAATCCAGAATGTTGTAATATTAGTTCTTTCATGGGAGTGGAAAGGCATGTAATTTTTGAAGGAACATGGAAGAAGTTGAGGAATCTCAAACACATGGATACACGAAGAGGAAAACAAGGAACTTTTGATGTAGGAATACAATGAAGTTACACATAGAGCCAAGGACAGACAAATTTTCATGGAGATAAGGAACACACAAACTTGAAATGGTTTGAGCATGACTTGAAATGGTTTAAGTGTGACTTGAAATGGTCCACTATCAAAGCATCATTAGAAGATGAAGGAAACACTTGGTATTATGAATTCTTGGATTTGATACCATGTTAGGCCGAGGAACAACTCCCTAATTGAATGATTTTGTATTGATGTGAATAGACCTATATAACATTACAAAAGCAACCATTGGATTAATCTTCCAAGGTCGACTCCTATTCTAATTGTTCACATTTCCCCTATTTACATATTTACAAAATATTCACCAAATCCCCAAGAATTAGGTGTCCAACAATTTATCATATGCTAAGTTCATTTCCAACCAGCAAATTTTTAGTTTTGGCAAAGGATTAGGGCTTGAGCCTATCTTTGGGACTTGATGCATAGATCAAGGGGTCTAGTTAAGCATTCCAAGTTGTTTACCACTTTATGTCTCATTGATCTACTATTTATCCATCATATAAGTCTCTTGTCATGAGGCCTAGTTTGAAATTTGAGCTTTGAGATAAAGGTGGAATCAATTATGTGCCAAAAAAGTTGTAGTAGAGAAGTATCAATGTATCAAGTGAACAACCCCCCTCACTTTGAAATTTATCCTATTATAGACTTATATCATGATAAAAAATATCCATAGAAAAAGACAATGGTGTGGTCGTGTGTTTGTGTGTGTGTGTGTGTGTGTGTGTATGTATATATATATATATATATATATATATATATATATATATATATATATAATAGCTAGGCCAACCTATATTTTTATTTTAATTGAAATGTGTTTGGAGGATAAGGAATGTTAACTTGTATAGTGTGTGAAATAAAATTTGGGAGGTTCTTTATGGGATAGTTGGAAAATGTTTTGTTCACTTTGGATTTAATCGGTGAAGGAAATAATTATTTTTGAAGAAATCTTTGGGTTATTGAAAGCATCATGAAGCCCCTACTTGTCTTCACTTTGGGGTGTTTTTGACTTTTGGGGGGTTTACTTTCCCATTCTTAAATGTTATCTTTCTAAATTTATAAAGAAGAAACATTGTTGAAGGGACTTTGAAGGTTGGGTTTTGCACCAATGACACTTCCTTTTCATTCATTTGTGGAGAAGGCTCATGTTTGAGGGCTTATGCCCCTTAATATTTATACATGTGGAATGGATGCCTTTCTTTTGTATAGTTTAGAATACTTAATTTTTGAAGAATACCTTTTCCCCCACATATATTAGGATGGGGGATTTTAACTCAAAAATTAATATTTATATGTAAAGGAAGTAGATCATATCCTATATAAATAGAGGTGCACTTCCTCTATTTTTTTAATCATGGTTGGATTGATGGAGAAATACCTTGGAAAGTTTCAAGTTTCTAATTTTTTCTCTTATTTCTTGATTTTGGCTATGGATGGATGAGTTGAGTGAACCCTTGATCAATATGCGTTGACGTGGATAGTTGTCTCTTAATTAATGGATATTGATATATCTTAATGAGCAAGACCTTGTTGATATGGATAGATTGATTTTCATGGATGATTATTGGTGAATTTTTATGGATGTGTGACAATTCGAGTAAGCTATATTTATTTATCTTTTTTTTTGTGTGGATAAGAAGAACCGAACAACCGCCTGACATGTAACTCCTAGTAAACCTCTATGGGGCTATGACTTGTCCTCCTATTTGTAGCCTAGGTTACTACAGGGGGATTTGAACTTGTGTCTCTCGAGTTTCAATGATTTGACTTATCTTAGGTTACCACTAAGCTATCCCCTCAGGACATTTATCTTTTTTAAGTTGATGGAAAAGGATTATTAAAATTTCACCATAGTTTTGTTTTCGTTTTTATCTCATCTTCCTTGGGGAATATTTTCATCAAGCTCTTTTTAGAGGACTATTAGTTCTCTCTTTGATAAATAATTTTTATATGATTTAATGACTTCTTTAGCCTTAAAAATACCTCATATTCATTTATGAAAATATTTTCCTATATTTTTCCAATATAATCACCTTTCCAAGGTATTTTATTGAAATTTTAATTTTTAAAAATTTCATGTAATTAATTGCATTGTAAAAGTAAATTGCAAATTTTAGTAGAATTCTTAAATCATCCTTAATTGTGTTATTTACAAGAGGTTTGGGTAAAATATAGAATATTAGTTTTAATCACTGATGTCCCAATATGTGAGTTTCCTACTCGCACGATCAGAAACAACTCCAAGACACCTAGTCAATGTGCACTCAACATGTGTACTTTGGTAGGGAAAATAAAGTACAAATTGCTAAATTTTCCTAGATTGAATTTTTAGATATTGAATCCATGATTTTAGTGCCCAAAAAAGTCTATTGAATGATATTTCATCTCTAGAATATGCTATAATTAATCAATAATAGGATTTTTGGGAATTTTGTTGAATTTTTTCCTATAAAGACAATCAAATTTTTCTTGCCAAGGCATGTAACTATTCTTGAGATTTTGGGTTTCAACTTGAGAGTTCATACTTTGTTGTCACACTTGTTTTTAGTCATTTTAATCAATTCATGGAGTGCCTTTGAGTTTTCAATCACTGATTTTAATTAAGTGTGGTGGTTGAGTCATAGAAGAGCCCCCACCACTCAAGCTAATACACTCTTTTATTTTTATGTGTTAAAATGGGATATATTTTATTTTTAATGTGTTTTCTATTATCATATTTATCTCGTTTATATGTTTTGATTGCATTTTTTTACATTCAAATATAAATTTGTTTATAAAACTATTTTCCTAGTCATTGTGTAGATATGATTTAAAAAGTAGTTTTAAAAATTTTGTTTATGAGTGTTATTTTTTTATTATACCATGGTTATATTATTTACTTTTGAATGTTGTCAATGTTGTTTTAATTTAGTTATATCAGTAGATTCTTAGTGTGAGCTCACTAGACATCGTAAGCCACATATAAACATATATCACTACATTGCATTGGTATATCATAGCATCCATATTCATTTCACTTTCCATCATTAGAATATATATACTATTGTTTTATATTACATTATGTTTGATTCTTATTTATCAGATTAATTTTTGTTTGAAAGAACAATCTGATTGGCAAAGTTGGCCAAGGCACTAGGAGTTCCATTCACCATATTTCTCAGTGAAGAAAGCCCCAACTTTCTTGATAAATTTTCCACTTTGTCTTGAGCTAACAAACACTATATTCCCTATTTTTCATCTAATGCATTCCTTAGATTAGATTAATGGTTTGGGAATATACTAGTAAAAAGGATGAGTAGAACACTGTGAGTGACTGCCCATTTTCACTCTCACAAATGGGAAAGGATGTAGTTCATTTTCAACCTCTTAGTTAGCGTTGGGTCAAAATCTACTAGATTGAGTAAAAGGTTACTAGAGTGTCCTCTTTCCTTTAGTGGAAAGAAAGGCTCTAGTACATTAATCAATTATTTGGACTAAAAACCCCTTAACCATCTTTATTTCCAAGCATTTGAGTGTAATCTTGATATTTTGAACATGATTGCAAAGATAAATTTGACTTGTGTGAAGAGTCTCGGTATATGCCCAGTCCAAAGTGTTCATAAATTAAATGGTCTTGTTTTAAATTCCAAGCATATGCGATTATAATAGAGTTTTATTTCATGCTTCCTTGACTTAGTCCTTGGTTTTGACCTAGACGTAACAACTAATTTAATCTAACTCATTACATATTGTAGTTTGGTCCAAGTTTATGAATATCAAAATGATATGAATATTGTGTCGTAATTTAGGTCTTTATATTAGCCTAACAAGGGCCTTAATTAAGTGCCCTCCCTTATTTATCCTTAAAAATTGCATGCCACCTATCCCAAGCCTCTAGGGCACACAAGTTTGTCTTCCACGGTCCTTGAATATATGTTTGCTCGATTCCTCTTTAAACTTCTCATCCAAAACTTTTTAGATGACCTAATTTAAGTTTACTCCATTATCCCACCTTTGAAGATAAAAGGACGCTAGATAAAAGTTCTAAGTCACACAAGTTAATCTACCCTAGCCTTTGAAGATAAATCTACCCACATCTCTTCAATTGTATTGCACCTTAACTTATGTGATTGGGGAATAAAATCAAATAAATACGAGTGTAATCAAAATATAAATCAAACACAATTTAATTACCCAAATTAACAATGAAGTTATAAGTGAACAATTGATAAAATCAAATCTAAATAATGAAATATTTTCCTAATAGAATTCACCTAATTGTGCTCCATTTTGAGTGATTAAAAATTTAAATATGTGGGTGACTATATAACTTAAAACTACCTGGTTACAAATTCATAGGGTGATAGCTCTGATACGTAAAATTCTTTCCCCTAGATAGTGAGATGAGGATTGTATTTATAGGCTTGTCAGCCATCTATCAATGATTGAGATTGCATGCTATAGTTTGAAGATCAATAAATAAGATTTGATGAGAAAATTTGATATAATGAAAGTTACCAATTATATTGTATAGCTAACTGGTTGAATGATCAGAGAAGTCTACGTGAGTTGTAGTTAAGAGGTGGAAGTGTACTAGAAATTAGAAATCTTTTAATTGTATGCATTAGGGTGTATATATATATATATATATATATATATATATATATATATATATATATATATATATATATATATATGAATTTTGAAAGTGAACAAATAAAATAAATATTTTATTTATTTAACTAGTGAAGATTTAGTTAACTAATCAACTAACTAAAATAATTATTTAATTATAGGTATATTTAATTAATAAGAAAAGAGGTAAAATATCAAAAGAGATTATTTAATTATTATGTGTAAGAATTCATCAATTAAATAATAAGAATTATTTAATTAATGTTTCAAAGAATTTAAAGTAACTTGATAATTAAAAATTATTTAGTTATGTTAAAAGAATGAAATCACATTTAGGAGATAAGAAGAAATTGCATTAGTTGGTTTTCAATGTCTACATTTTTCCTCTCTTTGAGACAATGAATTTTAGATTATTTTGAAGACATGATGTCATATATCCCAATATGTTGAGGAAATATAGAAATGGGAAGTAGGTGCCCCCACAATAAATGTTGCGGGAAAATATATCTTCCTGAAAATGTCTCAAAAGGTTGGACATGATATGTTAGAAGAAAAATGAGGGAAAAGGAATATGGAGTTAGTAAGAAGAATAGAGATTGGAAGAAAAAGGTGGAAGAAGGGGGTGTTGATCAACACCTAAGTGAAAGCTATAAATATGGAATGGAATGAAATGTCAAGCGTAGAAAAATGACAATGATAGGTGTAAATACACCCTTCCTAACCCCACAACCCAACTAGAGTTAGAAGGAGGTGGTCACTTTGCTGATCCAACGTTAGAGAAAGTTTGAAGGAAAAAATTGGTCTAAAAAATGTACAACAAAGGTATATATATATATATATATATATATATATATATATATATATAATAACACGTATTTTCAACTTATCTCCATATAATTTTACATAAATTTCAAGTGGGAGCACTCGTTGGATGTGGAATTTAATTTTTCATCCAAGGAGTACCCATGTTGCATACTTTCGATGGACCTACTACATAAAAAATGTGAAATACATGAAAAAACGTGATTGCAATAATGTTTTTTCATGTATTTCACATTTTCGTGTAGTAGGTGTTAGCACTTGAAATTTCACCTCAGGCTGAAAAGGCAAATCTCAAAGCTACATCAAACCATTCAGCCTCGTAGCTAGCCCTACGGGGCAGGAGAAGGCTCTCTCCGGTCAATCTCGGCAAATTTTCAATGAAAGAGATGACCAATCAAGGTAACACTGATATTAGGCTAGTAAACTGATTTGAAGGTTGATTTGGGGGTTTTTGGGGTTTTTGGTGGCAAATTGAGGATCTGCAATTTAGGGTGCGGGGATTGGACACAGTTTCTGCAGGGGGTTCTTTGGGGCGAGGTAGGAAACCGTATTGATGCCTTAAACTGAGATGGATGATCAGGAATGAAAGAGGAGGAGCTAAAGAGAGCAAACAATGACTTTGAATTCCCTTTAGACAGTAGAAAACATAGAAATTAAACAAATTTAAAAGCAGAGCATGGCAAGCATGAATTCTTACTTTAACACTTCATTTGTTTAATATGCAGCAGTATAGAAAGGAAATGAATCACATAACAAAGCTTACAATAACATGAAGAAACACACCATCAACACATGAGTCCACAAGAATCCCAAAGATGACTGCAAAACCCTGGTCTTCCTTAGCCAAAAATTGCAGAGATACAAATGATAGTACAATGATAGCTTCTCCCTCAAGAGTCCAACCTTCCAACCTCTGAAAATGATTAAGAAAATACATAATATAGGCAAGCCAACCTCTTCCCTTGCCTCTAGGGGTCGAGCTCATCCTTCTAGGAGCTGTTTCAACTAATTCTAAACTGAGCACTAAAATCTAGGCAGTCAAAACAACTTGCCTCTATAAGCTAGGAAACCAATCCATTCATTAAATATTTACCCTTGACATGAATGAATCTTCTAGAAGTGTTAAACAAGAGTAAAAGTGTCTTAGAGTTACAATAATTACATCAAAGATAATCATCTTCAACCCCAAAAAGTCAAACCAAGTCAAACTGTGGTTTTCCGAGCTGTACAGTGAAATCTGGCAAAGTTTGGTCAACGGGTCGCGCACATCTGCTCAACGGGTCGTGCACATTGGGAGCTCTGTTTGAGGCACTTCCCGGTGTCAGAATCAGGTGAAGGATAGCTCGTTGGAAAGGTCTTTGAGTCTACTTTCCAACCCAACTAGAATTTTTGAATTTGGAGGTCATTTGTCCTATCAAAACGTAATTCTCCCAAGACTGGTTTCTGCAACTCAAAAAAGGGGCAAAAAGTCAAATTTTGCATGTATTTTGACCTTTTGGAGGCCCAAAACTCCATAAAAACTCAAGTCCATCCATAGGCATATGTAAATTTGCATGAAAAATCTAGAAATGCTGAGTTTTTGCAAAAAGGAGCTGCCATGACAAAGGGTCTCACCGGGGGTGAGACCCGTTGAGGAGCCAAAACCTGTAAATTTCCAAAAATTGCCAAAATTACCCAAAATTCTCAAAATTTCTTGGGATTTGTGCTGTGGCTAGGCTATGTAGTGCCTTGATCCTTGAGTGAAGCCTCAGCCAAGATATGGAGTGGATTGGTCTTCTTTTTCCTTTTTTGTGCCTTGGCCAACCGCCTTGGATCCGGCTATTGTAATTTTGACATTTCTCTAAAACCATGACACCTGTGCAAAAAGTGAATGAGGTTTTTCTTCTTTGGCATGTTTTGGACAAAAACCTCTCTCAGTTTTGCAAAATTCATCTTTTATTGCTCTGGAACATCATTTGAGTGCGACTTGTCCCGATGTGTGAAACAAGGAATTTTGTCGAAATGGAGCGAAATGAAGGGGATAGGGGGCTTCTAAATTCTTGGGGAAATTTTTGGGAGTGGGGAGGGATGTTAGGAAACAGGGGAAAGTGGAATCTCAGAGATTGAGTGAGGGGAAGGGGTCCAAAAGGGAAAAACACAGGCCCAACCTAGAAAATTGCCAGGTTGTAGCTAGAAACTAGGGTTTGTGCAAAAATGAGGAATTTGGCGGATCTAAGGGATTGGAAGTGTTTGATAAGGTACTTTAAGGATAGGGTAAGGTGTATTAACATCAGGAAACAAGTTTTGCCGATGATTTGACCGTCCAAGAGAAATTGGCTTTCAAAACCCTAGGAGAGGGAAATGACCTTGCCAAGGCACAACTGAAGCATGAACAAGATGTAAAATGACTCATTAGACACTGACATGACAATGAAAACCCTATGAATGATGATAGACTCAGCTGAATGGTGACATGGACCAACATTTTGACAACTTTAGAAGGAGTTAAGGCAAACCCTAGACCTAATGCCAGTGACCAAATTTTGCTTGAAAACTCTTTGAAATGACAAAATTTGACTTGGAAACTCTGAGACCACTTTGTAAGAGCATATTTGATCACTGGAGGAAGGCTGGGAAGACTGACACTAACAGTAGGTTCCATTGAAAGTATACAACATGGGTACTCCTTGGATGAAAAGTTAAATTTCGCATCCAATGAGTGCTCTCGCTCAAAATTTGAGTAAAATATTAGGGAGATAAGTTGAAAATATGAGTTGAAAAAGTAGTTTTTTCTTCTTTTTTTTCCCTCAAAAAATTGATGAAGTAATCTAATCTTATTTTATTATTTCCACTATTATTTTATGATATTCCTTAGGAGGCCCATTTTAGACCTCAAAATTTCTCTAACGAGTTAAATTTTTTGATTTTTTGTTTACTTTCCTAGAATTTTAAATAAATAATATCATTGCATTCATCTCGGCGAGCCATTTCCAACAATATAATTTTTTCCTTAATCCGACTTACAAAGTTATGCCCCTTTAAAGATTGACCATAGCCACCTCGCCACAACATAATGACTTCTACATGTGACATGAAATTAAAATTGAAGGTTTTATGTAAATTTGTAAGCTAGATTATGTATTATCGGCAATGGATCGATATTGCAAAAACACATAAACTAAGTTAATTTTTGTAGAATTTAACAGTGAAAAATAGGCAACATGCAACATCACAAAACATGATGAAGTTCACCTCTCTTGGTCTACATCTTCGGGTTTTGCTTCAAATGTTGGCCATTTAAATTATATGCGCAAATGTCAAATTATGTCAACATACAATGCTCAAATTGAAAAAAATAGCATTGCCATTGTGTCCAAAACACCCAAAAACCCTGTGTAGGCTCTTCTTGAGCTCAAAAAAACTGAAAAATGGCCAAGTTAGGCTTACTTCTCCATTTCCCTGCTATCTATTTTGTAAATTCATCCCTTTGTCAAATCTGGAAATGAATCTAGACTTTGACGGCCTTGTACAATGACATTTTTGCAAAGACAGGTGGCAGGATCCACCACGACACCCATCGAATTAGGTGCAAATTTTCGGATGATTAGTTGCACCAACAGGGTTGCACCCCTATTTTTCTGCCCCCGGGTTGGTCATATGGAAACCATGTGACCAGGGAGCACGAACCAGAGGCCACGCGCCCCGTCGGTCTCCGCTCCAAGTCATATGATAGTAAATGAGATTGCGAGCAGGGTGCCACGTTGCCGTCCCTCTTCACACCTACCACTGTTGGTTACGTGTTGGTCAATGGAAATTGGGGCTAGGGCCATACATCCTACCCCTCCGCCTTCGCCCACGATCATGCAACATGCCATATAACTCGGGGTTGCGTTGACAAACTCGCCCCCCCCCCCCCCCCCCCACACACTCCAAAACAACTTTAAATATCGCTAGACATTGTATTAACAAGAACCACCATGGTATATTGGTAGTGTAGAGGTTTGTGTTGCCGGAGGTCACGAGGTCAAACCTCAAGGAGGTCGATCATTCGAAAAACCAAAATTTTGGCACCAAGAACTAAGTCACGTGGTGGCCTGTGATTGACCCAACCACAATCACCACCAACCAATAGAAACTCGCCACTTGTTCTCACAGGATTGGCCCGTCTGACAACCTTACTACACAATCATCCTACTAAAGTCAGCAGCATGGCAATGTACAGACTGCCATGTGGCATCTGTAAACTTCCCAGTCAACCCTGCGAATTGACTATTTTGCTATTTTCCAAAAACTTCAGAATGCGATAATTTTCTCATACAATGTTGGATTGAGGCAATTCAAGTGTCGTTGGAATCAAAATGACGAGATCTACGATTTGGCGCTGGTTTCAAGAGATTTTGAGCACTTTCATTTTTGAACATATTTTTGATCCCTTAGATCGTTCCTCCCCACGGGAAGCTTTTGGACCACAAAAAGTTTATTTTTACTCAGCAAATAAGTGAGGGTACAAATCCCTCACTTTCTCGATCTCAATCCACCTTTCTTTACTTGGATTGGTACCTTTGAGCCCCATTCGAAGATACTCCACATTGCCTCTGCGTGAAGTCCTTATCCTCCTATCAAGAGTTGACTCTTCTTGCAACTCATTTATTTATTCAAGAGAAAAATATTCTATAGATGAACTTTGAACATTCTCTTCATGATCATCAATCATTGGAGGTTCATACAATCTCAAGTTTTCCACATTCACAACAAAATAAATTTGCATGTAAGGTGGAAATCTAATCGGAAATCATTTTTACTAATCTTCTCCAATATTTTGAAAGGACCATATATTATTGACTTGAGATTTTAACCTTCACGTTGTAGTCTTCCGTTGTTGATGTACAACCAAACTTGATCTCCCACTTGGAAATCTTTATCAACCCAATGCTTTTCATGTCTTGCTTTGTACTTGGCTTTTCTTTTCTCTAGTTGTTCTTGTACCCTTTGATGCACTAGTTGAATTTGTTCAATGAAATGCTTGGATTTGTCCACACCACTATGTCCATCTACTGTATATATTTACCAAAGATGAAATCCAAAGGGTACTTTGGAAAGTATCCCAAAAATGCTTCAAATGGAGATACTTATGTAGATGAATGCTTGTCACGATTGTAGGCATGATGGATGTAATGCAAATGTTCATCCCAAAGTTTAGGATGCTTACCACAATATCCTCAGAGGAGATGCACTACTATTCTATTCACTACTTCTATTTGGTCGTTACATTTTTGGGTTTAACCCAATTCAAAATAACATCAAATTTTGAGGGATAAACCTTCAATTCACCCCCTACTACAATACGACCCAAATAAACCAAAGAGGTTTTCCCAAACTCACATGTAGACATATTCAAATACAAATTTTCTCTTTTCAAGGCATATAGAACTTGTTTCACATGCTTGACATGCTCTTCATGAGTCTTACTGAAAATCAGAATATCATCTAAGTAGACTATGACAAAATCATCAAGGAATGGTTGCAACACATCATTCATAACTCTCATGAATGTTGTAGGTGCATTGCAAAGCCCAAACAACATAACTAACCATTCAAACAAACCTTGTTTTGTCTTGAAAGCAGTTTTCCAAATATCATCTTCAACAATCCTTATCTGATGATAACCACTTCTCAAATCTAACTTAGTGAAGTAAACAACTTCCTTTAACTGATCTAGAAAATCATCAATGCGAGGAAGAGGATAACGATTCTTTATCGTGATCTTGTTCAAAGCTTGAAAATCCACACATGTGCACCATGTACCATCTTTCTTTGGAACCAAGACAATAAGAGACCCACAAGGAGATGTGTTAGGCCTACCTTTGTTAAACAACTCTTGAATTTACTTCTTGATCTCTGCATTCTCCAAAACTGACTTTCTATACATGCCAATATTTGGAAGTGGTGCATCCTGCTGCAATTGAATTTCATGTTGGATTCATCTTTTAAGAGGAAACCCTTCAGGTTCCTGAAACATCTTGTCATAAGTATTAAAAACTTCAACCAATTCATGCTTGATTTTTGAATCACATATTGTGTGTTGAATTTCCACGATCTTGGGTCTAGGTTAGAATCTTAAAATATCTTACGCTACCAAAATGAGAATCTCAACAAGAACTTCTTTGCGCAACAGAAAATCTAAAGCAATAAATCACATATGCACAAGTATACACAATTTTTAGCAAATAATGTACAATAATGTACAACCCAATCTTCATTATATTAAACCAATCTGAATAATAAAACCATTCATGGTATACAAGATACAATGACAATCTTCGCTGCAACTTCTATGTCATATCTTGTCCTACTGGTCCTTCGTTTCCGTACTGCTCTCTAGCTGCCCTTTAGTCCTTCAAAGGACAACACATAGAGACTCCAAGAGGGCTGCCACCTAAGACTACTGCAAGTCTGTTTTTCAACATGTACACGGGCTGATCCAATATGCTCTCTAGGCTCGCCAATCCTTGAGCTCCAATCCACCAATCTAGCAGTCACTTTTGTCCATCAAAGTGTTGCACATTAGGCACCAAACTTCACCCAAGCTTCAGCTCTCTTTGTCACTTCAATATTTCTAATATAGGGCTACTTTGGGAAGCCAACACACTGCCCTCCTCCAGATCAACGCCTCCCAATTCTTCAATGCAAGTTCTGCTCCTAGGATAGATTTTTCACCTCCATGAAAATGCCTCCAAATGGCACCCACAGAATGCTAAACAAGATGATCCAAACTGATCCACAAAACATGGATTCAACACCTACAAGATGCACAAAAATTCATACCTTCATCTCATTGTTTGAGGTCTACTTGACTGCTGCAATTTTGGTCTTGTTAGGGCATAATACATAGTCCCTAAAAACCCTCACAAAACCATGCATCATTCCTTTTATTTCTAGGATTCCCTTCTTCTTTAAGACCTTGTTCTACGATGTCTGTTCCATTGCTTCAACACCCTTGAATATGCTTTACGACCCCCCTATCTTGCCTTGAACAGACTTGCGATGGCTCACATGTAACCACAGGCCCTACAGCTCACCCAAACAGGGATATTCCACCCTCAAAAATCCCTCAAACAATCCTTCCTTGCCTCAGCCCTCCTTCCAACAACTCGGTCACCCTAACATGGCCCTGAAACAATCTCTTGTTCCCATGCTGTTATGCCCTCCTTTGTTGCGGCCCAAAACAAAGAATTAATCTCTCCTCCAACGAGTTGTCACTTGTAATGTGTTTCATAAATGGACGAGTAAAATGACTCACATCACCTCCTATATATACACACACAGAGGGAGACTCAAAATGTAATCATAGAGCTTGTACAATTTCCACATGCCTTCTTAACACCAAGCCGACCTAGACTCCTCATGTGCAAATCCAACCATAAACTTCAAAAATTCATATCTCACTAAAAACAACTCAGAATTCGATGATTCTCGAAGCGTTGGATTCTCATTTATGCCCTCTATCATCTAATCTGATCACATGTCCAAATTTCTCCATGGAATTTCCCCAAAACACGATGGGTACAAAACCCCAAGCTTGGGTTCCAAGCCCACAAGTGATTCTTGTGGCGCTTTTCCCTCTAATCCCTGAACCCTAAGGCTTGGAGTACCTCCCAAGATACTAAAAAATAAACACTCCCCCTTAGTGAGGGAGGTACTTCTAAGACTAGGACTTAACTCATCATCATCATCACTACTCGCAACACTCGCCCAAGTCTTGGTGCTCACCACTGCAGCAATCCCTGTAGCATGAACTATGCCTCTCTAGGAAGTGTCGCTGTCACTGGAAGCATCATGCTTCTTCTTCTTCTCCTATATTACTTTCCAATCCCTCCATGATTCCTTCTTTCCAGATGTGGAAGCACCCTTGCTTCCCACTGACCACACACTCTTCTTGGGTTGCAAAGTCTCCCGAACCTGGAACCTTCTTCTTGGGAACCTATACCTGTATCTCTAAAGCTTGCACCTGTAACTGCTTCTTTGGAACTTGTACCTACTCCACCTACTTCTTCCCATGATCCATAGGTTTTCCCATAAGCTTGTATAGACCATGCACTATAACTCCAAGCACAATCCCATCAGAGCTAGAGCCTCTAGGCCCGAGTCTTGCCTTCCCATCCTGGAACAAGACCTCAAACCCCTTCTTCTCGATCATTGATACAAATATCATGCTATATTTGATTCCTAGTATAAACAATACATCCTGGAATCTCATCACACGTCCTGTCTCCATCTTGAATGGCACAACTCCTGATCCTCAGATCTCCTTCTGAATCTAGTCACCCAACACCATGTGCAACTTCGAGTCCCATTTAGCTAGAGTCTCAAAAATCTCCTGCAACCCTATCATATTTTCTGTCACAACACTGTCCACGTACCATCCATCCTCATCGATAGTACCCTGTGAGAAATGAGAGATCATAGCAAAGTCCTCCTCCTCCAATCTCCTGGTGATAGCATCTATCTCAACATAAGTGGAAACACCGACGACCTTCTTTCCTTTCTTCTTCTCGTCATCTCCCTTCTTCTTCATCAGAAAAATTGATGAAAAATGACCCATTTCACTACAGTTGAAACACTTGACTTTACTCAAGTCGTTCTTCTGCTTACCCTTCATTCGTGCTGCAAGTTCCATCTCATCCTCTAAAGCCCTCTTCTTCGTATGAAGATCTTCGTCTCACAACTCTTCCTGAATGAAGCCATCCCATAGCCTATTCCAGTTTGGCAACTTCTCTCTGGAAACAATCTTTTTTATGAAGGGCTTCCATTCCTCGGTGAACCCTTTGAAATCAATCCTCACCATATCCAAATATGAAATAGTCACTCTGACAACAACAAGCTCATCTCTGACCTAACACAATCTCGTTAGATATGAAGTCATTCCTTCACCCTGCATCATCTTGGTGGACTTCAACTTATCCTCCAATACCAATATCCAGTTCCCGTTCTTATTCTGGAACAAATTCTGAAGAGCCATCTACATCTCATGTAAAGTGTTCTTCTCAGATAAATGAGGTATTAGGGAATCCTTCACATCATCAAGGATGATCAATCTTGCCCTCGTATCCAAATCCTCATACACTTCCAGCTCCTTTGGGTCACTTGGCTTCTTGATGGCTTTCTCGACGAACTCCCAGATCCGGTAAGACCAAATTGATCCTTTCCTTCCATGGACTATAGTTGGACAAACCATCAAACCTATCCTCATACCGGATACCAGCCTGCAACTTCGTCATTTTCACCTACAATGTGACCAAATTCTCTATGCACAACTCTTGTTCACTGACTTCCAAAGTAGCTCAAACACACTTTGAAACCATGTTGAATTTCCATTATATTGGGATTAGGTTGGAATCTTAAAAGATATGATGCTACCAAACCAAGAATTTCAACAAGAACTACTTTTCACAATGGAAAATATAAAGCAGTAAATCACATATGCACAAGTATACACATTTTTTAACAAATATTGTACAATAATGTATAACCAAATCTTCGTTATATTAAACCAATCTGAATAATACAACATTCTATGGTATAAAATATACAATGAAAATCTTCACTACAGCTTCTATGTCATATCTTGTCGTGCCGGTCCTTTGCTTCCATACTGCTCTCTAGTTTCCCCTTAGTCCTCCAAAGGACAACACATAGAGACTACAGGAGGGCTTCCACCTAACACTGCTACATGTACACGTGATGATCCAATTTTCTCTCTAGGCTGGCCAATCCTTGAGCTCCAATCCACAAATCTAGTAGTCACTTTTTCCCATCAAAGTGCTGCACATTAGGCACCAAACTTCACCCAACCTTCAACTCTCTTCGTCACTTCAAGATTTCTAGTCTAGGGTTACTTTGGGTAGCCAACACAATTCCCTCCACTAGATCAATGGCTCCCAATTATTCACTACAAGTTCTACTCCTAAGATAGACTTTTGATCTCCACGAAAAGTCCTCCAAATTGCACCCACAGACTGCTAAATAATATGATCCAAACTGATGCACAAAACACAGATTCAACACCTACAAGATGCACCAAAATGCATACATTCAGCTCACTGATTGAGGTCTACTTGACTGCTGTAATCTGGGTTTGGTTAGGGCACAAAACGCAGTCCCTAACATCCCTCACAAAACCATGCATCAATCCTTTTATTTCTACGGATTCCATTCTTCTTTAAGCCCTTGGCTTACATTGCATGTTCCATTGCTTAAGCACCCTTGAATAGCACGACACTCATGTCTTTCCCAAAACAGAACTGCGGTGGCTCACATGTAACCACAGGGCCTACGACTCACCCAACAAGGATATTACACCCTCAAACAACCCTCAAACAATCCTTCCTTTCCTCGACCATCTAGAAAAGATCCTCAGACCTCCTTCCAACAACTCGGTCACCCTAACATGGCCCTGGAACAATCTCTCATTCCCACGTTGTTATGCCCTCCTTTGATGCAACCCAAAATAGAGAATTAATCTCTCCTCCATTGAGTCGTCACTTGTAACATGTTGCACAAATGGATGAGTAAAATGACTCACCTCAACTCCTATATATACACATAGAGAGGGATCCTTAAGATGTCATGATAGGGCTTGTACAACTGTCACATGCCTTCTTAACACCAAGCCGACATAGACTCCTCATGTGAAAACCCAACCATAAACTTCAAAAATTGATATCTCACTAAGGACAACTCAAAATTTGATTATTCTCAAAGCGTTGATTCTCCTTTCCACCCTCTATCATCTCATCCCATCACATGTCCAAAGTGCTCCATGGAATTTCCCCAAAACACGATGGGTGCAAAACCCCAAGCTTGGGTTCCAAGCCCACAAGTGACTCTTGTGGCACTTTTCCCTCCCATCCATGAACCCTAGGGCTTGGAGTACTTCCCAAGCTACTCAAAAATTAACACTGTGAAAGCTTCAGATTCAACAATATCTTTAGCTTTAATCATAAACAACACAAAATTCTTACTAGCATTTACAAACCTTTTCATTTTACCAACACTAATAAGAGATAAGTTCATCTTATTGCTATGTGCTCTAACAATATACTTAGCTCCATATTTAAAAATATAATATTTGTTCTCATGATCATAGAATATGGCTTTTTGGTCATACAAATATGCCCCCCCAAAACAATTATGCAAATATCAAGTGGTACAACATCAGGTCTACCTCATCTATAAAATTAGCAATGATGGCGAATTTGAGTTTACTTTTTTTTCTCACTTATAATTTGGTATCATCACATACCCAACCCAAAGGGTAAGGTTTAGTATGAGGTGTAGTTTCTAGATTAAGCTTCTTGACAATTTCCTTAGAGATAATATTGACTTGGGATCCACTATCAAACAATGTATAAAATTTTGTATGTTTTGTAATGACCTTGATATGAAAAAGATGACTTCTTTCTTTATCATTTTGAGATTCAATAGGCTTACTAGAAGAACCAGTACTTGCATTAGAAGATATATATTTCATTCCCGTGGATGTGATTTTGGTTTCATCCCCTGAATCAAATCCTAGATATTGTTGAGTTGTAGTAGCAGTCTTTTGTTTCCCCATGTTATTGAACTTCTTTGGTCTCATTTCTGGATGTAATTTCCAACAGTGGTCTTCAACATGGCCTTCTTTTGAACAATGTTTAAAGGTAAGTTTCTCGCCTTCTTTATTGGCAGTATCATTCTTTTTACCTTTTCCTTTAAACTTCCCCTTTCCTTTGTCTTCATATTTATAAGGTTTCTTACTAGTCTCTTGAGGAACATTCTTGCCTATTGATTCTAAATGAGTTGCCTGAACACATAATTCATCTAGATTGGTGGGATTAAACATAAGTGTAGTATGCCTCAAATAACTATGTAATCCACCTATGTATTTAAGGAGATTTTCTTGTGAAGACAAATCAACACCCAAGATTAAAGATCTTCTTCTAAATTCTTGTGTGTAACTTTGGACACTCTGACCTTTAGCTTATCTAAATTTTGCCAATCCATAATTAGTTTTTTCATGTAAGATAATGGATAAAATCGCCTTCTTAATGAAACTATAAAATCATTCCAAGAAGAGATAATTTTACCACATTTCTTCAAATCTTATTGAGTTTTGGCCTCCTATTAGATGAGGGTTGCACTTTCGAAATGAAGAGAAGCAAACTAGATCTTAGTAACATCATCATCAATATTTTTAATCCTACAATATACTTCAATTTGATGAACCCTATTATCCCACTTTTCAACATTTATTTCCCCATTGTACATAGGTGATTCATACTTGACATCAAGCTTAATCAAAGGAGACTTATCATGTCCTTTTGGAGATTAAGGAGGAGTAGGTCTATGAGATGAAGGAGGTGAAGAAGGAGGTGACGATGGAGGTGTCGATGAAGGTGAAGGAGGAGGTGGAGGTGGAGGCTTTCCCCCTTCACAGCCATTACCTTTTGGATGATTAGAACTTTCTCCTTGCAACCTTGATGTCCTTTCATTCGACAACACTTTCACCATCTCAGACATATCATAGAAAGCCTTTCTAAAATATTTATCATCCTCAAAGATCAGCTTCTGGCCTTCTTGATTTGTCATGACTGGTGGATTTTGTGGAGTTTGTGACCTCCTTGAACCAATTTGAGGGATTGGTTCTTCAAACACCCCTCTTCTTAATTTAGACCTTGTAACATTCAAGAAAACACTTGCAAAAACTGTCAAACGTTCACAATAAGCAAGCTCTGGTACCAAACTGATTTGAAATTAAAATTGAAGGTTTTATGTATAGTTTGCAAGATAGTTTATGTATTATGGGAAATGGATCAATATTACAATAACACATAAAATAAGTTAATTTTTGCAGAATTTAGCAATGAAAGATAAACAACATTCAACATCACAAAACAACAATGATTAATTTCACCCCTTCTTGGCTACATCTTAGGTCTAGCTTCTAATGTTGTCCATTTAAATTATATGCTCAAATATCAAATTACATCAACATACAATGCTCAAATTTAAAAAATAATGTTGCCATTATGTCCAAAAAACCCAAAAACCCCTATGTAGGCTCTTCTTGGGCTCAAAAAGGTTGAAAAATGGCCAAGTTAGGCCTCTTTCTCCATTTCCTTGCTAATTGTTCTGGAAATTTGTCCCTATGTCAAAAATGGTAATGAATATGGACTTTGGTGGCCTTGCACATCGACATTTTCATAAAAATAGGTGGCGGGATCAACCACAAAACCTACCGAATTAGGTACAAATCATCGGATGATTAGTTGCACCAATAGGGTGGTGCCCCCATTTTTCTGCTTCTAGGTCAGTTGTATGGTAACTATGTGACTAGGGAGCACAGGGGAGAGGCCACGTGCCCTTTCGACCCCCACTATAGTTCATATGATAGTTAAAGAGACCGCAAGCTGGGTCCGGGTAGGGTGCCACGTGCCTACCCCTCTCTCCACCTGTCATCGTTGGTAACATGTTGATCAATGGAACTCGGGGCTAGGGACATACACCCTGCCCCTTCAACCTTCGCTCACAGTCACACAACATACCATATAACTCGGGGCTAGGATGGTCAGGTGAGCTCGTCCCCCCCCCAAACGCTGCCACCATATAACTTTAAATAAAACCACTAGGCATTGTATTAAGAAGAAACACTATGGCGTGTTAGTAGTGCGGAGGTTTGTGTTGTCAAAGGCCATGAGGTCAAACCCCGAGGAGGTAAGTCGGTCAAACAACCAAACATTTGGCGCCAAGAACTAAGCCACGTGGCAACCTTCCATAGGGCCATGTGGCACCTTTTCATTGGGCCACGTGGTGGCCTATGATTAGCCCAACCACAATCACCACCAACCAATAGAAACTCATCACTTGTCGTCACGATATTGGCCTGTTTGAAAAATGTATTGCACATTCACCCTGCTGACATCAATACTAGTACAACAAACAAACTACCATGTGGTAGTTGTACACTGCCTAGTCAACCATGCAAGTTGACTTTTTTATTTTTTGCCAAAAACTTTAGAACGTGATAACTTTATCATATGGTGTCGGATTGAGGTGATTCAAGTGTCCTTGGAATCAGAATGACGAGATCTACAATTTGGAGCCGATTTCAGGAGATTTTGAGTAGTTGGATTTTTTTTAGCATATTTTTGATCCTGTGGATCAACATGGTAGCCTCACAAAGGCCCATGTAGCAAGTGGTGGGATCATACTCCACCATTACAGACCCATGTGGAATATGACGCATGACCACTATGGAAATTCCACGTGGTAGAGATGAACCTTGAGGAATGTCAGGCTCAACCCTTCTCCTTGTGACATGTTGATTTAACAAGAGTCAGGCTCGACCGCTAACCTTTGACTTAGGTCGGGGTTGACCGTCACCTTCGGGGCTGAAATGTAATGGTTCAAGCGGGTCTAACCCCTAACCTCCCTGACCTCCCGAATTCCCCGAAATTCCAACTTGCGAGTGCAAAGAGCCAGGTCAACCCTCCTGATGAGCCTCGATATTCCAACAAGAATGCTGCAACTCCCAAGGCTATTGAATTTAATTATCAATCTGGGGTTTGTACAAACTTAAGAGGTATTGACACTATATGTGCAACATACACTGTGTCCTTCCTTTGTTGTCATCATGTAATGGAGTGCGTGTAATGAAGTCAAATCCTAAACTAATTACAGAAAATGAAATGTTCGAAATGGAACCTTAACCTATTGCAAGAAAGAAAGTACAAGGAAAGAGACTGAAATCAAATGCTAAAACACACAATCTTCTAACTAACTTCTAAGAGGCTTTGCTTCAAAAGAATGCTAAGTTAAGATGTGCATGTAAATGAATAAAATAAATCTATTTTTCTTTTTGTATTTTTTCATGTGAGAGTGTGAAATCTAATCTCTTTTGGTGATGTACAGGTGGCTTGGAGATGATGGTGAATGGTTAGAAGGCTTGGGAGACAAGTAAGGACCCTTTGCTAGCTTTCTAGAGGATTTTTCCTCAATTCAGACTCAAAATAGGATTTCCTACATGATGCTATAGGATTTCCTACAGGATCCCCTCAAAACCTACAGGATACAGCTGAGAGAAAAATGATGGATGTTGAAGGTGATGTAAAGCTTAGGGAAGGTGGTTGGTGGATGGAATGAGGCAATGGAGTGCCTAGGACCACTTCAGAACTCAAAACCAAATTTGGGAGATGGCCGGATTTGCTCAAAAATCTTGGAGAAGTTTCCTTGTGAAATGATGAAATTGGTGAGGATTTAGTGAAAGAAAGTGAAGACCATGGGTGGATGAAGTTGGGATGAGGTTGTTGACTATGAAATCTCTCTGTACTCCTAAAACACCTGCACTGCATCAAACATTGACATTTACCCAAAAATCATGAAAACAAGAAGAATTTCAATTATCTAAAGGAAACATAATTTCATGAGCTAGCTGTCTACTTCATGCATGAGGAAAACTTTGTAGAATGATATAAAACATTGATGAGATCTAATGTAAGACTGAAGATAGAAGAAATGGAAATCAAATCCTACTCTTGAAAACTAGAAAAATGCTGACCTAAGTGTGGAGAAAGAGGGTTAAAATGGTCTTGATGGAATGGAGATCAAGTAGAGGCCTAATCCTAGCTTCAATGATGATTTTTCTCAATTCAGGCTCAAAACAGGATTTCCTACAGGATGCTACAGTGATTTCCTACAGGATGTACATATTTACTATAATTCATCGAATGACCAAGAAAATCAAATCCAAATTGGATGGGACAAATTTTGTTATTAACTAGGATGTCTTAGGTCCCCATTCCAAGTGGAATCACTCAAAAATACCTCTGTTAACCCATGCTAAAAAATAGAAAAACATTACTCGTCCAAAATCTAGAGATTTGAGAACTAGTGAGCCAGTAAATCTAAAAAATTCCTAACCTAATCAAGTGCAAATGTAGTGGGGTAATTTTTGTTATGAACTAGAATATTTTTGTGATCTAATGCAAGTGGAATCAACTTGATTGAAGCTCGTTAGCATGCTCTAAAAAATAGCAGAAATTTATTGTTCTTTGCCACAAAGGAGTTCCATAAATATAGATTTGGGAATAATAAGACTAATCCAAGAAGCTTAATGATTACTGTGAACTGACAAAGCTTTTCCAAGGATGAAATAATGCTTGTGATCCTACAAAAGAACTTACATCAGCCATTTAACTCAATCCTACAACAAGAAATCATTAATATTAAATGCAGAAATAGGAAGAAATAAAAACAAGAGATGCATGTGAATAAGCAGTGAAAAGAAGGAAAGAAAATGATACAAAAGTTCTCTTAGGCTCCTGGGATGGCCAAGCCCAAGGAAACTCAGAGACCTATGGAGGATAAAAAGATTTAGAAGTTGAACATGACACCAATCTTCATTATTTTCATCAATAGAATTACATCCCTGCAACAAAATACAATGGAGCTGCAAAAATACAAGTTCTCTCCACAATAACACTAATGAAAATCTATCCCTAGAGGAAAATTTGACTTGGTGCTTATACAAAATGATTAGGAATCATTCCCCATGAATGGAGGAAGATTTCCCCACCAAAATCCCTTGATTAGTGGATCTGGGCCCTAATACTAGGAATTTGCATTAAATGATAGGGAAAACATTCCTAGATTTTATCAATAATTGGAGTTCCACAATATATGCCATAATCCCATAATACCTTGTTGATTTATTATTTATTATTGATCCTCCTGTAGTAGGGAACACGTCCCTAAATTATCTCCTCCTCCAAATCTTCAGAATCTACCCAATATTCTCATAATATTCCACAAAAATAAATAATATTAGGCACAAATATCCAATTATTTATAAAACTTCCTAATGAATATATTAAAGTTAAAAATAAATCATCTAATGTAGAAAGAGAGGTTTAATGTGCTGAAGGATGGTCATAGGCCTTAAATTATTGTTTAATTTAGAGGTATGAGCCTTAATTTATGTCTAATTTAGAGGCCCATCACCGCCAGAGGTCATGCCTTCCAAGCCAACCTCCTGACCTCCAACCTAGCCAACCTGCAATGTAAAAAATAAATTCTTAACTTGAATTTTCCATTTTTCCAACACATTTTTAGACCCCTTCTTTTTCTAACTTTTCAAGCTTTTCCTACAGTACTTCCAAGACTTAATGGATGAAAAAATCATAAGGAATTTAAGTCTAAACTTAAGAAATAATCAAATCATAGTCAAATACAAAAACTATAGCACTTTCAAGTGCATTTATTTACAAAAGTACATAGAACTATAACAACTCATTAATAGAGAAAAAACTTATTTTCTGGGTTCATGCATGAGAAAATGCAACCACAGGGAATGGAATGAAGACATCCTTCCCTTCAATTTAAGAATGTACCCAATGGCATGCAATAAATATGCCAACACTTCCACAACAATTAAACATGCAATCAACACAAGATTATAAATCTTTCCAGATTATTTATTAACAACATTGAGCACTCATTTTTGCTAATGCAACCCTGCATCATGATAGTAAATAATCCCTGCAACCAATATGTTAGTGTAAACCATGCATTTTAGGCATCCATGCTTTCACATTTCAAGTAGCCTGCAATTTATACATAATGAACATGTTTTGTACTGTAATTTAAATAAAATCCTATCACTGCAATAAAGAAGATTGCATGCTAGTTACTATAAGAACTAAATCAATTATGCCACATGTTGTTCTAGAACTTTTTATAGAGTAAAAACAACACATTGGTCAATTCATAAGCTAAATAAGTCATGAACCACGCCATCAAGGAACATCATTTCAGACCAATAATGGAAATATATATAGGCATATATTATTTCTTGATAACATGAGACATAATTATCTCAAATATATTGTGTAGTTGAGTATGGGACTATGACTCTTCACCCAACCATAGATAACTACAACGAAGTCTCACTTGTAGCTGTCACCCTCAAGCCAATAAATCATGAACCATGCCATCAAGGAACATCATTTCAGACCAATAATGGAAATATATATAGGCGTATATTATTTCTTGATAACATGGGACATACTTATCTCAAATATATTGTGTAGTTGAGTATGGGACTATGACTCTTCACCCAACCATAGATAACTACAACGAAGTCTCACTTGTAGTTGTCACCCTCAAGCCAGATTCCAGAGGTTGAGGTATCTTTTGCTTCAAGGATTAAACACATTGATCAATTGAAGCAGGGACTCCATAGATTCATCCAGCTCCACCTACCAGTTGAATTAGAACCAACAAAACACACATTGATTCTAGATATCATCTGTCTCCACCCTTTAAAAATCAACACCGTGGTCTACCTAATGAAGGAATTTTAAAACCCACAGTGAAATCAACATATAACAAAAAAAGATCCATAAATTCTCCAGGATCAATTCCTCTACCTCATCCCTTTTGGATTTCCTTAGAAACACCATCTCCTCCCTCTAGTCAATGGGGACTCAAGAGGCAATCAATTCCTCACTTGGTGATTTCTTTTTGCTCCTTTTCCAACCAAAATATCCATTCCTTTTTGTTGTTCGACCTTTCTTTGTAATTCAAATTTCTCTCTCTCCCTTTGTTGTTGCCTTTGTGTTATCTTTTTTTCAACATACCCCCACACAACTTTTTCCTTCCTTTTTCCTCTTTTTTTTCTCTTGTTGTTCCAATCTTTTTCCAGCTATTCAATTTTCCTCTTCTTGACTGTTCAAATTCTTGATTTGGATTTTTTTGTACATTAATATTATTTTCTAGCAAGTAACCACGCTATCCCTTTGGAATTTTTGTCCCATTACTCAACCCATTTCTTTTTATAAAAAAATGTTTATATTGCATACATGGTATAGATTAATTTTGGGGCTGTCACAAACTCCTCCCCCTTGGGGGAACACCATCCTCCATGTTCTTATTCCATATGCGACACCAAAAACATGGTTTAAATCACACACACAATGTTTATGGAGCTTTATAAACACATCTCTATACATTATTTACAATTATATACATTTGCTTCAACCAACAAATAAAGATGGATATGTTTCCCTCATTGATTCAACCATTTCCCAATTGGATTCTTCAAGCCCAAAGTTCCTCCAGTGTACCTTGACTTGCTTTATTACTCGATTCTAGAGCATGAGGCTCCTCCAGTCTAGAATGCATAGTGGTTAAGGATGAAATTCTCCATCTAGTTCCACTTGTAGCACAAACGAATCAATCACATGATTAGAATCTTGTACATATATTTTAAACAGAGAAACATGGAAAACATAATGGATTTTAACTGATGGAGGGAAGATAAGCCTATAGGAAATTGGTCCTATCCTTTCAAATATCTCAAAAATATAAAAAAAACATGGTGCCGATTTGGCACATGACCCAATCCTTAAGCAGATTTTATTGGGTTTAATTTTCAAGTAAACATGTTCCCCAACTTGAAATTACTTGTGCACCCTATGATGATTTGCATATCTCTCCTTCCTATCCTGAGCCACATTTAAATTATGTGTAATGATCTGCATTTGTTGTTCCATTACCTTTAGCATATCAGGATTAATGCGGACCCTGTTTACTGGATCACTCCAACTGATAGGAGTATTATAATTCCTTCCATTTAATGCCTCAAATGGGATCACCTTTAAAGATTCTTGGTACCCACCATTGTATGGAAAATATACAAGCAGAAGACGCTCTTCCCACCTATTTTTTTTGTGCACCACATACATCCTCAACATGTATTGAAAGATTCTATTTGTCCTCTTTGTTTTCCCATCTAATTGTGGATGATAAATTGTACTAAAAGCCAATTTTGTCTCCAATCCTGCAAATAGTTCCTTCCAAAACTTGGAAGTGAACTTGACATCTCTATATGAAATCATTTTATTGGTAACTCCATGAAACTTCAAAATCTCCTTTATGAAGATTTGAGCCACTTCACTTGCTGACTTGTTGGATTTAACTACTAGAAAGTGAGTTACCTTGCTCAACTTGTCAATCACCACCATAATTGAATCATCCAATTTTGAGGTTCTTGGAAAAATGGTGATGAAGTCTACGGAGATCACTTTCCACTCCCATTCTAGAATGGGAATGGGATGAAATAAACTTGTTGGATGTTTACATTCAACCTTCCCCTGTTGGCATTCTATGCATTTTGCAACAAAATCAACCACCTCCCTTTTTCAAACTAGGCCAATAATAAAACTTCTTGATGGGCGTGAGTCTTTTGGTATCCCAAATGGACGGAATATGGTTTTGCATGAAACTCTTTCAGTATAAGCCTCTTCAATTCATCAATTTATGATACATAGATTTTGTTATTGAGTCTTATTAGACCCTCATTTGTGAGATGTTATTCCTCATTCTCACCATCTTGATGCAACGTTTTTCCTTCACTTGTTGATATTTCTCATCATTCTATCCCACCTTCTTGATATGTTCTACCAGATCCACTCCATAATAACTTATAGATGCAATGTGATTCAATTGAATTCTTCTACTGATTGCATCAACAACCTTTTTCTCTTTTCCTTTGATGTACTTGATCTCAGAGTTGAATTCACTATGTATAGCTAGCCATATAGATTTGCCTTTCATTCAACTTAGGTTGATCAAATAAATATTTGGTTCCACCATGATATATCATGAGCATGAACTTTTTGTTGAGGTAATGTCTCATGTTCATTTAATTTCTTTGAATCATAGCACACTACTTGTACTTCCTACATCAAGACTCCACCGAGCCCTTCTTTGTAAGCATTTGTAAAAACAATAAAATATTTGTCTAGATATGCAACCTCAACACATGATCATTATTGAGAAACTGCTTCAACTTCTCAAAGCTTGATACACATTCAACCATCCATTCAAACTTCTTTCCCTTCCTCTGCAAAGATGTGAGAGGATGGCCTATCTTGGAGAAGTTTCTGATTAACCTCTTGTAGTATCTCGTTGTTGTGGCTTCTAGCGACAACCCTCGGGTTGAGAAGAAGGGTCAGTGCCTAGGACATATTAGTATCTCTTGAAGATAGATCGATGTTTATCAAGAGTTAAATATAAAATGATTTAAATCTGGTTCAATTATTTTACTTAGAGGAAAATCACATTTCACACATTGACAGTATTTAGTTCCAAAGAATTAATGCTTAGCCTACACATAGATAACGAAGTTTGTTTAGATGTTGTAGTATATGTGAAGGAAGAGATAAAATAAGGAAATATGGTGTAGAGGGCTAGTGATAGAACCTTGTGCATTGAATTCCAAAAATTATGAATAGACAAAGGAAACAAAATTAGAAACCATGGAGTGAATTTTAAGTCATTCAATCTCACATATTACAAGTACCATTTGTCATAGCATGACATAGATAAATCTGACATACGAGACTGAGTTCCAGCATCTACAATTACATGATTTGTAAGAGAAAAGAAACACCTATGACAATGATAAACAAAGACAAGAACACATACTCCACATATCGGTGCTTGGAATCACCAAAACATCTTCATTAATCTTCAAGAACAACATACATCCCATAAGCTTCTAAACTTTCAAAACTTGCATAAGATTAAAACCTCTAGAATAGAAAATAGAACCTTTAATATTGAGTTCCTCTTCCCTTTTATAGGGAGAGTCCCAAAAAAATAGTTACAAAATTATCTAAGAATGCTCCATCTGTCTAAACCAATCAGTTGTTTGAGCATTTCAATGGTCTAATTGTCCTAAATATTGCATAACAGAATTGATTCTTTCTTGAAAATAAGATATTTACAAAAATTTCAAAATGATAGTGGGTTTTCATGATTACGAACCACAAAAATATTCATTGTTGGCTTTCTTGGTCTTTCAAGGTGGACCCATGTTCCACTACCCACACTCGTGGTGGGTTAACCAACTGATCACATCTTTTCCATAAAACTATATCTAGCATGGGAGTATGAATAAGAGTGTTGTAGGCCATCCTTGAATTCACGAGCTCAGTGTAATTTGGCCTATCCACGAACAAGGTCTTCACATGCCACAATATCTGAAAGTCTCTTTGAAGATAATTCACTATGGTCCTGCCCTTGAGAGTGATAGTATTTTCATGTGATGATTCTACCTTGATTTTGGCTTCAACTAATAATTGTTCATATTTCTCCCATGGTATTATATGTCCTAAGAAATTCCAACAGCTAGGTAAACCTTCTCTCATTCTCTGGTGAAAATTAGAGTTGAATTTTGAAACCAACTTTTCTATCTCACTCACACATGCTTAAGCCCTACCCCTTGCTTCCTTCTTATGGATCATTTTGGAAACTTCCATGAGCACACTTGTCCTTTAAATGATGTCTAATGCCCTCAACTCATCAGGTGATTCTCATGAATGTGTTTGATAAATCTCTCAATAGTGCTGGCATTCTTAGCATCATCCTCCTTGGCTGACAAGACAGAGAATTCAATGGCCTTTACTGTATCCTTATGCTCTGCAACCAATTTCATATGTTCCCATAATTTCTTTATTTCATAGATGATATCACCCCAGATTATCTTCTTAGCTTCAACGAGGGCCATGTTTCCCTTCAACTTGTTCTTTAGTGTTTTGATCTCATCTTGTGCCACCTAATACTTATTATTAATTTGATCCACACTTGCCTAGGTGGAGTTAATTTGTTTGTCCTTGTTTTCCAGCGTGTACTTGGTGTTGTCCTAGTCAACATGGATCTTTTTAAGCTCGCTCTGTGAGAATTGCATATTTTTGAGGGCCTTGGTTAACTGCTTAGTGGGGTTTTCTAGGTTGTCTGACACCACCACAACATAGATATGGGAATCAATATTTGGTTGTTGCTTAGCTACCTTTAGTTTTAATGCTAGCACCTTGTTATTCCTTTCAATCAATTCCTTGGCCAAGATTTCCTTCTCATTTTCACCTTGATCCAACTCTTTGGTTTGTACATGTTCGACAACATGCATTTTAAGTAGTTTCCTAAACGACTGTATTTATAACTGTGAGCCTTTACTGATAGCATATATGGTAGCCTTATCACTTGGATCCACTCCCAACTTGATAATTAGCTCCTTATAGCCATAATCTTGGAGATGGAGGGCTCTTGATTTGGCCTTCTCATACTTTATCTTAGTAGCTTCCTTCTCCAATAGCTTCTCGGCCTTGCTGATGGTCAAGGCTCCTTTGCTCAACTCACTATAGATCATCTCCCCTGCCTGCCTATGTAAATTGATTTTATCCTACAAGGGAGCACTTTTCATGTCCAAAGAAAAGTCCATAATTATGAACTGAGGCCTAGAGGGGAGGGACTGCACTGAAGGGTGATACAAGGAAAATTTCATCTGATTCCTTTCCAGGTCTATGGTAGCCAAGAGTCTAGTCTAATATGGCACTGAATGGGAGGCCAATTGTGACAACATATCATCCCTAAATTTCTTGTTCCTTTCCTCTATTAGCTTCCCTTCCTCCCGTTTAGGGCCTATTGTTGATGTGCTTGCAATTGAACCCAAAATTACTACCTTAGTTGAACTAGAGGTGGCAACTTGTTAGGGATCCTCTAATTGCACCTAGAAGCCTAGCTGGTCTAGGATCTTCTTGGTCAATCTAACCTCAATATCCTCCTCTGTCTACTCCTTGAGATTTTTTTTCTTGGTCAAGGATTCCTCCTTCATCTCAATATCTCCCACCTCATCAATACTCCTCTTCTAAGATTTTTCCTTTGTGCTTGGTGTATTGAGTTCCATCTTTGTATTGATGGATCATGAATCAAGATTAGCATTCCATTCTAACTCTGGTATAGATTCATGTTCATAGGTAGAGGCATTAATCTCTTTCCTTCTAGCAGAAGTAATACCATGAGGATCATAACGCCACACCTGTCCTATTCTAATGTTCAAATCCTTTAACATAGTTTCCACCTCTTGGAAAGCTTGTCAAGAGTTCATGACGAATGGACCTATAGTCATGGGAAGATTAAGCATATAGCCCTTTTTGGCAACGACAAAATGGATTTGGTCTATGTTTAGGTTGTGCCTCATGAAATCCAAGGAAAAAATTCTCATGGGAATAAATACAAGAAACTAGTTAGGAGGCAATTCAAACCCATATTATTGGAAATACTGAGAGTGGGGCAGGGCGGGGGGGTGAATGAGTATTTATTTTAAATTGTTACTTTTACTAATTAGATCACTTATAATTAGTGTTGGGAATCACGATTGTTGTCAGACCAAAACCTACAAGTGTCAGTCAACGATCACATCGCCAAAGATAAGGATATATGAGAGGTGGTTAGTCCATGTCACGAAACACATGAGGAGCATTGGTTCATCCAATTTCCAACAATATCCCCCCCAACGCGAGCCAATTTTGTATCAAATTCATGACATACGCTCTGATACCACTTGTTGGGAATCATGATTTTCGTTAGACCAAAACCTATAGGTGTTAGTTAATGATCGCATCGCCAGAGATAAGGATCCATGACAGGTGGTTAGTCCATGTTGCAAAACACATGGAGAGCATTGGTTTATCCAATGTCCAACAATTAGAACACAAAATGAACAATAAGAATAAATACTTTTATTAATCTCTTCTTTACAATAAATTAAGTACAATATAATAATGTGTAGGGCTCCAAACCTAGATGAAGACACCAATCTTCAATCTCTCAGGCTCCAACTTGTAGTTTTCCAAGCACTGACTTGGACTTCCAAGGGCTCCATACTTGTCACTTTGAGGCACCAACCTCTAGGGATCCAACCCTATCTCTGGTACAAGCTCAAACCTGGTCTCTTGAGGACTCCTATCCTCTAGGGATCCAACCCTATATTCCAAGGCACCAACCTTGCCTCTATGAGGCTCCAACCCTCAACTTCAATTCGTCAAGATAAGTTTGATGATTGTTCATGGCTCACAATATCTTCTTTAGTGGGCCCTGTCTATCTTTAGCAATGCCTCCTCCAAATCACTTCATCAGTGACAACCTTATCTTCTTAGAAGGTATATACACTTCTCTTCAGGTTACACAAACATAATATTCAAGGTTACCTCATGATGGTTTCAACAAAGCATCATGTCTCAAGGGTGCCTTCAAAATGTCAGCGCCAAGGTATGTCTTCACAAAGCTTCAACTATTTCAAATGTTCTTCCAAACTTTATTCAAGGATGCTTCAAGGTATTTAATAAGTTTCCCCAAGACTTTTCAAGTTCTAAAAAGGTCCTTTAAAGTGCTCTCAAAACAAGTCTTCGACACATCAATTCTCTTAAGAAAATCCAATAAACTTTAATGAATTCTTCACTAGATTCTTGCAATAGTTTCTCAATAAAGTCATTCTAGATAGCTCTTCAACATGTTATATTAATGTAGCTTCAACAAGGTAAGTGTTAATCTCCAAGATGTCTTTGAGGTGTCTTCAAGATGCTTCAACTATCTTTCAAAGTTCCACGCAAGTGACTAACCACAGGTTTATAACTTTGATTCTTAATCCTTCGCAAGAGACTATTCACATATAGTTTTGAGCTCCACAACCACTAATTTGAATTGCAATGGTAACTGTAACTCCAGATCATAGATTCGAGGGTTGTGTCTTTTTACCACAGTTCTTACTGAGCTTTACAAGAGATTGTCCTTCCTTGTAGCCTAGAACCAAGGTGTAGTTTCTCTTGACTGTTCCGAGCTCCAGTTCAAAGGTATCCACCACAAAATAATATATCGAAGTTTTGTTGCTATAACTGCAATCAATTAGTTATGAAGTATGGAGGATTGACTCAACAAGTCTGAGGTATGGTAGCACCCAAACACGTCTGAGTTTTTTTATATCTGAGCCACTCAAATAGGTTCGAATTCTTCCCTCTATCTAGGACGAGGTCCTCACTCAAAACAGGTATGTGATGTATATACATAGGTCTCGACTCCTTTATACTATTCCAAGTCTTGGTTCAGTTGATCTGAGTCTGATCACAAGGCTGAAAAAAGATTCCTTCACTCTATAACACCTTCCACCAAGCAATCCGGGTTTTGTTCAAAATTATGAGGTAGTGAACACTGTTCTGGTCATAGGTTGGAAGGTTTTTGTGTATCCCTTTGTCACAGATTGACAAGTTTCTAGCCCCTAGTCACGGGTCTGACGTACTGTTAACAGTCGAAGGATTTTCCTTGTTGTTTTATAGCTCCTTGTCATAGAGTTTTAACCTAATCAATTTTATTCAAAAACTCCTCGATGGTTCCATAGTGTTGCAATAAGTTTCATCAATATAATCTGAGTTCTCTTGAGCTTCCCCTTAACAAATTTCCCAAACAATTATATGTTTTTAGCCTCCTGGCCTCCTTACTGGTTCGTCTTCCTGTGATATTCACCAAAAAATTATGTGCTAGAATGACGAGTCTGAACTCCTATTAATACTGGTTTGACCTCCAATGAATAGACATGTCTCTTGAGGATACATAACAACCTACACAAGTCAGCTTAAGTCGGCTAGGAAAAAATAATAATTTTTCTAACTTATAAATTCAATTTATCGCAATCTAGAAGGAGTTAGGAGGCGTATAATAGCTTCTTAGAAAGGGAAAAATATCCTTTAAAAGATGATGTCAATTTCATCCTTAGGTGAGGTCATATTTCCATCTCAAAAATTCTATTTGTGAAACTTTCATTATTATTTTTCATGTTAGCCATTAGGATTTTATTAGGGCTCCTTCTTCATAGACAAAGGCCACCAACCTTAATAGGATTAGAGCATCTTTATTAAGGAATTCGAGGTAAATTCTCCTTCAAGGTTTGACAATAATGAACATCTGAGGATTAGGGCTTCAAGTGTGGTCATCAATTCATGTCATCAAGTGTAATGAGCTCATAGTTGGCCCTAGATCAAGTGTTCTTCAATAGAGCTATTCATGTCATCAAAATTTCTAGCACATAGTTTAGGGTTTCTTCTTTAAGAGACCTTGATTCATAACATGAGATTATGGAATCTTCATATTCCGACAACAAGGTTAGTTCTATGGCTTGTATCACTAGGGTATTATGATTAATGGGATCTTGAGCAACATCACGCATCACAAAAATTTTCCATCACAAATAATGCCTTATTGACATCAATGACAACCTTGACCAATAGTATCCCCCTTTGTCATTGATGGAAATATTCTTTCCCTCTTCAACATTCTCTCCCCCTTTGACATCAATGGAAAATGGGGTGCCCAAGTATGCCCCCTTTCAAGCTGCTTTTATGCATCTCCCCCTATCATGGTGTTTTTTATTCAATGAACTTGCTCCCCCTAAGCCTTTGCATGCCTTTATGGAAATGGATGAGGTAGATGATCAACCAACCCCCCCTTCCTGCATAAATTCCTCTAGATTCTTTAGACAAGAAAGATTGTTGCCTTGTGATCAATTGGAAGACATCTTCAATAATGGTCCATCAGATGAGGAAGGGATTATGTTATTCAATGGAGTTGCTCCGGAAAGATGATCTATCAAAATATGATTATCCATGTGTGACTCATAAAGGAGTTCATAGTGCCCTTTCATGGATAGTTTCTACAAGAATGGTCACAAGCTCCCCCTAACTATATGCATGGTCTACTTTAGAATCTCTTATCAAAACCTATAATATCATATCTGCCAAAGATGTACTCATCAAATCAACAACATGTGTTGTTGGCTTGAGTGTTCAAGAGACTTTCCAATCCAATTTTCTTCCTTCTCCATACTTGTGTAACTTTCTTTTTCGGCTTGGTAGTGATGGTTTTAGATTGTTTAGGGACCCAAGTCAAGTTACAATCATGGACCATATGTCCAATGTTATTACATTTGAAGCACTCCATATTGTTCATGAATGAGGAATCATGACTTCTTCTTGCATAGTTGGTTCTAGGGAGCTGATGGGGACCATTATATTTTCCCTTGTGGTATTCCCTACAATCCTTTGTCATGTGCCCAAAATTTGTACAAGAATAGAAATAGCCAAAAAATATACTTTGGTACCTAGAGGATGGAGATTTCCTTGATGTACTTCTAAAGTCATTCTGCCTTGGGATTCTTTGATCAAATGTATTGCCTCGTGCATTCTTGACATCATCTGCATATCTTCTTAGAGTAGGGTTTCTTCCAATATCATCTTGACTCTTCCCTTTGCTGGAACTAGGGGCATCAATATTTCTTCTAGGCTTCTTCACATTATTGTTGTTTGAAGCATTAGGGTTTGCATCATTCTTGTTGGAGTGTTCACCTGCATAGCCAAGACCTAATTTATCAAGAGGAGATCTTTGATGACTTAGGATGTCATCTATGGTTTGAGAGATTTTTAGGCTCTTGTTTAGATGATCAACTTCCTTTTTAAGGATATCAATTTCTTCTTTAATTTTCTTGCATTCTTCATACTTCTTTGATAGATTGATCTCCATTTCTTCCTTTATCTTGGTTGCTTCACATGATTGGGCCTTAAGTCAGGTAATTTCTGATCTTAATTTGGTGATGTCATCATCCTTTTCTTCTAGTTGGCATGTCATGGTGTTTCTTTCCTTTTCTTCTTCATCAACTTGTCCTTATATGAGTGCCAAATATTCCATCACCTTTTTAGCTTCTTGTGCTTGTTTCTTTGCTTCTTCTACTTGAGATCTAAGGGAGGAGACCTCTTCCTTGTATTGACCAATTTTTGCTTCCAGTTTGTTCAAGTTCTTGTGTCTTTGTTCAAGGTGGCTTGAAAAAGTGTCTTCCTTTTTCTTTGCTTTATCCAATTTGTTTGTGATGGATATGACTTCTTCATGTTGCTTTTTCTTATTTTGATGAAATTCCTCCTTAAGCTTGGTGAGCTCCTCATCTCTTTCTTGTACTTGAAGCTTGAATAGATCAACATCCTTGCTTGTCTTGTCAAGTTCATGGTCACCATCTTGTGCTTTCTTATTGAGATTTTCATTTTCCTTTTTCAAATTGTTAATCTCTTCTAAGGTAGTTATAAGTTTTTCCATGAGATCTTCTTCGAAGTCTTCTTTATTTTCTTCATCTTCTAGGTCTTCTTTGGCCTTCTTGTTTTCAGCTTCCATAATGGGTTTTGGATTTCTTTCTTGCTTTCCATCATCTTCTTAACTAGCAATCATGGTCAATGCTCTGTTTGAGTGAAAATCATGAAGTTTGTCCCACATATCTTTTGCCGATGAAAATTTTTCTACTTTGGCCTTTATAGGATCTGGTAGCCCATTTAAGATTGCCTTCATTGCTCTTGCATTATACTCCTTGGATTCTCCTTCCATCATGATTTCAGTAATCATTGATTCCCATACTTCAACACCTTGAGCCATTAATAAATTTCTCATTCTTACCTTCCATACATCAAAATTTCCATTGAACATGAAGCTTTCCCAATTTTATTATCTCAAGTTTTCACGGATGAGGAAGAGACGTCTTTAGAAGGATTGGAGACTTTATTCCTTGCATTTTCCCTTTGTGTTCTAAGTATCAACCTTCAAGTTGTTAGGTTTTGATGAAGTTACTGGCTCCGATACTAATTGTTGGAAATATTGAGAGGGGGCGTGAATCAAAATTTCTTTTCAATTTTTATTTTTACTAGTTAGATCACTTATAATTAGAACACAAAATGAACAGTAAGAATAAATACTTTTATTAATCTCTTCTTTACAATAAATTAAGTACAATATAATAATTTGTAGGGCTCCAAACTTAGATGAAGACACCAATCTTCAATCTCCCAGGCTCCAACCCGTAGTTTTCCAAGCACCAAGTTGGACTTCCCAAGGCTTCAACCTTGTCACTTTGAGGCACCAACCTCTAGGGCTCTAACCCTATCTTTGGTACAGGATCCAACTTGGTCTCTTGAGGACTCCTATCGTCTAGGGCTCCAACTATATCTTCCAAGGCACCAACCTTGTCTCTATGATGCTCCTACCTCTAGGGATCTAACCCTTAGCTTCAATTCGTCAAGATAAGTTTGATGATTTTTAACGGCTCACGATATATTCTTCAAAGAGCTCTGACCATCTTTAGCAATGCCTCCTCCAAATCACTTCATCAATGACAACCTTATCTTCTTAGAAGGTATCTCCACTACTCTTCATGTTACCCAAATTAAATCTTCAAGGTTACCTCATGATGGTTTCAGCAAAGCATCATGTCTCAAGGGTGCCTTCAAAATGTCAGCTCCAAGGTATGTCTTCACAAAGCTTTTGTTGAAATTTCTAAGTCTAACACATTAGAAATTTTCCTGCACTATCTGGTTTATTTCACCTACTTTTTTAATTACTAACAAGTTATTTAACCATATAAATATTGAAATAAACAAAATGTAGTTTCAACCATCTACAGATCATTAACTGAAAGAAATAGACAAACACACAAGGGACACCGTTATTTTTGGACAATCGTCCCCCGAAAAACCCAACTTGGGAAAATCGGTGGACCAGTTCTGAGGGTTTTATTATTAAGCAACTTTTCTTGAGTACAACTAGGTGCTAAGCTGGTTCACTCGACAGAGAAATCTATCTGGCAGTAATACCTCTCTTCGAAAGTAGATATTCTGAAAGTATGCTCCACGAAACTCTCTCCAGCACCTCTCTGAGGCTCGTCGTTAGCCATCCTGGCCTCAACGTCAGCCTGAAACCCTCTGCGTCAGCCCTCTGAGGCTCTGTGTAGCTTCTCTAGCCCTCTGTGTCACTTCTACAGCCTATGTGTCATTCACGGAGGCCCTCTGGCCCTCTGCGTCACTTCTGCAGCTTATGTGTCACTCACATAGGCCCTCTAGCCCTCTGCATAGTCACTGCTGGCCTCTGTGTGGCTCCTGTAGGCCTTTCGTCTGTCTCTGCACTGGTCTTACAAGACTATCTTTGCCTCTCTGCTATGCACTCACTTGCCCTCGCTGCAACTCTGATCACTGGTTTGGTTTCTCTTAGCAAACCCCGCTCTAGAAAATCAAACTGACTGATCACTCTGGTGTATCTCCAATTGACCCTCAAGCCTCCTCTTATACTTTTTCTATTCAGTCTTCAAGGACCAAGATTAAATCTTTAATCAACGTCTAATATTATATTTGGCTTGATCCATGTCATTTAGAACCTTCTAACCCAGTTTTATATTAATACGCATTAATATTTTTATTTTCCTAAGTTTAGACTTAGGAACCCATTAAAAATATTAATTATTTTAATATCTCTTTTACCGGGTTGAATTTCCCCAAACCATTTATGGGTGTTGGAGATCTCATGTGCTTTAGCCTCTCCACCAATTTTCAAGGCTATAGAACATCCGATGCTACCCCAAATCAACACTCCCTCTTAGCGAGGAATGTGCTCTAGTAATACTCCACCATTGAGTATCACCCTGATCATCTGACACCAGTACCTGTGTTGATGTTTGACCTTGCTGCCCAACATCCTCTACAACATTGCATCCTGTACTGCTGCCCATGGCTCTACCACTACCACTGTTACATCTCTACGACATCTCCCTCTGCATCCGTGCTTCCGCTAGTCCTTCCTCCTAACACAGCGTTTGCAGTGCAGCCCTCTCTCATCATATTGCATCGTGCTACCCATAGAATTACCACTACTACTGCTGCACTGAAACTCAGTTACTGAGATGATGATAACTGATCTACCCAACTACTGACATCCTTATCAGGCTAGAAACCCTCATGATGTTGAAGCTCTTTCTGCTGCTATCATGTCTTCCCTCTGCTGCCTCTATGTTGCTACAACAACTATGCGCCTCTCGCACTGCTACAAACACCTTTGTTCATTCCTGCACTTTTGAAACCTCCTTTGTGCCTCTCGCACCATTGCAACCCTCTCTGCAGTGCTAGGGACTACTGCACTCTAGCACTCTCTGTCACTCCATCCACATCCACTTCTACTGACATCCACCATCCTGCTACTGTCACTTCAGGGCTCCCGTAGCTGGATATGATCCAAGAGTTTGGATACCTCAAGGATCCTGCCCCTCATCTCCTATAGTCCTCCTGAATACAGCTCGATGTCTTCCCAACTCTTCTCTAGAGGTACATGAGCACTCATGGAACAATTGTCATCATCCTCTACCTCCTTTTTCACTTTCGCTAGCATTGCCTTGGAGTCAGACACCTCTCCCTTATTCTTCCTACTAGGACACTGGGTTGCATAATGGCCCAACAACCCACAGTTGAAACACTTAATATTGGAGAGGTCCTTTTTCTTCCTCTTCCCTTGCTACCCCGCAGATTCCAAAGTCGCATCCTCTTCCTCCTCTTTCTTGACCCTGGCTCCTTTGCTACTACTTCCTACCTTGGTAAGTCGTCTGATCTCTTCTTGGTGAAGAGATGCCCACAATTCTTCCCATCCTGGAAGATTTTCTCTACCCAAAATGCTTTGGAAGAATGTATCCCACGCCTTAGAGACTGCGTTCAGGGCGGTCCTCACCATCAACTCCTGATCCGACATGGCCCCTATGGAAGTCTGTTGGTCCTGAATCTCCTGCAACCTACTGAGGAATTGATCTATCTGCTCCGCCTTCTGCATCTGATATGACCGCAACTGATTCTTCAGTAACATCTTCCTCTGCACGGAAGTGCCCTGACACAATGTCATCAAGCCTGTGTTCCACATTTCCTTTGTCGTATTTTTCTTGGCAATATGTTGAACTACATGATCCTTGACTCCATCAAGGATTATGCACTTTTCCTTGTCCATCACATCCTCATACTTTTTGTTAATAGCTGGGTCGACTGGGATAGCCACAGTTCTCAAGGCGAAGGCCTTGATGCGATTTCTATCTAGAACAGACAGGATCCTGGCCTTCCAGATGATAAAGTTGGATGCTCCATCCAACCTGTTGTGATCCCTCAATCCATTCATTGCCATCTCTTCTCTTCTTTTTGACTCCTCTGAGCCTTTACTTCCTTCATGGAAGTTCTCCTCTAGACTCTCTCTGAATCTCGATTTCCCTCCTTGAAATCCTTCTGCCAATAGTCGAATCGCACCTCTCTGATCCCCTTTGCTCTTGCAATATTGATTTGGATTTCTTGGCTAGAAATCTGCCTAGGTAGTGACTCCCTCTACCTTGGTTCTATCCTGTTAGGTACTATTCTACCTCAACAGCAACAACACCGCACCAACTTCACACTCCACAATTTGCCCACAACTTCCTATGCCCCATCAACTGAAAATCTGAGCCTCTAGGCTTTGTGCAATCCTGGCACTGGCTGAATCACTCCACCAGCCAACTGTGTCACTCCTACATGGCTGAGCAGGATGACGTGGCTCTTCATGAGCCTCTTATGCCTCTCACTGCTTCTGCGCTAGCCCCTTCTCTAGCTTGAATTGATGATGCATGCCCTTTGCGTCACCCCTTCTCTGCTGCTTTTTGCTAGGAAACAACTTCTGTCACTCAGGACAACTGTTTTTGCTGCAAATTCTCCAATTCACCTGGTTCCTTCAACACTCCTGTGATCTGCAATGCTCTGATACCATGTTGAAATTTCTAAGTCTAACCCGTTAGAAATTTTCCTGCACTATCTGGTTTATTTCACCAACTTGTTTAATTACTAACAAGTTATTTAACCATATAAATACTGATATAAACACAATGCAGTTTCAACCATCTACATATCATCAACTGAAAGAAATAGATAAACACACTAGGGACACCGTTATTTTTGGACAATCGTCCCCGGAAAAACCCAATTTGGGAAAATCAGTGCAGTTCTAAGGGTTTTATTATTAAACAGCTTTTCTTGAGTGCAACTCAGTGCCAAAGTGGCTCACCCAACAAAGAAGTCTATTTGGCAGTAATACCTCTCTTTGGAAGTAGATATTCTGAAAGTCTACTCCACAAAACTCTCTCCAGCACCTCTCTAAGGCTCAACGTCAGCCCTATTGGCCTCTGCATCGGCTTGAAACCCTTTGCGTCAGCCCTCTAAGGCTCTGTGCAGCCTCTCTGGCCCTTTGCATCACTTTTGCAGCCTCTATGTCACTCACGCTGGCCCTCTACGTAGTCACTGCTGGCCTCTGCGTGGTTCCTGCAGGCTCTACATCTGCCTCTTCGCCTCTGGGCTAGTCACGACACTATCTCTGCCTCTCTACTATGCACTCACTTCCCCTCATTACAACTCTGATCATTGGTTTGATTTCTCTTAGCGAACCCCGCTCTAGAAAATCGAACTGACTGATCACTCTGGTGTATCTCCAACTGACCCTCAAGCCTCCTCTTATACTTTTTCTGTTGAGTCTTCAATGGCCAAGATTAAATCCATAATCAACGACTAAGATTAGATTTGGCTTGATCCATGTCATTTAGAACCTTCTAACCCAGTTTGATATTAATACCCATTAATATTTTTATTTTCCTAAGTTTAGACTTAGGAACCCATTAAAAATATTAATTATTTTAATATCTCCTTCACCGCGTAGAATTTCCTCAAACCATTTCTGTGTCTTGGATATCTCATGTGCTTTAGCCTTTCCACCAATTTTCATGGCTATAGCACATCCGATGCTACCCCAAATCAACAGCTTCAATTGTTTCAAATACTCTTCCAAACTTTCTTCAACAATGCTTCAAGGTATTCAATAAGCTACCCTAATACTTTTCAAGGTTCTAAAAAGGTCCTTTAAAGTTCCCTCCAAACAAGTCTTCGACACATCAATTATCTTAATCGACTCCAACAGACTTTAATGAATTTATCACTATATTCTTCCGATAGCTACTCAATCAAACCCTTCTAGATAGCTCTTCAATGTGTGATATTAATGTAGCTTCAACAAGAAAAGTGTTGGTCTCCAAGATGTATTAAAGGTGTATTCAAGATGCTTCAACTATATTTCAAAGTTCCACACAAGTGACTAACCACAAGTTTATAGTTTTGATTCTCAGTCCTCCACAAGAGACTGTTCACATATAGTTTTGAGCTCCACAACCACTAATCTGAATTGCAATGGTAATTGTAACTCCAGATCAAAGATTTGAGTCTTGTGTCTTTTTATCATAGTTCTAACTGAGCTTTACAAGATATTTTCCTTCCTTGTAGCCTAGAACTGAGGTGCAGTTTCTCTTCATTGTTCCGAGCTTCAGTTCAAAGGTATCCATCACAAAAGAATATATCAATTTTTTTTGGCTATAACTAGAATCAATTAGTTCTGAAGTATGGAGGTTTGACTCAACAAGTCTGAGGTATGGTGGCACCCAAACATGTCTGAGTTTTTATATATCTGAGCCACTCAAATAGGTTTTAAGTCTTTCCTCTGTCTAGGCAGAGGCCTTCACTCAAAACAGGTATGTGATGTATATACACAGGTCCAGGCTCATTTCTATTGGTCCAAGTCTTGGTTCATCTGGTCCGAGTCTGATTACAAGGTTGAAAAACGGTTCCTTCATTCTATAACACCTTCCAACAAGCAATCTGGGTTCTGTTCAGAAGTCCGAGGTAGTGAACATTGTTCTGGTTACAGGTTCAAAGGTTTTTGTGTATCCCTTTGTCACAAATTGACAGGTTTCCAACAGGTCTGAGGTAGTTTTAGTAGCCTGAGGGTTTTCCTTGATGTTTTATAGCTCCTTTTTATATATTTTTAACCCAATCACTTGTTTTCAAAAACTCCTTGGTGGTTCTACAGTGATGCAATAAATTTCAACAATATAATCTGAGTTCTCTTGAGATTCCCCTTAAGAAATTTCTGAAACAGTTATATCTTTTTATCCTCGGCTTCCGTAGTGCTCCATCTTCCTGTGATCTTCACTGAATTTTTTTTTGCTACAATGAGGAGTCTGTACTCCTATTAATACTCGTGTTACCTCTGATGAAGAGACATGTCTCTTGAGGAGACATGATAGCCTTCACATGTTGGATCAAGTCGGCTAGGCAAAAATAATAATGTTTCTAACTTATAAATTCAATTTCTCACAATCTAGAAGGATTTAGGAGACTATAGTAGCTCGTTAGAAAGGGGAAAATATCCTTCACAAGATGATGTCAATTTCATCCTTAGGTGAGGTCATATTTCCATCTCGAAAATTATATTTTTGAAACTGTCATTATTATTTTTCATGGCAGCCATTAGGATTTTGTTAGGGCTCCTTCTTCATAGACATACGCCATCAACCTTAATAGGATTATAGCATAATTAATAAGGCATTCGAGGTAAGGGTTCCTTCAAGGCTTGAAAATGATGAGCCCCTTAGGATTAGTTCTTCAATTGTTGTCATCAATTCATCTCATCAAGTGTAATGAGCTCACATTTGGTCCTAGAGAAAGTGTTCTTCAATAGAGCTAGTCATGTCATCAAAATGTCTAGGACAAAGTTGAGGGCTTCTTCTTTAAGAGACCTTGATTCATAACATGAGATTATGGCATCTTCATATTCCGACAACAAGGTTAGTTCTATGGCTTGCATCACTAGGGTATTATGATTAATGGGCATCTAGGGCAACATCATGCATCACAAAAATTTGCCATCACAAACAATGCCATATTGACATTAATGACAACCTTGACCAACACATATACCCTAATTTCAGTGTAGTCTTCAAACGAATACCAATAACCCACCCTAGAATCCTTGTTGAGTTGAAGGATTCTTCTCTATTTAGGTAAGACTCTAGGAGGGGAGACTTTGTTGATAATTTTATAAGTAGTGGCCATGAAAGTAGAGAGATAGTGTGAAAACCTGTTATTGTTGGGTTTTCTCTTCAGAGAATTGTCCCAAACAACCACAAATTTCCTTTTCTTATGGGAGTCTACAATGTTGAGGCCTAGGTACTCAAATTATTCCACATGAGTGTAAAGGAAAAAGTAAACAAATATGGACTAATGTTTGAAGGATGAGGCTAGTTAGTATTGATTTCACTAGAACTTAATGGCTTCGATTAGGAAAGAGGGAATGTCAAGGACAATGTATAACTCTTCATCTTATGAAAAATCCCTAAGGCTACTTTGGAGACATTTGTGTTGATTTTGGGTAGCATCGGATGTGCTCTAGCCACGAAATTCGGTGGAGAGTGTTAGTGTCAGTCTTTCCAGCCTTCCTCCAGTGATCAAATATGCTCTTACAAAGTGGTCTCAGAGTGTCAAGGTCAAATTTTGTCATTTCAAAGAGTTTTCAAGCAAAATTTGGTCACTAGGCATTAGGTCTAGGGTTTGTTTTCACTCTTTTCAAAGTTGCCCAAATGTTAGTCTATGTCACTATTCAGCTGAGTCTATCATAATTCATAGGGTTTTCATTATCATCTCAGTGTCTAATGAGTCTTTTTACACCTTGTCCATGCTTCAGTTGTGCCTAGGTAAGGTCATTTTCCTCTCCTAGGGTTTTGAAGCCAATTTCTCTTGGACGGTCAAATTATCGGCAAAACTTGTATCCAGACGTTCATACACCTTCCCCTATCCTTCATGTACCTTATCAAATGCTTCCCATCACTGAGATCCACCAAATTCCTCATTTTCGCACAAACCCTAGTTTCTTGCTACAACTTGGCAATTTTCTAGGTTGGGCCTGTGTTTTGCCCTTTTGGACCCCTTCCCCTCACTCAATCTCTGAGATTCCACTTTCCCCTACTTCCTGACATCCCTCCCTACTTCCAAAAATTTCCCCAAGAATTTAGAAGCCTCTTATCCCCTTCATTTCGCTTCATTTCGACAAAATTCCTTGTTTCACACATCGGGATCAGTTTCCCTCAAAAGATGTTTCAGAGCAATCAAAGATGAATTTCGGAAAAATGAGAGAGGTTTTTGTTCACAACAGGCCAAGGAAGAAAAACCTCCTTCACTTTTTACACAGGTGTCATGGTTTTAAAGAAACGTTAAAAATAGAATCGCCAGATCCAAGGAGGTTGGCCAAGGCACTAAAACGACGGAAAAGGCCCGATCCACTCCAAATTTTGGCCAAAGCCTCTTTGACTGAGCATGGTACTTGATTGGGGACTCCCAGCCCAAATTTCAAGAAATTTGGAGAAACTTTTGTCAATTGTGAATTTTTTGTGCCAAACACAGGTTTTCTTCCCCAACACGTCGCGCGCCGCGCGTGACCCTTTCGATGGGCAACTCCTTTTCAGGAAAAATCAGCATTTTTGGATTTTTCATGCAAAGATACACTTGCTCAGCAATTTCCAAGAAATTTCACCAAGTTTTGAGCCTCCAGAAGGTCAAAAAACAAGCAAAAAATGACTTTCTGCCACCTTTTTGACACACAGGAAGCAGTCTTGGGAGATTGCAATTTTGGAGGGGCAAATGGCCACCAAATTCAGAAATTCCACTTGGGTTGGAAAGTAGACATTCAGAACTTTCCTAAAAGCCCACTTTTGCCTCATTTGGACACCTGGAAGTGCCTCAAAAGCAGATCCAAAGGCGCGCGACGCGTTCAGGATCAGGGCGCGACGTGTTGGGCAGTTTTCACAGAAATTCACCTACAGCTTAGCAAAACGCATTTTTGACTGGATTTGACTTTTTGGAGTAGATTTTGATCTTCCTTGTTGTAAATGATGTAATTTTATGATATTTTGACACTTATTTATCTCTTCTAGAAGATTCATTCATGAGATAGGCAAAAATTTAATGAATGAATTGGTTTCCTAGCTTATAGAGGCAAGTTGTTTTGACTGCCTAGATTTTAGTGCTCAGTTTGGAATTGGTTGAAACAGCTCCTAAGATAGTGAGCTCGACCCCTAGAGGCAAGGAAAGGTGTTATGTTGCCTATATTATGTATTTTCTTAGTCATTTTCATGGTTGGACTCTTGAGGGAGAAACTTCTATTGTATTACTCATTGTATCTCTGCAATTTTTGGCAAAGGAAGACCAGGGTTTTGCAGTCCTTTTTGGGATTCCTGTGGTTACATGTATTGATGGTGTGTTTCTCTTTGTACTTGTAAGTTTTTTATGTGAATCATCTTCTTACTTTTCCTTCTGCAAATTAGGCAAATGAAGTGTTAAAGTAGAATTCATGATTGTCATGCTCTGCTTTTAAGTTTGCTTAATATTTATGTTTTCATCTGTCTAAAGAGAACTCTTGAAGGTTTCTTACTCTCTTTAGCTCCTCACCAGTCATTCCTATCCATTCACTTAATTCAAAGGCATCAATACAGTCTCCTACCTTGCCCCAAAGAACCCCTTGCAAAAACTGTGTCCAATCCCCGCACCCAAAATTGCCTTTTCCCGATTTTCCACCAAAATCCTAAAAATTTCAAATCAAACCTTTTATCAGTTTACTAGCCTAAAATCAGTGTTCTTTATTGGTTATCTCGCCCATTGAAGATCTCTACTGAGATAGACTGGAGAGAGCCCTCTCATGCCCCGTAGGGCTAGCTACGAGGCTAAGTGGTTTGATGTTGCCTTGGAGTTTACCTTTCTCAACCTGAGGTGAAATTTCAAGCGCTAACATATTGGCGACCATACTGGGGATAACAAACTTGTTTGTGGGTTGATGTGTTTATCTCATAAGTCTTAGACGGAGCCTGAAGTTATGCCAGGTAGCCTTCGAAACACTTTTGCTTTACATAAGCAGAAGTAGATAAACGCTGCTTCAGTCCATCTCCGTGAGCTTGTGAATACAGCACTTCACTTGCATTTCACCCCAGTACATGTATCAAGTTCAGATCTGATTGTTGATGGTGGACAACGATCAGACACTTGAAAGGCTGAAATCATTCACTTGGCGAATCTAAATCATTTTCGAGATCAGATCCAAAGATTCCACTGGAGGATGATCTCGGCCAGCAAAAACATGAAAGGACAACATGGACAGATCAGGTATTCAAGTTGGAATTTCATCCAATACATTTTGTTCTTTGTCATAAATTATTTCTTCTCTTTTCCCAAGAATGTCAAGAAGGCTTTGCAAAGTATACTATATTTGAGAAGAGATCCTCGGCCTGCAGTTGATTCTTTCCCTTTGAAGATTGTGAATACCAAAGATTTGCATACCTTTGAGCTTGATCAAGACCTTTCTTCTAAATTTTGTGATGATCATCTTCAAATTGATGAACCTCAAGAGACCAAGACTGATTCTATACCTGCTGTACATACCCCTACACCTTGTAAAATTCCAGATCGGTATAAACCTCTTGTTTTACCTTCTGTTCTCCATGCTTTCCCCAAAAACTATGATCTATACTTGCCGAGGTTTGATGGTGAAAGTAAGAATGTCAATGTTGAGCAACATGTGCAGAATGTTGAGAATTTTATAGACCTTTTTGAAGTTGATGAAGAAGATGTCAGTATTAGGCTTTTTGCTCTTTCTTTGCAAGCCAAAGTGAAGAGTTGGTTCAAAGCCCTGCCTGATGCAAGCATTTCAGATTTCCAGCAGTTTGTCAAAGTTTTTCTCGATAGGTGGATGATCGGGCATAACCTTTTCTTGATTGTAGAAGAGTATAACCAGCTGAAAAGATTGCCAGGGGAGACAGTACAACAGTTTTCAGCCAGATTTAACCAAGTTTATTATTCGATGCCAGTTGATATAAGGCTACTCCTAGATCGGCTCTCTTGCACTATCCGGGTGCCTTTGATCCGGAAATGGAGTTTCAGCTGAGAGAAAGGGATATTGCAACACTTCACGAGATGCAAAACAGTGCAGTAAATGTAGAGGCTCATCTGCTAATCCGAAGGGCAAGGTTGAAGGAAGAAGAGATGAAACACATAGATCCGGAAAAATCGACATCTCTAGAGGTAAAGCTTGACATTTTGGTAAGTGCAGTGGAAAAGATGATGGACAAGATCAACACAAGAAATGCTTATGATGTTCAAGCTCATGGCTTGCTGATTGAAGAAGAACAAGTTGCTGATCCAAAACATTTTGTTTCTTATCCTAGTTGTCATAGATCTGATAATGATTGTTTTGTAAATCATCTTGGAGAAGAGAGATCTGTTGATATGACCTGCATGCTTGATGATATGTTTTATACTGGTGATTTGCCTCAGTTTGATCAGTATGATGATGATTATGTTCTCCAAACAAAAGCTAATCTTACAGACAAATCAGCAGCTAGTTTGTGGGAGGAAGAGGTTCACTTACAGCAGCTCGAGTACAATGATCAAATGATGCATATATTGAGCAGCCTGTAGCATCAGATTTGCAGCCACCAAATGAAATTGAAGGGCAGATTCCAGATGAAGTTGTGGAAGATGAAATACATGATTTGATGATGCAGGAAGATTCTATACCCTTTTGTTTCGAAGCATTTCAGTTTATAAGGCAGAATCTTCGTAAAATCTCTCAAGAAAAAGATGAACAGCTAGAAGGATGTCATACATTTTCAATGGATACATTACAGTGGTCTTTTCAAGTTTTTCATGATCCAATAGCTGATGTTTTGGATGAGGTTTGCAGTCAAAGTCTTTCTCCATTGACTACATGTGAGCTTGAAACATGTGCTGATATGAATTTGACCTGGCAGCCGGTTTCTTTGTCATTTTCAGCAGAGGTCTCGTCACAAGGCTCAGATCAAAATTTGCATTCATGGTATGAGGAAACGAGAAGTAATCCATTGGATGAGCTAAGTTCCAGTGTGCTTGAATTTCAAGATCCTTATGCAGTGTTTTTGGAGGCGGATAGAGAATTCATATCATTCAACAAATCTGTTTCTAAGTTATCATGGGAGTTGCCGTTCAGTAGTTCTCTCTTGCTGTTCATAAGTGAGCACTTGCGGAGACTTCGAACATCAAACGGGATACTCACTTGGTTGCATTGGTTGTTTCATTTCACTTGATCAGGTGATGAATGAAACTGTTAGAGTAGGTTTTGATGAATAAGCTCCCCTTTGAGCATCATTTCTAGTTTGTCGGTTGTGTTTAAGTATTGAGTCAGTTTTTAGTTGAGTGAGAGTCAATTTGTGTTGTCAAGTCATCAGTTTTCAGTCATGCATTTCAGCTTGAGTTTTTGAGTTTTCAGTCATGCATTACAGAGATCTGCGGTTCTTGGCACCTCCAAGGAGCTACCATCCCCATTGGAGCCAATGTAAGTGTCAATCTTTCCAGCCTTCCTCCAGTGATCAAATATGCTCTTACAAAGTGGTCTCAGAGTGTCAAGGTCAAATTTTGTCATTTCAAAGAGTTTTTAAGCAAAATTTGGTCACTAGGCATTAGGTCTAGGGTTTGTTTTCACTCTTTTCAAAGTTGCCCAAATGTCAGTCTATGTCACTATTCAGCTGAGTCTATCATCATTCATAGGGCTTTCATTATCATCTCAGTGTCTAATGAGTCTTTTTACACCTTGTCCATGCTTCAGTTGCGCCTAGGTAAGGTCATTTTCCTCTCCTAGGGTTTTGAAGCCAATTTCTCTTGGACGGTCAAATCATCAGCAAAACTTGTATCCAGATGTTCATACACCTTCCCCTATCCTTCATGTACCTTATCAAATGCTTCCCATCACTGAGATCCACCAAATTCCTCATTTTCGCACAAACCCTAGTTTCTTGCTACAACCTGGCAATTTTCTAGGTTGGGCCTGTGTTTTGCCCTTTTGGACCCCTTCCCCTCACTCAATCTCTGAGATTCCACTTTCCCCTACTTCCTAACATCACTCAAAAGATGTTTCAGAGCAATCAAAGATGAATTTGGGTAAACTAAGAGATTTTTTTGTTCAAAACAGGCCAAGGAAGAAAAACCTCCTTCACTTTTTGCACAGTTGTCATGGTTTTAAAGAAATGTTAAAAATACAATCGCCAGATCCAAGGAGGTTGGCCAAGGCACTAAAACGACGAAAAGGCCCGATCCACTCCAAATTTTGGCCAAAGCCTCTTTGACTGAGCATGGTACTTGATTGGGGACTCCCAGCCCAAATTTCAAGAAATTTGGAGAAAATTTTGTCAATTGTGAATTTTTTGTGCCAAATAGAGGTTTTCTTCCCCAACACGTCGCGCGCCGTGCGCGACCCTTTCGATGGGCAACTCCTTTTCAGTAAAAATCATAATTTTTGGATTTTTCATGCAAAGATACACTTTCTCAGCAATTGCCAAGAAATTTCACCAAGTTTTGAGCCTCCAGAAGGTCAAAAAACAAGCAAAAAATGACTTTCTGCCACCTTTTTGACACACAGGAAGCAGTCTTGGGAGATTGCAATTTTGGAGGGGCAAATGGCCACCAAATTCAGAAATTCCACTTGGGTTGGAAAGTAGACATCCAGAACTTTCCAAAAATACCACTTTTGCCTCATTTGGACACCTGGAAGTGCCTCAAAATCAGCTCCAAAGGCGCACGACGCGTTTAGGATCAGGGCGCGACGTGTTGGGCAGTTTTCACAGAAATTCACCTACAGCTCAGCAAAACGCAGTTTTGACTGGATTTGACTTTTTGGAGTAGATTTTGATCTTCCTTGTTGTAAATGATGTAATTTTATGATATTTTGACACTTATTTATCTCTTCTAGAAGATTCATTCATGAGATAGGAAAAAATTTAATGAATGAATTGGTTTCCTAGCTTATAGAGGCAAGTTGTTTTGACTGCGTAGATTTTAGTGCTCAGTTTGGAATTGGTTGAAACAGCTCCTAGGATAGTGAGCTCGACCCCTAGAGGCAAGGAAAGGTGTTAGCTTGCCTATATTATGTATTTTCTTAGTCATTTTCATGGTTGGACTCTTGAGGGAGAAACTTCTATTGTATTACTCATTGTATCTCTGCAATTTTTGGCAAAGGAAGACCAGGGTTTTGCAGTCCTTTTTGGGATTCCTGTGGTTACATGTATTGATGGTGTGTTTCTCTTTGTACTTGTAAGTTTGTTATGTGAATCATCTTCTTACTTTTCCTTCTGTAAATTAGGCAAATGAAGTGTTAAAGTAGAATTCATGATTGTCATGCTTTGCTTTTAAGTTTGCTTAATATTTATGCTTTCATCTGTCTAAAGAGAACTCTTGAAGGTTTCTTGCTCTCTTTAGCTCCTCACCGGTCATTCCTATCCATTCACTTAATTCAAAGGCATCAATACAGTCTCCTACCTTGCCCCAAAGAACCCCCTGCAAAAACTGTGTCCAATCCCCGCACCCAAAATAGCCTTTTCCCGATTTTCCACCAAAATCCTAAAAATCTCAAATCAAACCTTTTATCAGTTTACTAGCCTAAAATTAGTGTTCTTTATTGGTTAGCTCGCCCATTGAAGATCTCTACCGAGATAGACCGGAGAGAGCCCTCTCCTGCCCCGTAGGGCTAGCTACGAGGCTAAGTGGTTTGATGTTGCCTTGGAGTTTACCTTTCTCAGCCTGAGGTGAAATTTCAAGTGCTAACAGAGAGGTTGGGGAAAATGAGATCTCCAATACCCAGAAAGAGTTTGGCCAGATTCTAAACAGTTAAGGAGATATAAAATAATTAATATTTTTAATGGAGTCCCTAAGTCTAAACTTAGGGAAAATAAAATATTAATGTGTATTAATATGAAACTGTGTTAGAATGGTCCAAAAGACACGGATCAAGCCAGATCTAATCTTAGCCATTGATTAGGGACTTAATCTCAGCCGTTGATATGTCAACAAGAAAAGTATAAGAGGAGGCTTGAGGGTCACTTGGAGTAGACACCAAAGTGATTAGTCATTCTATTCTCTAGAGCGGGGTTTGCTAAGAGAGATAGAATTGGTGGAGAGCAGTGCAGTAGCCCGGGAAAGTGACGCAGAGCCATCCAGGGCTCACGCAGGGCCACGTAGAGGCAGTCGGGCTCTGCACAGAGCCTCAGAGAGGCCAGCGTTGTTGATGCAGAGGGCCAGAGGGCTGACACAAGGTCTCCTAAGGTTAATGCAGACCCATCCGGGGTGACACAAGGCCAACGTTAGGCAGAGAGGGGCTGACGCAGTCCAGAGAGAGGCTGAAGCTGGGGTTTCTGGGGCAGATTGGACCTAAGTAGCTGCCGGAAGGATTATCCGGGGTTTCAGCCAAGAGATTTGTCAGAAAATGAGAGGTACTATTGCCAAGGAAATTCTCTGTTGGGTAGGTCAGTTTTGGCACCCAGATTGTACTCTGATATTGCTTAATAAGAAAATCCTTAGATAACTGCACCAGTTTTCCCACATTGGGTTTTTTTGGGGACATTGATCCAAAAATAATGGTGTCATATGGTGTGATCGTTTCTGTTTCCTTTAGTTGTTGAGCTGTAATATGTTGAGCATGCACTAGTGTTTATTTTCAGTATTTACATTGTAAATAACTTGTTAAGTAAAATAACAAGTAGGTAGGAATAAATCAGATAAAGTGCATGGAGGGTTTCTAACTAAGTAAACTTAGAACTTCAACATGGTATTAGAGTGTGATTGCAGATCATAGGAGGACTAAGGACATCAACCGAGTGGAGCAATAACAGGAGAAAACAGTTGTCCCGAGGTGACCGAAGTTGTTTCTAGCAGAGCAACAACAAGGGAAGGGTGATGCAGTACTTGCATCATCAAGGGTGAGTTGAGAAGAGGCAGCGCAGAGGCTAAGGAAGGCAAAGGGAGCCTCAGGCAGAGCCACATAGTAGCTGGGAGGGTTGACGCAGTTGGTTGAGGAGGTCAGGTTGCTGGTGCTGGGATTTCGCAGAGCCTAGGAGCTCTCACCTTCAGGTTGTTGGGGTTTAGAAGGCTGTGGGAATATTTCAGAGTGGAACTGGTGAGGTACTAGAGTCAAAATAGTACCTAACAGAGCAAGGCCAAGAGGAGCTACTACCAAGGGTTTCTAGTCGAGGAACCCAGATCAATGGTAAGGTTGCACAAGACGATCAGAGTAGGGGGCATCTCGACAAGTGGCAAAAGGATTTCCAAGAGGGAAATCAGGACTCAGAGGGAGTCCAGAAGAGAAATTCCAAATGGGAAGTAGAGACTCAGTGGAGTCGAATAGAGAACTTCCAGGAGGGAAGTAGAGGAGCATCATGGTACTACACGAAGTAAGAGACCAGGATAGATTGGACGGAGCATCAAACTTCGCAGTCTGGAAGGCCACAATCTTATCCGTACTTGACAGGAATCGTGTCAAGAACTTCGCCTTGAAGGTAATAACTGTCCCAGTCAACCCTAGTGATAATGACGAGTACGAGGAGGCAATGGCGAGGGCCAAGAGCATTATCCTTGACGGGGTCAAGGATCATGTAGTACCACACATAGCCGAGAAGGAAACGACATTTGAGATGTGGGAGGCTCTTAAGAAGTTGTACCAGCATACTTCTGTGGAGAGAAGAATGTTTCTTGAGAATCAGATGAGGTCATATCAGATGAAGAAGGGACAATCAATTGACACCTTCCTTGGAGGACTGAATGAGATCCGAGATTAGTTGACTGCTATAGGGGCGACACCGGATCAGGAGCTAATGGTGAGGACAACCCTGAATGTTGTCTCAGAAGACTAGGAGGTATTTTTCTAGAGTATATTGGGCAGAGGGACACTTCCACCTTGGGACGAGATGTGGGTATCTCTTCGTTAGGAAGAGATCAGACAACAGTCGAAGACGGGTAGCAGCAGCAAGGGGATCAAAGTCAAGCATGAGGAGGAAGATGTGGCCCTAGCATTTGAGGGAAAGCAGGAAAAGTTGAAGAAGAAAGATCTCTCCAAGATCAAGTGCTTCCACTGTGGGGAGTTGGGTCATTATGCAACCCAGTGTCCAAGGAAGAAGAGTAAGGGAGAGTCTTTCGAGACTAAGGTAGCACCAGCATGGGCAGAGAAGGAAGTTTTGATAGACGATGACTGTGCCATGAGTGCACACGCACGACTTGAGTGGAAGTGGGGAGACATCGAGCTGTAGTTAGGGGGACTACAGGTGATGAGGGGCAAGATCCTTGAGGTACCCAGCCTCTTGGATTAGACCTTGCTACGGGAGCCCCGAAGAGGAGTAGCAGGATTGGCTGAGTTGGGTAGAGATGGATGCAGATGGAACGATAGAGAGAGATACAGTGCAAGAGTCCCAGGATAGCGTGAGGCTAGTAGGCTGCAACTGTGTGAGAGGCATGGGAGTGTTGCACCAGTGTAGGATGGCACATAGAGGTGTGCAACGGTGTGAGATGCAAGGAGTTGTTGCAGCAGTGTAGAGGTCAGAGAGGGAGCACTTGTCAGTGACAGAGGAAGTTTCAGCATCAGTGGGTGTCTCTAGCCCAACAAAGAGGTTAGATTGGGAGATCAGTTACTTATTTCTCAGTAACTGAGTTGCAGTGCAGCAGTGGGTAGCACGATGCAACATGATGAGAGGAGGTGCAGTGCGGATGCAGCGCTGGGAGAAAGGACCAGCAGCAACACAAATGCAGAGGGAGCTGTCGTATAGACGCAACAGTGGAAGTGGAAGAACCATGGACAACTGTATAGGATACAACAGTGTAGAGGATGGTGGGCAGCAAGCCTAGCATCAACACAGGTACCGATGCCGGATTATTAGAGTAATTAGTGAGGAATATTGCCAGAGCACAGTCCTCGCTAAGAGGGAATGTTGATTTGGGGTAGCATCGGATGTGATCTAGCTACGAAATTTGGCGGAGAGGTTGGGGCACATGAGATCTCCAATACCCAGAAAGAGTTTGGGAATATTATAAACAGTTCAGGAGATATTAAAATAATTAATATTTTTAATGGATTCCCTAAGTCTAAACTTAGGGAAAATAAAATATTAATCTGTATTAATATGAAACTGTTTTAGAATGGTCCAAAATACATGGAACAAGCTAGATCTAATCTTAGCCATTGATTAGGGACTTAATCTTGGCTGTTGATATGTCAACAGGAAAAGTATAAGAGGAGGCTTGAGGATCACTTGGAGTAGACACCAGAGTGATTAGTCATTCTATTCTCTAGAGCGGGGTTTGCTAAGAGAGATAGAATTAGTGATTGGGAGTTGCAGCTGAGGGGAATTAAGTACAAAGAGACAGAGAGGCAGATATATTGTTGGGAGAGCATCACAGTAATCGGGGAGAGTGAAGCAGAGCTAACCAGGGCTCACGCAGGGCCACGCAGAGGCAGCTGGGAGCTGCGCAAAGCCTCAGAGAAGCCAATGTTGTTGACGCAAAGGGCCAGAGGGCTAACAAAGGACCTCCTAAGGATGACGCAGACCCATCCGGGTTGACGCAGGGCTAGAACTGGGTAGAGAGGGCTTGACACAATCCAGAGAGAGGCTGGCACTGGGGTTTCTGGGGCAGATTGGAGGTGAGTAGCTGCCAAAAGGATTATCTGGGGTTTTTAGCCCGGAGATTTGTCAAAAACTGAGAGGTACTACTGCCAAGGAAATTCTCTATTGGGTAGGCCAGTTTCGGTACCCAGATAGTACTATGATATTGATTAATAAGAAAACCCTCAGATAGCTACACCGGTTTTCCCACATTGGGCTTTTCCGGGGACATTGGTCCAAAAATAATGGTGTCATATGGTGTGATTGTTTATGTTTCCTTTAGTTTCTAATCTGTAATTGTTGAGCATGCACTAGTGTTTATTTTCAGTATTTACATTGTATATAACTTGTTAAGTAAAATAACAAGTAGGTAGGAATAAATCAGATAAAGTGCATGGAGGGTTTCTAACTAAGTAAACTTAGAAACTTCAACAATTTGTTGTCTCATCCTCACCAAATAAAAATAAGATAATGGATAGAATGGGCATGAACCTTGAAAACAAGGAAATGTGAATGGTTTGTAAGTTGGTAGGAAATTGTGCATTTGGGGCTAGGATTAGTTGGAGAAAGACCAATTTTTGTCCAGTCGAGAGCCCAATGTAATCATAGAAGAGCGTGGTCTCTATAAACTTCTCCAAATTTAGGAATTTTGGGTAAATGAAGGCGTTGCGTATCAATTCAGGGGTGACCTCCAAAATTTTCTCCCCATTGGAGGAAATGCAACAATTTTTCCCTTTAACAAAGGTGGCCATGAGCCGGGATCTGAATTCTGGGAAAGAGTATATCATTGGGGTGACTAAGTGATACAACCCTAACTCAATGACTCATAATAGGTCTTCCTTGTCTAGGTAGCAACCAAAGAAGTCAAAACTAAGGTAAAATAGATTTAGAGGGCAAAAGGGATCGTGAATTACCCCCTCGGTGTCCATGAAGGGTTCGGTGTGGCTCGGGGGTTTTGGCTATGGTTTTTCTAGGGTTTTTGATGAGATATTTTTCAATTTGAGCATGGTGACAATTGTGCGAGGATAATGAGACTTTGAATTATCTCGTAAGAAGAGGAAACTGGATGTTGTGGGTGTGTGGAGGTCCTTATGCTGAATGACAGTCAGGCGGAGGTAGATGCGAATAGGTGGAGCCAAAAGGTACATAACAATTTGAAATAGACAAGTTTAAATTGCAAAGGTCAGTGTGTGGGGTTCAACGATCATTTTGAAAGGTTTTAGGTGCGAAAAGGAAGATATGGAATAGGGGAGACACATGGCGGAGTTGGATTGAGTGGAGAGAAGGGGAAGAGGGTGATGAATTAAATGTTTTCTCACTCGCTTGCCACACTTGCCTGCCATGATTACCTCATAGTGGTCTCAGCTACTGGTATGGTCGCCACGTTAACCTGATAGGTGGTGCACCCATTTTACCTCCTCCGACAGGGTGCATGAGTAGAGTTGGGGGCAAGTGCTAGCTTAACAGTTGCACTTTATTACCTTCCTGAGCTTCTCGTGGGTGGGGATGATTTGAGATGGATGGGGATTCATCCCATAGGTCGCTGATATTTAACTATTTTAATTTCAAAAGTGGGGGAAGTCCCACTACCACTTGGCGGCTCCTGTACATCTAAAAATAGTGTTGCATAAAACTTCTGCTCTGTTGAGATGGAACCTGAATGCCTTGCAATTAGAAATAACTTTGGGATTCCGGTATACTGGTATTTCTCTGCTACTATTCATTTCTCCATGCAACTCAATGCCCTATTGTGATTTAATAAATAGTTATGGGATTCTGACCCTTCGTGGTATGCTACCAGGATGATGTCATGCTGATATCAACTAGGCCACTTGTCGACCTATGATAGGTCCATGTGTCGTCCATTCACAGGCCCTTTGGGTGTCCGAAAATAATGAAATTGCTTTCCACATGCCCACCTCCCAATGGGAATTTTCTGACATCACCTCTGCCCAATGGTATATTTCCACTCGTCCCGCTGGAGGAGAGTGAAAAAGGGGCCTCAACCCTTTGATTTGTGAGAAATTTATTTGTAAATGATCCAATCCTAGCGCTTTCAGAAAATCAATTAACCAATTATAGAGTTCTGGGGTCACGAGATATGGGCCTCTAATTGTTGTCACGGGGTTTCATTAGTAGACATTCCTAACTCCAACAGTTGATGGATCTCTGGTCCCTTGGTCCCCGAAGCTTTTTGAAATTGATTTTTTTACAAGTTACAAGATTCCATGGTCGTGGGGTCTCTAGGATTTTGACTTTTATGGGCCCAAATTTGTCTGCCTCTGTCTTTTGATCCAAGGGTTCATTTGCAGACTTATTTATACCATTGCAAATCTCTTCCTGGGAACTTTCTGATTGAGCAGGTCCGATATGGTCTTTGAGCTCATATGCTTCTTTGAAAATGGCTCCAAACTTTGTTATCCTTTGTAGCTTGACCCTTTCGCTATATGAAGAATAAAAGGAATGAAGAGGAGGGTACACCACCTGCCAATCTCATGAATGATATAATCTCATTCACATTTTTTGGTGTTGACCATTCCATAAATTATTTGACCTTTTCTGGATCAATCGATATCCCTTCCTTGGAGATAATTTACCGCAAATAGTGTATATGTGTCTAGAAGAAATCACATTTGTTGAGATTTGCATAAAGCTCGTTTTCCCTTAGAAATTGTAGTACTGCAGCTAGGTGTTTCTCATGCTCTTATTTAGTCTTTGAATACACCAATATGTCATCAAAAAAGACAATCACAAACCTGTCTAAGTAAGGATGCAACACATTGTTCATTAAACACATGAAAATGTTAGTCTTTACAACTGTAGTAAAATTCCACCTTGGATAACTCAAATGACTAAGATAATGATTTCATTAGATTCCTCTTTTCGAGAGGACCAGAATTGACCTAAATATCACTTATTTGGTCAAGCAGAAGTTAATTTATGAATTATTTTATTCACACATGTATTATGGAGTGGGACAGCCATAACCACATGAGTAACTTCTTCGGTCAGTCTTAACCCCAAGTGAACCCTCAGGATAGCCTATAAAAGGAAGTGACCTCAAGCTCATTTGGACACACTCAAGTTATGTTTCTATTCTTCTACTTTGTCTTGGCTCACACAGGTTCATCGATGAAAGTCCTCATTAGATTCGAGATCACAGGCGAAGGGTTCGCTCTTAGTTAGGGTACTCTAGATCTCAGTCGTTGGCACAAAATTGAAGATTTTCGACCATAGTCACTAGCACAATGTGGACAAGGGAGCGAATGTGCAGCTATAGTCACTCGGAGGCAGTTCAGAGGGAGTGATTCTGGGTTCATAGGTTTCTGGTCCTCGATCGCTCGTACCAGGAAGCCCAAGGAGCGATCTTGCTGGCATAGTCACTTAGTTCAACACTGTGAGAGTGAGATTGTGCTTTGATAGTCACTCGGATAGCCCGACAAGAGAGTGACTGTGGCTCAGGGTCATAGTCGTAGGCACAGAGACCCCCAGGGAGCAACTGTGCAATTATAGTCACTCGTATATTGTCTGTATGAGTGTGAATTTGATGTTTTCAGTCGTTCACAAATAGTGGTGATGAGAGCGACCCAACTTTGGATCTAGGGTCTTTGGCATATCGTCATAAGATGACTTCACAAATAAGTGGATTTGGTTCTCTCTGTTATAGATCAGTGGATCTAGTTCTCTCTGCTACAAATCGGTGGATTTGGCTTTCTATGCTACAGATCAGGCAGAATCAAGTCTCTCTCTTCTGTTATATAGATTTGTATATTTGTAGATCCGATTTGTTAGTTTCCGCTGCAATTATATGTATTGGGCTCAGTGATCAGTGACAACAGTACTCAGTAGTGATTGACACAATGAAAACAACACTCAGCAGTGATCGACATAGTGACAACAATATACTTCAGTCGACATCAGTTTATGACAGCTCATTACTTCCATCAATATAAGGGTTCTAATTCCTAACATGATTAAGATCTGTTTCATAGATATCATTATTTTTTTCGCTGCATAGATAAAGTGATGAATCATTGTACTCTCTGCTGTAACTTTTGATGACGATCTAAGAAGAAGAATAATATTTGCAAGGGTTTTCCCCATAGTGGGTTTTTCCTTGGTCTCGGACCAATCCTGGTGTCTCTATGCGTGCATGCTTTCTTCTACTGTTCCTTTTTATGTTCTGTTGCATTGATGATGATGATGATGGTGATGTTGTTTCTTTCTATGTTATTGCATATGATGATGTATAATGGTGTAGATCTGAATAATATGAGGTGAACTTAATGTATTTATGATTAAATTCAACTATCATGGTAAAGAACAATGTTTCCCTAAGAAAATTAACATGGTATCAGAGCTGGGCTGAAGAAATTCCATGAAGATCACCCCCATGGAGACACTTTTGATGGAAGCAAGAAGAGGATGGTGGAGACCTAAAATAATTCTAGGGTTTGAAGAAAACCCTAGGCAACTTGATGATTAGGGTTTGATGGATTATATGATGTCAGGGTTGGAGAGAAAACCTTGGTTTATGGAAACTTCATGAGGTATAGTATGTTCAAGGCTCAAGCACTTGTGGGAGATTTGATGAAGTCCTAGATGGGACAATCCTTAGCAGATATGAAGAAAACATTGGTATATGGACGATGGAAATTGATGGCTCTTGAAGATTGGTTCAAGAGGGAGAGCATCACCTCTCATTGAAGATAAGTATTTCTTGACTTATGATGCTTCTTATTTGATAGATTCATGGATTTGGTTATGTTTATTTCTTGTACTTCCTGTACATGTATTTGATTATATGGATGTATCTAACCTCCTTGATGAGATGAGATGTGTAGATTCTTCTTGAGGAGCATATTGAGATGCAGATATGGAAAGAGATAATGAGGTACTTGATGGAAAAGATGTTGAAGTGCTTCAAGCGGCCTATGTCTAATGAGAAGGTGCTCAGGTATTTGAATACCTCAAGGTATGCATGGTATGTTGTGTTTCAGCTATTGGCTCGGTAAGCCCTAAGGTATGATGAGGATGCCTCTTTCTTTATTGGCTCATACATGCATATGAAAGTGACTTGGATCTATGTTTCCTATGATGAAAAGATGCACCTGGTGTTGAAAATTTTTGTTCCTATTGAATTCTATGAGGCTATCTAATACACTTGGCTAATATCTATGATCTATCCGTTGGAATCTTGATCTTAAAGAAGGATAACTCCTTGGCTCTAGACAATGATACTCTTGATACTTGTCATGATGGATTTCATATAGAAGGACAGTTTATTGACTCCTAAACATGAGTCTGTTGGTAATGCTTGTGATAAGCATGTGGAAAGAATGATTGCCACCCATGTTGTTTTGATACAACTTTATTGAATTACCTATTCTAATCTCATTGGTCATGAAGTGCATGTGAGAGGTATAAGCATAAGATTGATATTCCAGATCTCTTACTACCTTGTCTTGATGGCATATGGTTAAACTGGATGTAGTAACTTGGTGGAGTGACTTGATAGAAAATGTTATTTGTGTTATATGTTGCTGAAATATGATTTATGTGCATCTAGCAGTATTGATCTACAACATGGTCTTAGATCTGAAGCCCATTTAGAAATTAGGGTTTATGCTCCAGTCACAATCACATATCAAGGAGATTTTGTCCTTGGTCGCACGCATGCCAAGGCCTAGACAACATCCATGCAACTAAATTCGCTCCCATGATAACTTGAAGAAAGCGACTAAAGGTTTGACTGTTTTTGATCATCATCTGAAGCTTTTTGAAGATTTCTAAACTCTTATGAGATGACTTTGTTTTTGATAGTACAACATTGATTTATGATTATGTTGGCTCAACAAGACATTATGCTTAGAACATTGCAATCCAAATATGTCTAGTTATCTCATGAAGTTAGAATGATGAGTTCCATGATTTGACTTTGATATTGATTGTGGTTTTTGATTTCGTATCCTGATGATATACTTGTGACAGGTGATGAGCCTCTGATGATCAAAATCAAAGGGAGATGGCTTATGAAGCTTGAAATAATGTATCATGGCATGATGAATCAATTTCTGGAATTTGGGAAAGAAATTCCATATTGCAAAGCTATTGAAAATGTTTGTGAAGTTCAAGATGTTGTTGAACTTGATGTGGCATCTAACGGTTGAAGCATTGATGTTCCATTTCAAACATCCATCTATATATGTATGATGTAGAACCTTAATAAACTCATGAGTGAGTTGCTTCATAATGTTTCCACCGAGCATACTTTGAAATATCAACATGAGGCATTCTATTTTTGAGAATGTGATATTTCTCCTATGATATGTGTCTGCACAGACATATTGTTGATATTTGATAAGCACATTTGGATGTTTCTTTAGTATGTGATCTGCCATGATATCTTGGATGAGAGATCCATAGCATGACTGAGGTTGATCATGATGTTGCTAGCATAACTAGTTGGGAGGTAGGATATGCAAGCTCCTTAGAGAGTTGTTCGAGCATGATCTGTATATGACATGGCTACCATGGATACTTTGTGATGACCTGATTGGTTGTAAGTCCCATATTTACAGTTGGGACCAAGATACTTTCACATATTGGCAGTGCAGTTATGAGAGACAATCTTAGGCTTGTGGTTGGTACCTCCTTGAGGGGGAGGATGATTATGGTATCCTTTTGTGATTAATATGATTATATATGCTCTGAAATGATATTTGATTTGTTGTTCTGTGTGAATAGGAAACAATTGTTGATGATGAGAGTAGTGATGATCAAGGACACTGAGCAAGCTCTTCCTACCCTGCTCGAGCTCCCAGGGTGAGGAATTGAGATAGAAGGCTCCTAGGGTTGAGGGAAATATAGACAATAGGGTAGTACCCTATATTTTACCTAGGGTTGAAGAATGTTTCTCCCCTATGTTTATAGGGTCAGAGAATGTTGCTCCCCTCTTGGTCTTTGTAGAGTATACCCCAGTTGGCATCATACCCACAAGTAGGCTAGCTTGATGGGAATACCGCTCCTCATTTTGTCCAATTAGTTGAGAGTGTACTTGGGGTGTACAACCCAATTTGATTATGATGAAGGTGTTCTACCATTTTGGGTCATCAATGGGAAGATCAATAGGCAATAGGATTTTGGGTTGAGGGTAAAACTCCCTAACTAACTTCCAGGATCAAGGGTGTACTCTCCTGTGTGATCTAGGGTTGAGGGTTTACTCCCCTGTGTGATGGGGTATCCTATTGCTCGACACGGGTGGAAGCTATTGCTCCCAGATGCAATTCCAGGTTGAGATTGAGCTCCCTGATGAGATCTAAGGGTCAAGATGTGCTCCCCTGTGTGTTTGGATATCTTATTACTAGGATATGGTGTTGTAGATGTATAACTCCCCCACGAGATTTCGGGTCAATATATGTTCTCCAATGTGGTTCCAGGTTGAGACGTGTTCCTTGATGATATGCTCTTTGGTGATGATGTGGGTCGTCGATTTGGCTCCTCGTTGGTGTTTCCCAGTAGTAGCCCGATGACATTTCAAGTAGTAGCTTGATGATATTCTGGGTAGTAGCCTGATAGCAAAGATTCCAAGTAACATTTTTTTGGATAGAGGGTGGTATATTGAGCTCCCCTCCAAAACCAAATTCTTCTTCTTCTAAATATGAGAATATTCAACATATGAGAAGGAACAAGAGATGTACAATGATTTTTTGTGATGTTGAGACACTTGAGATGTACATGGCACGATGACTACATGAAAAAGATGGTATGTGATGATACATAATCACACTCAAAGATTCCAAAATGGCATATTGTTCGATGGACAGATATTGGTAGGTGAAATTCTCCCTAGTTGAGAGGGAGTGTTAATTTTTGCAACTACGGTAATATTCCACCTTGGACAACTCAAATCACCAAGATAATGATTGCATCAAATTCCTCTTTTCGAGAGGACCAAAATCGACCTAAAGATCACTTGATTTGGTCAAGTGGAAGTTAAGTTATGAATTATTTTATTCACACATGTATTATGGAGTGGGTCGACCCTAACCACATGAGTAATTGCTTGGGTCAATCTTAACCCCAAGTGAACCCTTAGGATAGCCTATAAAAACAAGTGACCTCAAGATCATTTGGACACACTCAAGCTATGTTTGTATTCTTCTACTTTGTCTTGCCTCGCACAGGTTCATCAACAGAAGTCCTCATTGGATATGAGATCACAGGCAAAGGGTTCACTCTGAGTTAGCGTATTCTCACCCTGAGTTGGGGTATTCTGGATCTCGGTCATTGGCACAAAACCAAAGAGTTTGACCACATTCAATGGAAAAAATTGGGAAAGGGAGTGATTATGCAGCTATAGTCTCTCAGAGGTAGTTCAAAGGGAGCGATTCTGGGTTTAGAGGCTTCTGGTTCTTCGTCGTTCACACCAGGAAGCCCAGGGAGCAACCCTGCCAGCATAGTGGCTCAGATCAACACTGTGAGAATGTGACTATGCTTTGATAGTCGCTTAGATAGCCCGACAAGAGAGCGACTGTGGCTCAGGGCCATAGTTGTAGGCATAAAGACCCCCAGGGAGCGACTATGAAGTTATAGTCGCTCAAATAATGTTTGTATGAGTGTGACTCTGAGGTTTTCAGTCGCTCACAGATAGTGGTCATGAGAGCGGCCCAACCTTGGATCTGGGGTATTTGGCATCTCTTCATCAACTCAATTCATAGATCAGTGGATCTAGTTGTCTCTATTACATATCAGTGGATCTAGTTCTCTCTACTACAGATCGGTGGATCCGGGTTTCTCTGCTACAGAGCAGGTAGATCCGAGTCTCTCTCTTCTGTTATACATATCTGTAGATATGTAGATCTAATTTGTTAGTTTATGTTGCAATTATATGTATTGGGCTTAGTGATCAATGACAACAATACTCAATAGTGATCAACACAGTGACATCAACACTCAGTAGTGATCAACACAGTGACAACAATATACTTCTGTCGACATCAATTTATGACAGCTCATTAATTCCATCAGTATAAGGGTTATGATTTCTAACATGATTAATATATGTTTCATAGATATCATTATTGTTTTTGATGCATAGATAAAGTGATGAATCATTGTACTCTCTGTTGTAGCTTTTGATGACGATCTAAGAAGAAGAAGAAGAAGATTTGCAAGGGTTTTCCCTATAATGGGCTTTGCCCTAGTCTTAGACCAATCTTGGTGTCTCTATGCATGATTGCTTTCTTATATTGTTCCTTTTTATGTTATGTTGCATTGATGATGATGATGATGGTGATGTTGTTTCTTTCTATTTTATTGCATATGCTATTATATGTTGGTGTAGATCTGAATAATATGAGGTGAACTTAATGTATTTATGATTAAATGCAACTATCATGGTAAAGAACAATGTTTCCCTAAGAAAATTAACAGAAAGTGGCAGGGGCATTAGTAAGCCCAAAGGGTACAACTAAAAACTCATAGTGCCCATATCTTGTCTGGAAATTAGTCTTATGGATGTATTCATATTTGATGCGCACTTGATGATGCCCATATCTCAAATCTATCTTGGAGAAAGTGGATTATCCCCTCATCTGATCAAATAGATCATCAATTCATGGCAATGGATACTGGTTCTTGATTGTCACTTTTTTTAACTACCTGTAATCAATGCAAAGCCTGAGTGTCCCATCCTTTTTCTTTGCAAACAATATTGGATCTCCCTATGGTGACACACTTGGTTGTATGTAACCTTTATCAAGCATCTCTTTTAATTATAACTTTAATTCAACCAGTTAAGGCATACTCATCCAGTACAATTCCTTGCACGCTAGTGTTTCTCCAGGCATGAATTCAATAAAGAAATCAACTTCTCTATGAGGAGGAAATCTGGAATATCAACTGGAAACACATCTTTGAATTTCTACAACACAAGATACTTCTCCAGCACTTCAATTTCTTCTTGCCCAATGTTATCATTAGATTTTCCATCGTTGAAAATTTATACAACAAATAATTTGCAACCTTTTCGTTAATTAAGCTTAGCTTGCATGGCTATAATTAGTATTACTAAAGTTGGCTTCTGCTTAACTTACATGATTTTTCTTTCTCCAATATTATCTAGGCTTTCAATTCCCTTATCATAGCATCCAACTTTAGTAGTGTGCATGCACAACCAACACATGCCCAAAAACATGTTGTACGCGCCCAATGGAACCAAATTTATATGTGTTCTTGTTAGCATATCGTTGAGCTCAAATGCACACAATTTCAGCCAATAACTGATTTTTTTCTTTGTTCCTATTTCCAACTGAACTAACCAAGGTTTTGAAATGCATTCTTTGGCCAACTTGCACCTTTCCACGAGCTCCAGACTAACATAACTATAATTAGAACCAGGATCAATTAAAATGGAAATAATATGATCACACAACTTACCTTCCATCTCAATGATGGATACCCATTGGGCTACCTAGTAATTATCCACAACTGCAGAGATTCTAGGAAGACTTGTGCCACGTCCCCTCCAGTCCAAGCTTCCTGAACACTGAAAAATATAGGACGTGCATTTTTCTAGTGTTGGAAGTCCTTATTTTAGTGATTTTCCCCACAAGTCCAACATTTCAACTACTCTTTATTTTCATATCTCTGTTTTTCTCCTTCTTGTTGATACACACTATTGTTGGCAGTTGGACTAGATTTCTATTGAAATCGATTTGCAATAGCTATTGACATTCATTCCTTCTTGTCGCCAATTTTTATAGGTCATTTATTCTTATCCTTAATATTGTTCCTTGTTTTCCAATCACTTTTAAATTCTGGCCTACGCTTTGCTTGTTCATAACAATGCTTTAATTTATTTATGGCATCATCTAAATTTTTTGATTCATAAAACTCTATGCGGTCATTAAATGGCATGGAAAATCCTTTGATAAATCACTGAACTTTTTCCTTCTCTTCTTTGAGATATGTCACATATCTCAACAATTCCAACAATATGGTAATATATTCTTCATCTGTCAACTGTCTCATTTTCAACTCATAAAACTCCTTTGCCTTATTGTCATAATATCTTTCTGATAAGTATTTGTCTTTGAGCAACCTCTCAAACTCTCTCCATATCAATCTCTCTTTAGATATACATTTAACATTCTTTAAATACCCCCACCATGTCTTCTTTTCCTTTCCAACTATAGGTGGACACTTTGGCTTTCATGTTTTAAGAATAATCATGGATTCTAAAGAATTTCTTCATGCCAAGCGACCATGCTTCTACATCTTCATATTTTTTCATTTCTCTATCAAATGTAGGTGGTTTGGCCTTCTTAAATTCTTCAAGCATATAGTCCCTTTCTCTTCTTCTTTAATGATGGTAATGATGAGAATGGATATGATATCTCTCGGTAGCAAAGCTAGAATGTCTACTAGAGTGATGCCCATGAATATTGGGTTTTCTTCCTGATGTGCTCAATGGTGCATCTCCCCTAATAATTTCCTCACTTTCTCCTTTGTGCCTCTTCCAGGACCGACCACCATCTGCCCCATTTGTTTTCTCTTCTAACCCCAAAGAGTGTTTCGTGCCTCTATGAATATTTCCATGCTCATACTTCCTTTGTCATTGCATCTCTGAGAGGCTTTGTAGTATCATTGCAATCACCTCCACCTACTTTTCTTTAGCCTTGACCAACCTTTCATTATCTACTTTTCAATTTCGAATCTTAGCCTTCAGACTTCTCAAGGTATCCATCCAATCAGGAGAGTTTACCACTCCCCCTTGGCCAACTGTCTTTCTTCTTCATTCATCCTTACTTATCCATACCCATGTTGTGACAGATCATAGCTATATTGTACCATTCTTGTCCTCGTTTCCTTTTCTTTCCCTATCTTTTTGTTGCATTTGATGTGTTCTCATTCACATGCAATTTTTAGGCACATTATAATATAACTAAATAACAATAAATCATCCCATGAACTTGATTTTGCAAAGATGTCATAATGAGGCCAACTTTAACAAACAAACATTCATGCATCTTTAGCAATATATTTCTATCAACACAAATTGTTAGCTCATCAATAACAGTAAAACATATCAATCGTGCATGCATGCATTCAATCATTCACCCAAACAATTAAGTATGTTGCTTTTTGCTCACAGGAGAGCCTATCCAGTCCAAGTGTTGAACTTGGATGTTATGATACCACCTATAAACACGCCCCTCCTAACCCAAAAACCCAACCATATTTAAAAGGAGATGGTTACTCTGCTGACCCATCTCCCAAGGTATAGTTATAGGAATGAGTTAAAATTTTTCTTTTTTTTTTTCTTCGACTTTTCTATAATTTTACATAAATAACATCATTGCATTCATCTCATTGAGCCAATTCCAATGATATAAATTTCGCCTCAATTTGACTTACAAATAAAAAGTTACGGTCCTTTAAAGATTGACCATAACCACCTCACCACATCATCATGACCTCCACATGGCAGCCTCACAGAGTCCCATGTGGAAGATGGTGGGGATGTACTCCATAGTGGTTGACCCATGTGGCACTAACGCGTAGCCACCATGGTAGGCCCACGTGGTAGGCATGAACCCCAAAGAATATTGGGGTTAGTACTTTTCCCTGTGATGTGTTGATTTAACAAGATCTAGGCCCAACCACTGACCTCTGATCTAGGCTGGGGTCGAATCTAACCTTCTCAGTGCTACAATTCAATGGGTCGGGTGGGTCTAAACCTTGATCTCATAACTTCCCCAAACTTCCAACCTGCGGGCATGGAGAGCTAGGTCGTCCCATCAGAGGTCGAGCCTTCCAAGCCGACCTACCCATCTATGACCTACCCGACCTGCAATGCAAAAATCTAATTTTAACTTGAATTTTCTAGTTTTCAAGCACTGTAATAAGGAGATTGCATGCTAGTTACTGCAAGAAATAAATCAATTCTGCCACATGTTGTTACAACACTTTTTCTACAGTAACAATAACACATTGGTCAATTCATAAGCTAAAGAAATCACGAATCATGCCATCAATGAACATCATTTCATATATATATATATATATATATATATATATTGTTGATTTCTTGATAACATGAGAGGTACTTATCTCAAAACTAATGTGCAACTGAGTTTGGGACTATGACTCTCCACCTAACCATAGACAAGTACAACTAAGTATCACTTGTAGATGTCACCCTCGAGCTAGATTCCAGAGGTTAAGGAATCTATTGCTTTAGGGATCAAAACACAACCATCAGCCGAAACAGGGACTTTATAGATTTATCCACCTCCATCCAGCAGCTAGATTAGATTTGACAAAACACACAGGGATTCTAGAGACTATATGTCTCCTCCCTTCAAAACTCAACACTGTGGTTCCACCTAATGCAGGGATTTCGACACCCACAGTAAAATCAACATTCAACAAAGAAATATCCAAAAATCCTCCAAGATCACCTCTTCCACCCCATCTTGTTGGGATTTCCTAAGAAACACCATATTCACCCTCCAGACCAACAAGGACTCAAGAGGAAATCAATTCCTCGCCTGGTGATTTCTTCCTGCTCCTTTGTCAACCAAAATTTTCATTCCTTTTTTATGTTCAACCTTTTCATGGAAATTCAAATTTATTTCTATCCCTTTGTTGATGCCTCTTTGTTCTTTTTTTTCCAACACACCCCCACACACCTCTTTCTCCTTTTAACGATTTTTTTTTCCAGTATTTTTCTAGGAATTCAATTTTTCTCTTCTTGACTATTCAAATTCTCTTAACCTTTAAAATTCCACATTTGAACCTTTTTGTATATTAATTTTATTTTCCAGCAAGTAATCACCCCATACCTATGAAATCTGTGTCCCATTATTCATCCCATTTCTTTTTATATAAAATATTTACATGACATACATATAAATTAATTTTGGGGATGTCACAATAGGATAAAATTGGATGTAATGCTAGGATAGGATTAATGCATGATATGATGGAAAAATGACTTTGTATGATCTTGATTGTAGTTAATTCAAAAAAGATAGAGAAATAACCTTAATTTGATATAAAAAAAATGGGCATTGTGCATAGGACTATGATTCTACAAACAAGTAGGAGTATCCTTGTTCATAATAGACATATTGTAACCTTGTCAAAACCATGTGAGGAAGATAGTCATTTGAAGCATGATAGTCCTAATGCACAAAAGATATAAATTACTTGATATGAAAGAGGATGAATGTTATGCTAAAATATATTCCAACACATACAAGGAAAATAATCACCATGGTCGTATTACAATAACATCCACAAACATAGCATATGAAAGCAACAACCATGTCCCATCATATACTCCTCTAGCCTCACCATGATATTGAAAGATAAAGACGGCTTCAATCCATTGTTAGAAGGAAGCAAAAGATAAATCAAATAAAGAAAAATACCAACCAACCAAACAAGAAATATCCATTATATTTACTTCTGAGTGTGGTTTTGGTATTGGATAATGTTTAGACTACACCTATTGTAGGAAGGATATATTAGTTAAGGCATGGGTAGGCTAAGTGATATTTGATTAGGATGTTTAGCAATGGATATGTTGACTATTAGACTAATTCAATTATAATTTTTTCTTTTCCTTTGATTTTCTTGACAACTCTATGCTTTAGATAATGCTTAGTTTGTTGTCCAATTTAAGTGTCCTGGTCCAACTGATAGTGAGACGAGGTGAAGTGAGATGTCATATTTGTTTTATTGTGGTTTGGTGAATGATGGATTATTACAGATGACAATAGTGATCTATGATATGGATCAAATCCACTGATCAAATATCAAAATATGCCCCTAGTTAGGTAAGGGTTATTTATTATGGGATAGGAGGATGAATTTATTATGGGGATAATGGAATGAACCTATTATTGAATAGGAAATGATATTTTCCAACCTATGATGGGGTGATAAATGGACATGTGCTAGGTATTTATTATAGATGAGATGAGTGTTTATTATGGATGGAGATGGAAGAGTTATTATGGAAGTCTAGAAACTAGAGAGATGGTGAATGAAACCCATTGCGCCCAATTTTCACCATGGTACTTATCCAAGGTGCCACTGAAGTGGATTTCACCATAGGATGGATTATATCTCTTTACTATTTATCTTTTCATTTTTTTGTGAGTTGGGATACCCTGAGAGCTATCTGTAGAACTAAAGATACTTGTTATTGATGCGATCTACTAGAGAGAGATATATATTATGTTAGTGGAACCCTATTAGGATATGAGCTAAATTACACACCAATAGAGCGAGTATGTTTAGCAATCATCTTTGCCTCTCAGAAGCTTACACACTACATGTTGAATCAAGAAACTAAGACTGTTTAATGAGGTTTATCCACTCAAATATATTCTATATAAGGCAACTCTAACAGATACTATGACTAAGTGGGTCATTATATTAAGTGAATTTGATATAGAATATGTAGATTGAAAAGTTATTAAGGGAAAATTTATTGTAGATCAGTTGGTTGAAGCATCGATATATGTAGAGAATCCCTAAGTGTTCAAGTTTTTCTATGAATAAATATTCATTATCACAACTACACCTAAGTGGAAACTATACTTTGATTGTTCATATATTTTGGATAAATTAGGAGTTTGTATATTGTTTATAACAACCTAGGGAAAGTGTATATCGAAATCATATAGGATAGTGTTCATGTGTACAAATAACATAACATACTATGAGGCTCTCATTACATGATTGAGGATGGCTATTCAATGACAAATCAAAGAGCTTCAAGTTTATGGAGATTCTCAGTTAGTCATTAGACAAGTTAATGATGAGTACCAATAAAAAAATTAAAAATTAATGCCATATAAAAGAATGACTAATAGTTTCAAGCAATACTTCTATGACATTAATTTTGAATAGGAACCAATACTAAACAACAAAATTTTCGATGCAATAGAAACCAAAGGATCTGTTGTTGACATGCCTAACAACAATCAAATCTATTATTTTCTAGTTGAATAATTGTTCATTCCATCTTTTGAGTTCCCCAATACAGAACTTGTGTGTGAAATTGTTGACCCAATTCATCTTGGCCCAAAGAAATTTATAGATACATTCAAAATAATATTCTAACACCCAATGTAACCATCACTCAAAAGAAAACTAGCTACAATAAGAAGATCAAGAATAGAAATTTCTAGGTTGGATACCTAGTCCTTAAGAAAAATTAGAAGCTTCCATTACATACAAATAACATGGGTAAATTTGAACATTGTTGTTTGGTACCTTTTGTCATCACTTTTAGTTATGGTATTAGAGCATATCAACTTTTGAATCCCAATAGGGTTCCACTAACATAATATATATCTCTCTCTTTCTTATGGTCATCATGTTGTTCTAGGAGATCTCCTAGTCTTGATGATGTAGCATAGATGTACAATATCAATGGTCTACCCTATACTAGTGGCACCAATACTAGTATTTCAACAGTTGAAAATTTTCTTGACATATGTTAATCCATTTAAAGGTAACATCCTTATTTAAGAGATGAGTTAATGGATTACATTGTTTGCAAGCTGTGAACCGAATCATCTAACAAACTATAGTTTTCCTTGAAGGCTCCTTATCTATTTCAATATAGTTGGTGGAGGCATATCAATACTATCTTTGATTTTAGCTAGATTGATCTCATTTCCTCTGTGAAACAATGAATACCAATAGTTTCCTTGATTTGATGCCAAATACACACTTCTTGTGGTTTAATCTCACTTTGATTTCATCTAATATATCAAATACAACTTCCATATTATCCAAATGTGATTCTCTCGTAATGGATTTTCCCAAGATGTTATGAACATAATCTTATATCATTATTTGATATAGGTCATGAAACATGTTGTTCATTTCTCTTTGATAGGCTGCCTTGGCATTTTCAAACTGAAAGGCATGGCATTCGAATAGTAAGTACCCCAAGAACATGTGAATTTATTTATTTATTATATATATATATATATATATATAATTTTTTATTTTATTTTTATTTTATTTATTTTATTTTTTATTATTTATTATTTATTTATTTATTTTTTCTGTTGGTCCTTGGATGTTATGTGGATCTGATTATAACTAGAAAATCCATACATTAAGGAAAGCATCCCATGACAAGCTCTTGAATATATTATCATGTTTATATTTGGAAATGGGAATTCATCCTTTAGATATGCTTTATTTAAGTCTTTCAATTTGGTGAAGATTAAGATGCCCCCAGTAGGATTTGAAACATGTACCAAGTTTGAGATCCACTCAGGAAAATCGATAGGCGGAATGAATTCAACATCTAACAGTTTTTGTAGCTACACTTTTACTAAAACGCTGTCTGAGGGTTCATTTTTCGAATATTTTGTTTGATTGGTTTTGGATCTAGAATATTTTCAAATCATGGACCACTAGAGAAGGGTCTAGTCTAGGCATATCAACATAGTACCATACAAATTTGATACTCCATTTCTAGAAAAAATCTGTGAAATTCTTTTTTTTCTTTGAGATTTAAACATGTTGCTAGGAAGATGATATTTGGAATATTTTGTGTCCCAAAATTAACCTCCTTAGAATGTTCCACCAAAACTATTGATCTTTCTTTATTCCTTTTCATAATGGGGAGGTCAAATCCTTCTTCATTAGGAACCTTAGAGATATTTTCACCCTCGTATATGTCTTTTATTTTACTGTTTTCGGATATGATAGTGCCACAATGTGGTTTTCACTATAGAATTGTTTGACAAAATTTGTATTTTCGTTTTTGCGACTAAAGGATTTAACTATATCCCCAAAATATCCTCTGACATCTAGTTCCATAACAAATCATGCTTTATAATATCCTAGGGGCATGTTGTCTCTTATTCTATGAAATCAATGATAGCTTCATAATTTTTGAATAAATTGAGATCAATGGTCCTTGTTGGTTCTAATCAATTAAGTTAGGGTAAACTGGTATCATGTCATTATTTGATGGCATGGAGGTGTATGATACTTTGATTATAGTGCAAATGGAGGTATTAAGGAATAACTCGTTAATATGTAATGAAGCATCCTAAATGGTACCCTATTTAGAATTATTAACAATGGTAGGAGTGTCAATCGCGTTTTTAGATTCTTAAAATTAGTGGTCTTATCAATTGTTCCAAAACCGAAGTCCTTTACATGTTGTAGATTTCTCTAGGGAGATGGGTATTTTGATTTATTGTCCTTCAGGTACTAGACAATCATGATCTCTATATCCCATTTTTTTATGAGTGGATATCCCTTAAGATGTTGATCAATAGGTATTAGGATAGGTTCTTCTTCTTTGTATAACCATTCAATGATGTCTTCTTCAACTGTATCTTTTTCTAGTTCTACCCAACATGAGAATATTGTAAGTGAAAATTTTATTGTTATAAGATAAAAATTTTCTTTGAGTTAAGGATTTCCATATGCTTTAGGAGGAGGAGGAATTTATCTTATGCACAAGGAGCTCCATAAATCTTATTCTCATATACCTTTGTGTTGTACTTGGACTTTGATCTCAGATTCAAAAAAAAATATTTTGGAGGAAGATGGATCCACATAAGCTGCCTCATTAGTAGGGATTTGGTATTCCTTTTTAAGTTTATATACTAGGCATTTACAATGTTGATAAGGTTCATGATATCCTTGAATGGTGATTTATAATATATCATTATAAGGAAACTTTACACACCCATGAAATGTGGAAGCAACATCTTTCGTGACATGAATCCATGGTTGGCTTAGGAGGAGATTGTAAGGTGGATGAAGGTCCAACACTTGAAATTTGATATCTCTTGTAACTACATCAATTATCACAGATAAAGTGATAACTCCTTTTGTCTTTCATTTTGTCTCATCATAACCCTTGATAGTTAATTTCTTATCTTTATCAACAAATTCGTTAGGGTATCCCAACTGTTTAACAAAACTTAAGGGACATATATTTAAAGTTGTTGCATCATATATCAAGACTCATTTGAGCTTGTGTTCATGGATATAAAATTCTATTTGTGGTGCGTGGTTATGATCTGGCATGGGTGGAAGGTATTTTTTAGTAAAGTTCAAATTTTGGGGTGAAAAAATACGTCCTACCATAGCTTGGAATGTATCAATGTCTAGATCTATGGAAATTGAAGATGTTTGTAAATCTTGATCCACGATTTCTTTGTGTTTGGGAGATATACAAATATTCTAAGATGGATATTTGTGTAGGTGTCCTTTTAGCGGATCTAATAGACTGTACTTGATATATGGTTGAGAGGTAGAGGATGATGCCACCTAAAGGGTTACCTTTCCTCGTCTAGTAGTAACTGCAGAATAAATGTTTCTATTAGGAATGAAAATATATTTATATGGTATTTAGCTTCATCAAATTGTTCTACAATGGAATCAAAGGAATAATTATAGATCTTACCCTTCCCTAAGTCATTCTTCTTCCCATGATCAGGGATTGGATCCGTATAATAGGTTTTTAAATCATGGTTTGATGTGTTGGATTTCTCATCTATGTTAACCTCACCCTTATCAATCAAGTTTTGGATGAGGTTTTTGAGTTTCATGTGATTAGGTGTTCAATTTCCTATGACTTGATGGTACTCACAATATTCATTTTCTTTATACCAAGATGGTTTAAACTATGGTTCATCATGTTGTATTAGATATCGTAGTTTACTTAAGTTTGATTGTATCAGTGTCTTAAGTGTTATTTCAATGGGCTCACCTAAGGAAGTATATTTTCATCGAGGTATTTTTTCGACTCTTGAGGTGTTATAATTTTAATGAGTTTGTCCTTGTGATGGAGCTTGCATGCTTTGAGTTTACTTAAAGTCTACAACTCTATCTTTAACTATATTTTAATTCTTAGCCTAGATATGTGGTTTGTCATTATTGTTCGATGGTTGATCTTTTTTTCTATATAAATTTTGACTAAGACCTTAGCAATAAGAGCCCTCTCTATCGTGATACTCTTTTCAATGATTTCGTTAAAATTATTAGCACAGTGTACTTGTAAATGAAATGCAATTTCTTGGTTTAATTTTTGTACAAATATCCTAATTAATTGTTTTTCTGGAATAAACAATGTTACCAACTTAATGAGATCTTTACTGAGTTTGTTTTCTTGGAGGTCACATCAACTCATGATTTTCATGCTAATTTTGAAAAGTGGTGATGCAATGTCAACCTTTTTCAATTTCAAGGTTAAAATTCCCACATTTTTTAACCATAACATTAAAAACCAAATATCATAATTACAAAAGACATGAAAAACCATGTTGAAATGCAAAAGTGGTGATGCAACATCAACTCTCTTTTTATTTAGGGTTAAAATTCAATTATTTTTCAATTATGTTATTAAAGGTCAAATATCATGACTACAAAAAGCATGCAATAATGTGTTGAAATACAAAAGTGGTGATGCAAACATCACCCTATTTTTTTTGGTTAAATTTCAAACAATTTTCAACCATGGCATTTTAGACCAAATATCATGACTACGAAAAATATCATATTTATTTATTTTTTTAAATGCTTGTTTTTTAAGTACTTTTCAAAATTGTCAAATTTTTATTTTATTTCATTTTATTTTCATGGCTAAATTACAAATCAATTGACATTATAATGTTGACTATTTGTATCATCGAAAAAAAAGTCTATTATGAATCTAAAAGTAGTATTACATAGTTTTTGTTTAATTATGAAAAAAAAAGATGACAACATTAAAATACAACCCCAAAAATATTTAACGTAATAAATGTTTTTTTTTTTAATTATTAATATATTAAAAAAATTATAAAAAAATATATTTAAATTTAAAAATAAAAAATTAAAATTAAATTAAAAATTCTAAAATAAAATTATACTTTAGATTTATTAAAATTATATATAAATAAAACAATTTAATTAAAAAAGTTTAAAGAATAAACTAAATAAATTCTTATGTTCTTATGAGGTCTTGTTTTAAAGTCTTTTTGTTAATAATTAGTTGTTTATTTATTATTATTTATTTATTTATCATTATTTTTACTTTCTTTATTTATTTATTTTTTAACTCCCTTGACCTTATTGAATCGCTGACTTTTCAACTTATGGTATTTTATTTTATTTTGTTTATTTTTAATTTTTGTTTATTATTATTATTTGTTTTTGTCCTTTTATTATAATTTATTATAATCCCTTCTTATTATAATTTATTTACCACCCAATTAAATTATTTTAATCATTTATTTAGATAATCGACGGTGAAATGATTTTTATAATTTGATTTTTTTATTTTAATATTATTTTGTTAGTAGTCTCTATTAATTCATTTTATATTTTATTAATTATTAATAGTTTTAATAGTCCATATTGATTTTTATTAATTTGGTTTATATTTTATAATATGTTGCTTCTTATTTGATAGATTCATGGATCTGGTGATTATGTTTATTGCTTGTACTTCCTCTACATGTATTTGAGTATATGGATGTCGCTAACCTCCTTGATGAGATGAGATGTGTAGATCCTTTTTGAGGAGCATCTTGAGATGCAAATCTAGAAAGAGATAATGAGGCATTTGATGGAAAAGATGTTGAAGTGCTTCAAGCAGCCTATGTCTAATGAGAAGGTGCTCAAGGATTTGAATACCTCAAGGTATGCATGGTATGTTGTGTTTCGGATTTTAGCTCGGTAAAACCTAAGGTATGATGAGGATGCCTCTTTCTTTATTGGCTCATACATGCATATGAAAGTGACTTGGATCTATGTTTCCTATGATGACAAGATGCACCTAGTGTTGAACATTTTTATTCCTATTGAATTCTATGTGGCTATCTAATATTGATACTTTGATATACTTGGCTAATATCTATGATCTATCCATTGGAATCTTGATCTTAAAGAAGGCTAACCCCTTGGCTCTAGACAATGATACTTTTCATGATGGATTTCATATAGAAGGACAATTTATTGACTCCTAAACATGAGCCTGTTGCTAATGATTGTGATAAGCATGTGGAAAGAATGATTGACACATGTTGTTTTGATAAAGTTTTATTGAATGACCTAATTCGATCTCATTGGTCATGAAGTGCATGTGAGAGGTATAAGCATAAGATTGATATTCCAGATCTCTTACTACCTTATCTTGATGGCATATGGTTAAACTGGATGTAGTAACTTGATGGAGTGACTTGACAAAAAATGTTGTTTGTGTTATATGCTATTGAAATATGATTTATGTGCATTTGGCAGTATTGATCTATAACAGGGTCTTATATCTAAAGCCCATTCGTAAAATAGGGTTTCTTCTTCGGTCACAATCATAGATCTAGGAGATTTTGTCCCTGGTCACACACTTGCCAACTTGAAGGGAGCGACCAGAGGTTTGACTGTTGTTGACCATCATATGAAGCTTTCTAAAGCTTTCTAAACTCTGATGAGATGAATCTGTTGTTGATGGTACAACATTGAGTTATGATTATGTTGGCTCAGCAAGGCATTATGCTTAGAACATTGCAATCCAGATATGTCTAGTTATCTGATGAAGTCAAAATGATGAGTTCCATGATGTGACTTTGATATTGATCATGGTTTTTGTTTTCATATCCTGATGATCTACTTGTGATAGGTGATGAGCCTCTGATGATCAAAATCAGAGGGAGATGACTTATGAAACTCAAAATAATGTATCATGGTATGATGAATCAGTTTATGGAATTTGGGAAAGAAATTCTATATTGCAAAGCTATTGAAATTGTTTGTGAAGTTCAAGATGTTGTTGAACTTGACATGGCATATGACGATTGAAGTATTGATGTTCCATTTCTAACATCCATCTATATATGTATGATGTAGAACCTTAATAAAATCATGAGTGAGTTACTTCATAATGTTGCCACTGAGAATACTTTGAAATATCAGCATGAAGCATTCTATTTTTTAGAATGTGATATTTCTCCTATGATATGTGTCTGCATAGACGTACTGCTGATATTTGATAAGCACATTTGGATGTTTCTTTAGTATACGATCTTCCATGATATCTTAGATGAGAGATCCATAACATGACCGAGGTGTAGGAATTTATAGGGTAAAGTTCCTTAGATAGAACACCAAAGGACACTTCTCACAAAAAGATCACAAAGCGGTACACCAGTATTCTTGACATGGTTAAAACACTCAAAGAGGGAAACAATCAATGGACTGAGCCAACGTGGCCACATAGGGAAATTTATTAATGTAAAAGAAATAAAATTTACATAATCTTCTCTCTTGAACGACCACCTTACAAATTACCCTCCATGCCCTTTAAATAGAGATCATGGACCAATCGGGTGTTAAGCCACGAATCAAGTTTCAGTAATACCGAGGATAGAATGAACCGTCATATCACTTCATGTCTAGAACATATCATGACCATCGGATTGTAAGTTACAAAAAGTACATAGTAAAGAAACACACTTTACCTAACTATACACTAGACCAAGTTATACTTAACTATTTCCTATGTGTCGGAATATCCTAACATCCCCCCTTAAGAACAACTTGGGATATGATTGAAGGATGTACAAAGATGACATAATAGGAGAAAGGAGGCATTAGAGCCTATCCCCCCTTAGTGACAACTTCTTGAACTCCAACTATAAATAGAAGTTTAGTAAAATTCACCTCTGTGAGAGCCTTTGTAAAGATGTCTGCAACTTGATCACTGATTGAACAATATTGCACTTCAAGAACATGGTCATGAATGAGCTTTCTGATGAAGTGCATGTGTAGTTCAATGTGTTTGTTGCATTGATGTTGGACTGGATCTTTGTATAGCTGAATGGAACTTTGATTATCACACCAACTTGTATTCAGATGCTGCTGTTGAAAACCAAACTCTGACAAGATCTAACGAAGCCACAGGGCTTCCTTACTAGCTTCTACGGCGCCACGATACTTTTCTTCTGTTGAAGAAAGAGAAATGGCACTTTGTTTCTTGCAAGCCCATGTAATAGGTCCAGAACCAAGAGTGAAGACATAACTTGCAGTAGACTTCTGATCATCAGGGTCACCAGCCCAATCGGAATCAGTGAAACCAACCAATAGAGGATATGCTTCTGCACTGTAATGAATCCCAAACTAAATTGTACCTCGAACATAACGAAGTATTCCTTTAGTTTCTTGCCAATGAATCTCATGTGGGTTTTGCATAAACCGAGCAATAAGGCCAACAACAAAGGATAGGTCAGGACATGTATGGGTCAAGTACAAAAGTTTTCCAACAAGCTGACAATATAAGGTAGCATCAACTTTAGGGGAAGTACAAGTGACTAAAAGTTTGGCTCCAGACTGAAAGGGAGAAGGGGTTAGCTTATAGTCTTCCATGTGAAAGTGGCATAGAAGGTCACGGGCATACTTGGATTGGGAAAGGGAAATACCTTCTTTGGATTGCAAGACTTGAAGACCAAGAAAATAATGCAAGTGTCTTAAGTCTGTCATTTCAAACTTCTTTTTAAGGCTAGAATTCACATGGTTTATAAGGTTTGTATCACTACCAATAAGGATAAGATCATCAACATAAAGAACAAGAATGATAAGATACTTACCCACTTTCTTGGTCTAGATAGTATTGTCAGAATGACACCTAGAAAATCCAGTATCTAAAAGAAATCTATCCACTTTTGCATACCAAGCTTGAGGGGCTTACTTGAGACCATAAAGGGATTTCTTAAGCGGACATACAAGGCTGGAGTCTGTTTGTATAAAGCCAAGAGGTTTTCCCATATAGATTTCTTCATGTAAGTCCCCATTCAAGAAGGCAGATTTAACATCCATCTGATGGACTTCCCATTTGAAAGAGGCAGCAGCGGAAATAACAAGGCGAATAGAGTTCATTTTTGCAACAGGGGAGAAGGTTTCAGTATAGTCAATGCCTTTAACTTGTGAAAAACTGTTAGCAACAAGACGAGCTTTATGTTTATCAAATTTTTGATATGGTCCAAACTTGATTATGTAAACCCATTTTCATCTAACAAGTTTTCGTCCCTTTGGAAGAGGAACAAGGTCCCATGTATCATTTTCCAATAGTGAACAATATTATTCATTCATAGCTGAGTCCCAATCTGGATGGCCTCAAGCTTCTGCAAAGGTGCCAGGATCATAATTTGTTGAAGCTTGATCCAGTAAAGAAGAGGCTCTATCGAACCAAGAAAGTGTACGACAATGACCTGTAGGATCACCTGTAAGAGAACTTGCTGCATCCCAAGTAGCACATACCAATTTTGGAAGATGAGGAGCTGAAGGAGGATCCTGAGAAGGTGGGGGAGTATTGTCATCATGTGAAGAAGAAATATTGTCATAAGTAGAAGGGATAGAGAGAGGTGGCACATCTATCAAGCTAGGCTTGTAGGCCAATATATTTTCAGAAAAGTTTACATCTCTTATAATGATAACATTTTTGGATTTAGGTTGAAGAAGTCTATATCGTTTGACATCTTCAGAACATCCAACAAAAATACATTTTTCACTCTTAGGTTCTAAGGCTTTATGTTTCTCATTTGGCATATGGGCCCATGCTTCACTTCAAAAGCCACGAAAGTGACTTACATCTGGTTTAATTGAGCTCCATGCTTCTTTTGGAGTGATATTATTTAAAACCTTAGTAGGAGTGCGATTTACTATGTGATTTGCACAGTTAATTGCTTCTGCCCAAAATTTAAGACTAAGTCCTTTAGATTGAAGCATACAATTAGCCATTTCTTTTAAGGTGTGATTCTTCCTTTCAGCTACACCATTTTGCTGTGGAGTATATGGAACAATATGTTGCAATTTAATTCCATGATCAGTGCAAAAGTTGATGAATTTGTTGTTAACATATTCTCCACCATTATCAGATCTTAGCTTAAGAATTTGATGTCCAGATTATTACTCAACAAATACCTTAAAGGCCAAGAACATGTTAAAGACTTCACTCTTGAGTTTTAAGAAGTATACCCAAGTGCGTCTAGAGAAATCATCAATGAAAGTTAAGAAATACTTGTAGCCAGAGAATGAAACAACTGGAAGTGGACCACATAAATCACTATGCACAAGCTGTAAAGGGGTTGAGGCGTGCCAAGAGGCATGTTTTTCAAAACTATCCCGATGATTTTTTACAAGTACACATCCGAAACAAACACCATCTCTGTAAGATACCATAGGAAGACTTGTCACCATATTTTCTTTACATAGATTTTGAAGGGAGCGATAGTTTAAGTGACCAAATCACTCATGCCAAAGTTTGCTCACTTCATCATTATGAGAAACAAATACCGAGGGAAGAGTTGGTGAACCAAATTTGTTAAACTTATACAACCTTGTAGAATCATTAGCAATGTCAGTAACTAAAATCTGTCTAGGATCTCTTAGGTCCTTAATTACAGCATCATGAGGTGCAAATTCAATGATTTTACCTTCACCTGAGTGAGTTATCTGATATACAGATAGAAGGTTGCAGGATAAGGTAGGAACACATAATACATCATTAAATTGACCATTGTCTAGATGAATAGTTCCAGTCCCTACAACACTAAGAGATCTATCATCAACAACATATATATTTTTGGTGTTACAATCATTTAAAGAAGAAAACATGGCTTTGTTTTTGGCCATGTGATAAGAAGCTCCAGAATCAATGAGCCACTCATGAGAACTAGAAGAAGAATATACATTTCGTTCATAACAAGACTGAGATGATTGAAAACCACATGCAGAAAGTGCTATTCCTAAAGATGAAGTTCAATTTGAAGAGTGCTCCAAGTGAATGTTATGCTTCTTCTTCCGGATGAAGAAGTTATGGATTTTTGAAGAAAATTTGTTGAAGATTCCGACGAACTACGTGAATGTTGGGAAGTGAATGATAATATTATATTTAAAAAAAATTCCTTCCCACCCCCTTTCCAAACTTAATATAATTAGCTCACTTTTAAAAAAAGATTACTTTATGTGACCCACTTTTATAAATAAGTGAAAGTCACTTTTACAATGGTACCCACTAAATTGTAAGTTAAATGAAAGATAAAATGACTTCGAAATTATAAGTGACTCACTTTTTATAACGTGTGAGAACATTTTTACATAAAGTAACTTTAAAACATAAGTTACATGTGCTTTTTGAAAAAGTAACTCAACAAAAAGAAAGACTTGAACCCAAGACCTCGGTTACTTGAAAAACCTATTTTTTCCTACAAAACAAAAAAAACCACAACAACCCAAAACGAACATGCAAAAGAAATCCAAGCCTTACGGCTTAAAGTTGGATTTAGCCAAAAACTAAATATTTTCCTCAATGTTTCCGATTTTCCGAGAAAAATCCTTTCTTTATGTTTCTGGTTTGCCCAGATCGCACAGAGTCGCAGGGCAAAGAGAATACACAAAAATGAAAGGTATAGATCCAGTAATAAAGAAAATTATAGAGGACTATAAACTGAAATAAACAGAGAGATAAATAACTGCAACTGCAAATAAAGATTGTATACCTCCACATTTTAAAAATGACGTAGCTAGGGCTACCGGAAACCTTTTCGCATGAAACGAAAGGGGTTCCTCACTGGAACATATGCTCCTAACACAATAGAGCAATCGTCTCGGCCCCAAAGTGGTCATAAATAATAGATCTAAGAAACGACAGTCGGATGCAGTTGTACTGGCTTCGGATTTGGATCACCAATGGATGCGGCCCTCGAATAGCTTTGATACCATGTAGGAATTTACAAGGTAAGTTACTTAGATAGAACACCAAAGGACACCACTCACAGACAAATCAAAGATAGGTACACCAGTATTCTTGACGTGGTTAAAACCATCAAAGAGGGAAACAGTCCACGGCCTGAGCCAACGTGACTACTTCAACCGATTTATTAATGTAAAAGAAAGAAAGTTTTCATAAGCTTCTCTCATGAACGGTCACTTTACAAATGACCCTCCATGCTCTTTAAATAGAGATCATGGACCAATCGAGTTTTAAACCATAGATCAAGTGTCAGTAATACCGAGGAGAGAATGAATTGTTGGATCACTTCATGTCTAGAACATATTGTGACGTCGGATTGTAAGTTACAAAAAGTACATAGTAAAGAAACACATTTTACCTAACTATACACTAGATCAAGTTATACTTAACTATTTCCTATGTGTCGGAATATCCTAAAACGAGGTTGATCATGATGTTGCTAGCATAGATAGCTAGGAGGCAAGATATGTAAGCTGCTTAGAGATTTGTTCGAGCATGATCTGTATATGTCATGGCTACCATGGATACTTTGTGATGACCCAATTGGCTGTAAGTCCCATATTTATAGTTGGGATCGAGATACTCTCACATATTGATAATGTAGTTGTGCAAGACAATCTTAGGCTTATGGTTTGCACCTCCTTGAGAGGGAGGATGCTTATGGTATCCTTTTGTGATTCATATGATTATATATGATCTGACATGATATTTGATTTGTTGTTCTATGTGAACAGGAAGCAATTGCTGATGATGAGAGTAGCGCTAATTAAGGACACTGAGCAAGCTCTTCCTACCATGCTCGAGATCCCAGGGTGAGGAATTGAGATAGAAGGCTCTTGGGATTGAGGGTGTGAAAATTTCTAACACGAAATTCTACTGTAGTAACTGATTTATTTCTCCTACTTATTTTCCACAATTTGTTATTTACAAAACCCTTCAGTAAACATCAAAGTAAATTCTACTGCATTTGTCACATAATAGCACAGAGAAAAAGAACAGTGAAATACAAGCACGAGAATCAATCACATTAACGCAGTTGTTTTTGGACAACAGTCCTTGGAAAAACCCAATGCAGGAAAACCAATGCAAAGATGAGGGTTTATTTATTATTCTTCAACAACAATCTCTTTACAAGGAATGATTTTATAGAACATAGAGAAACCTTTGAGAAAACACCTGAGATAATTTTCCTCCTCCCTTTGGAGAAATTTTGACACTCCAGAGACCCTCCAACCTTCACAGTGTCACCTCTACGCCATCTCTGCGTGAGGACTGCATCCCTTGTTGCGATGCCTCTCAAAGTTGTCCCTCTGCACTGTCCCTTTGATGCACTGCGTCACCTCCTCCTCAGTCTCTGACTAATGTTGATACCCTCCTCTTCCTTCACCCTACAACTCTCCCTCTGAAATAAAACTCTTACTCCTTAAGAATCAATTTCCCTTGGGTTACTGAGTATTTTCCCTGTGTATCTCCAAATGACTCTCAAGTCTTCCTTTATACTTTTCCTATTGATATATCAATGGTCGTGATCTAATATCTAATCAATGGCTAAGATGAAATTAGACTTGATCCTCATATCTTAGAAGCTTCTCACCCATATTTTCATTAATATCCATTAATATTTTAATTTTCCTAAGTTTAGACTTAGGAACCCCATTAAAAACATTAAATATTTTAATCAAATACAATCTAGGTGGAATTTCACCAAACAATTTCTGGGTCTTGGAGATCTCATGTGTTCCAGCCCCTCCACAAAATTTTGAAGCTAGAGCACATCCAACGCTACCCAAAAATCAACACTCCCTCTTAGCGAGGAATGTGTTCTAGCAATACTTCCCAGCAGAAGTATCACACTGAGCCATGACATCAGTCCTCTGCGCTACTGATGCTCGGCCTGATGCCCCTCATCCATTGTGCTGCTGCAACTTGTACTATTTCCCATGAAACTGTCATTGTCACTACTACATTTGCACTGCAGCTCCCTCTCATTACGCTGCATCATGCTGCCCATAACACTGCCACTACTAACAATTGCACTACAATTCCCTGCACTATCCTCTTTTTCTATTGAAACGGATTCTCAATCATCCCCATCTTCTCCCTAAAATAAACAAACTTTTTTCTTCCTAGAGCCTTGGTGAGAATGTCTACCACCTGTTCTCCTAGTCGGAGTGTACCATAACTATACCCCCCCTCACTGTACACAGTCTCTGATAAAGTGACACTTGATGTCAATGTGCTTCGACCAATCACGAAAAACTGGATTCTCAGAGAGCTTGATGCAACTATGATTATCACACAAAATATTGGCTGCTTCCATCCTTCTCCTAAATAGATTCACAAGAAACTTCCTAGGACATATGGCTTCACACGATGTTGTGCTAGCTGCCATATATTTAGCTTCAGCTGAGCTCACTGAGGGTGTTGACAACATAACAAATGTCTCGCCTGGTATTGACCAAATACATCAAGGACCCTATGAGTTGCCTGTACAATGTGGGATCGAATTATTTATCTTTAGACGCATTAATCCTCTTCTAGTTGGTAATCATTGGAGCAACCATAGGTATATAGTCCTGGATTCTGAACCTTTTCAAAATTTCTGTAGCATATATCCCTTGTCCAAGGAAAATTCCACCCTTCTACTACCAAACTTCCAACCCCAGAAAATAATGCATCCGTCCCAAATCCTTCATGTTAAATTATGTAGCTAGGTTTTCCTTGAAATCTTTGATGAACTTGGATGAACTTGTTAGGAAAAGGTCATCCACATATAACACCAAAATTAGAGGCTCATTCTATACAATCAGATAGTAGAGTTTGGGATCTTCGTCACTCTTGACGAATCCCATCTTCTGTAAGTAACCATCAATTCAACCATACCATGCTCTAGGTGCTTGTGTAAGCTCATACAAGGCTTTCTTCAACCTTCATACATGATTTTTCTTCTCATGTGTGTCAAAACCCTCTGGTTGTTCAATGTATACTTCTTCTTCTATCACCCCATTCAAGAATGCAATCTTGACGTCCATGTGGTGAATCTCCCACCCCATCTATTTTGCAAGGGATATCACGGATCTAATAGAAGTATACCTAGCTACTGGGGCAAAGGTTTCTTCGTAGTCTATCCCTTCCTTTTGAGCATACCGCTTAGCCATGAACCTGGCTTTGTATTTTTCCACACTGCCATCTGCAACATATTTGACCTTGTAGATCCATCTTGAACCTACAACTGACCTGTCCTGAGGCCTAGGTACCACTTCCCAGAAATCATTGACCGTTATGGAACTGTATTCCTCCACCATAGCATCTACCCATACTTGATGTTGAACGACCTCCTAAAAACTAGATGGTTCTCCAGCCGGAGCCACCAAGGCTTGGTATCTATCTGGTTGTCTACGCTCCCTTTTCTCCTTCCTAGGAGCTCCAATGAAATCCTCTACATCCCATAGTATCTGTCAAATTTCCTGAATCGTTCTTCCACTGGTAGTGGCTAGATCTATTTTCTCCTCCTCTTTGGACTCCACCCGCTATGATACCTTTGGATTCTTGTCTTTTGGAGAAATACTGGTGTTGGTTTCTGCTGGTCGAAGTGGCTATACCAATGGACCATCATTTCACTGCTCTTTGGAAGGCATTTCTCGGGATTTCCTAAAAGCTCTGTCCTCCATGAACATTACATCCCATTGTACTACAATCTTCCTATTTCCCAGAAGATAGCTTCTATATGCCTTAGCATTCTCACTATATCCCACAAGATATCCTTTTTCTGTAGTTTGATCCAACTTCTTCCTCTTTTCTTCGGGTATATGGAAGTATTCCAAACTTCCAAATATTCTGAAATGACTCACCTCAGGCTTCTTGCTGGTGAAGACACTCTCCGAAGTAATCTTACCTAATTCCCTATGAGGAGTCCTATTCTGGACATACACTGTTGTGCTGCATGCTTATGTCCATAGAAATTTGGGCATATCCTGATCATACAACATTGCCCTTGTTGCTTCAACAATAGTCTTGTTCTTCCTCTCTACTACTCCATTATGCTCAAGATTATATGGAGTTGTCCATTATCTTCTGATGCCTTCCCTTGCGCAGAAATCAGTGAAGTCCTTATCAATGTATTCTCCACCATTTTCTGAGTGCAACACTTTTATCCTCTTCCCTGTCAGATTCTCAACCAGAGCTTTAAACTCTTTGAACCGATCAAAAACCTCGTCCTTGGTTTTTATTAAGTAGATCCAATTCTTCCTAGAATGGTCATCAATGAAGGTGACGAAGTATTCAACACCACTAAGAGCTTTTGTGGACATAGGTCCACAGATATCTGAGTGTATCAATCCCATAACACTCTTTTTCCTAATGTTACTTCTAGAATAAGTCACTTCATTGTACTTGCCTAGTACGCAACCTCTGCATACATCGTCTAGTTTGGTACTTAATTCTGGAACTCCTATGATGGTTTTTTTGAGAATTCTTAGAGCCCCATGGTGTAAGTGCCCCATCCTCCTGTGCCGTAGTTCATTCAAATATATTTCCCCACTGTTTCCTATCAGTGCCATTGGAGATTCTAGCTGTAACTTATACAGTCTGTTACTTCTAACTCCAATTTGGGCTTTCTTCTTCCAACTTGGATGTTTGACATATACTTTCTTCCCAATGAAGAAAACATCATAGCCCTTGTTTTGTAACTGAGATACAGAGAGTATGTTCATCCTTAATCCAAGCACATGCAGCACATTGGTAGCTAAAAGCTGAATCCCCTGCTTCTATTTGAAAAACTACAGTACCTCTTCCTACGGGGGTACATTTTGACTTATTTCCCATGGTGATTTGGAAGTTCATTTTTTCTTCTTGATAGCTTGAGAAACATGCCAATATTCATGTCATGTGCGTAGAAGATCCACTATAAATATACCAACCCTCAGAGGAAGCAAAACTTGCTAAGCAAGTAACTTCTTCTTCTAGTCTGGAAGATAACATAGAATAGTTGTGATCCATATTCTTCGTGCTTTCCTCTTTCTCGAGAGAATTGTGTGAGTCCTTTTGAGTTGCTGCTCCAGCATCACGCTCTCGACTCATTGCAGATTCTCTAATCCTATTGCCCGATCTCTGCTCTGATACCATGTGAAAATTTCTAACAAAAAATTCTACTTCAGTAACTGATTTATTTCTCCTACTTATTTTTCACAAGAAGTTATTTACAAAACCCTCCAGTAAACATCAAAGTAAATTATACTGCAGTTGTCACATAATAGCATAGAGAAAAAGAACAGTGAAATACAAGCACACGAATCAATCACATCAACACAGTTATTTTTGGACAATAGTACCTGGAAAAACCTAATGCAGGAAAACTAGTGCAACAAATGAGGGTTTATTTATTATTCTTCAGCAATAATCTCTTTACAAGGAATGATTTTGTAGAACATAGAGAAACCTCTGGGAAAACACCTGAGATAATTTTCCTCCTCCCTTTGGAGAAATTCTAACACCCTAGAGACCCTCCAGCCTTCACTGTGTCACCTCCTCCTCAGTCTCTGATTGATGTTGATACCCTCCTCTTCCTTCACCCTACAACTCTCCCTCTGAAATCAAAATCTTACTCCTTGAGAATCGATTTCCCTCGGGTTACTGAGTATTTTACCGGTGTATCTCCAAATGACTCTCGAGTCTTCCTTTATACTTTTCATGTTGAGATATCAATGGCCATGATCTAATCTCTAATCAACAGATAAGATTAAATTAGACTTTATCCTAGTCTCTTAGAAGCTTCTCACCCATATTTTCATTAATATCCATTAATATTTTAATTTTCCTAAGTTTAGACTTAAGAACCCCATTAAAAAATATTAATTATTTTAATAAAATACAATCCGGGTGGAATTTCACAAAACGATTTCTGGGTCTTGGAGATCTCATGTGTTCTAGCCCCTCCACAAAATTTTGGAGCTAGAGCACATCCGTTGCTACCCAAAAATCAATAGAGGGAACTCTAGACAATAGGGTGGTACCCTATCTGTTACCTAGGGTTGAAGAATGTTTCTCCCCTATCTTTATAGGGCCAGAGAACGTTGTTCCCCAGTGGGAATCATACCCACAAGCAGGCCAGTTTGATGGGAATACCGCTCCTTGTTTTGGCCAACGAGTTGAGAGTGTACTTGGGGTGTACAACCCAAGTTGATTATGATGTAGGTGTTCTACCATTTTGGGACATCAATGGGAAGATCAATAGGAAATAGGATTTCAGGGGTAGGGTAAAGCTCCCCGAAAAAATTCTAGGATCGAGGGTGTACTCTCCTGTGCGATCCAGGGTTGAGGATTTACTCCCCTGTGTGATGAGGTATCCTATTGCTTGACACGGGTGGAATCTATTTGATGCTTCTTATTTGAAGCATCATATCAAATAACAATCATCATATAATAAATTAAGTTAGGGTAAACTAGCATGATATTATTGTTTGATGGCATGGATGTGTACAATACTTTGATTATAGTGCAAAGGGAGGTATCAAGGAATAACTCAATATGTAATGAATCATCCTAAATGGTACCCTCTTTAGAATTATTAACAATGGTAGGAGTTTCAATCACATTTTTAGATTCTTATAATTAGTGAGCTTATCTAATGTTCCAAACCCAAGTTCTTTACATGTTGTATCTTTCTCTAGGGAGATGGGTATTTTGATTTGTTGTCCTTCAGGTCCTAGACCATCATGATCTCTATAGCCCAATTTTTTGATGAGTGGATATACCTTAGGATGTAGATCAATAGTATTAGGATAAGTTCTTCTTCTTTGTATAACCATTCAATGATGTCCTCTTCAACTATTTCTTTTTCTAGTTCTTCCCAACATGAGAATATTCTAGGTAAAAATTTTATAGTGATAGGAGAAACATGTTCTTTGAGTTGAGGTTTTCCATATGCTTTAGTAGGAGGAGGAACCTATACTATGCACAAGGAGCTTCATAAACCATAGTCTCCTATACCTTTGTTTTGTACTTGGACCTTGGTCTCAGATTCAAGAAATTTTGTTTTAGAGGATGTAGCGAGTGTAGATGGATCCACATAAGCTACCTCATTGGTAGGGATTTGGTATTCATTTTTATATTTCTCTACTAGATGTTTACAATATTGATAAGGTTCATGATCTCCATGAATGGTGTTTTATATATCATTATACGGAAACTTTACACACCCATGAAATGTGGAAGAAACATCTTTCATGGCATGAATTGATGGTTGGCTTAGGAGGATATTTTAAGGTAGATGAAGGTCCAACACTTGAAATTTGATATCTCTTGTAACTAGACCAATTAGCACGAATAAATTTATGACTCCTTTTTCCTTTCATTCTATCTCATCATAACCCTTGATATTTAATTTCTTATCTTTATCACCAAATTCATCAAGGTATCCCAATTGTTTAACCAAACTTAAGGGACATATATTTAAATTTGTTGCACCATCTATCAAGACTAATTTTACCTTGTGTTCATGGATATAAACTTCTATGTGTGGTGTGTGGTTATGATCTGGCATGGGTGGAAGATATTTTTTAGTAAAGTTCAAATTTTGGGGTGAAAGAAGATGTCCTACCATAGCTTGGAATGTATCAATGTCTAGAACTATGGAAATGGAAGATGCTGATGCTTGTAAACTTATTAATATCTAGATCTATGGAAATGGAAGATTTCTATAAATTTTGATCCAATATTTCTTTGTGTTTGGGAGATATACAAATATTCTAAGATGGATATTTGTGTAGGTTTCCTCTTTAGCTAATCTAATCGACTGTACTCGATAGATGGTCAAGAGGTAGAGGATGATTCTCCCTAGAGTGTTACCTTGCCTCGTCTGGTGGTAACTGCAAAATAGATGTTTCTATTAGGAATGGAAATATGTTTATATGGTATTTAGCTTCATCAATTTGTTATACAAAGAAATCATAGGAAAATTTTATAGTGTTATAGCTCTTACCCTTCCCTAAGTGATTCTTCTTCCCATGATCAGGTATTGAATCCATATAATAGGTCTTTAAATCATGGTTTGATGTGTTGGATTTCTCATCTATGTTAACTCGCCCTTATCAATCAAGTATTTGATGAGATTTTTGAATTTCATTTGAAGGTGTTCTATGTCCTATGACACGATGGTACTCACAATATTCATTTTCTTTATACCAAGATGGTTTAAATTATGGTTCATCATGTTGTCTTAGATAGCATAGTTTAATTAAGTTTGATTGTATCAGTGTCTTAAGTGTTATTTCAATAGGCTCACTTAAGGGAGTATATTTTCATCGAGGTATTTGTTCTCCTCTTGAGGTGTTAGAATTTTAATGAATTTGTCCTTGAGATGGAGCTTGCATGCTTTGAATTTACTTAAAGTCTACAACTCTATCTTCAACTACATTTTAATTATTAACCTAGATATGTGGTTTGTCATTATTTCTCGTTGGTTGATCTTTGTTTTCTTTATAATTTTTTCCTAGGCCCTTAGCAATAAGATCCTTCTCTATGGTGATACCCTTTTCAATGAATTTGTTAAAATTATTAGCACCATGTACTTGTAAATGAAATGTAATTTCTTGGTTAAAGTTTTGTACAAATATCCTGACTAATTGTTTTTCTAGAATAAACAATGTTACCAACTTAATGAGATCTTTACTGGGTTTGTTTTCTTGGAAGTCACATCAACTCATGATTTTCGTGCTAATTTTGAAAAGTGATGATGCAACGTCAACCTCTTTCAATTTCAAGGTTAAAATTCCAACATTTTTTAACCATAGCATTAAAAGCCAAATATCATAATTAAAAAAGACATGAAAAGCCATGTTGAAATACAAAAGTGGTGATGCAACATCAACTCTTTTTTTTATTTTTTAAATTCAAATATTTTTCAATGATGTCATTAAAGGCCAAATTTCATGACTAGGAAAGACATGCAATAATGCGTTGAAATGCAAAAGTGGTGATGCAACATCTCCCTTTTTTTTGTTGTTGTTAAAATTCAAACAATTTTCAACCATGGAATTAAAGACCAAATATCATGACTACGAAAAATATCATATCTATTTTTTTAATGATTGTTTTTTAAGTATTCTTCAAAGTTGTAAAACTTTTATTTTACTTCATTTTATTTTCATGGCTAAACTACAAATTAATTGACATTACAACATTGACTATTTGTATCATTGAAAAAAAGGTTTGTTGTGAATCTAAAAGTAGTATTACATTGTTTTTGTTTAATTATTAATTAATTATTTTTTAAATAATTTACATTTAAAAAAAATTATGAATATTTTTTAAGGGGAAGAAATCAATTTAAAAGCTAAAAAAACAACAACAACATTTTTTTTTTCCAAAAAATAACAGAAAACACTAATTTACACTTAAAAATAGAAAGAAGATGAAGACTGTGACATTAATATACAAAAAAAAAGGAATAGAATAAAATTTACCATTAAAATTTAATAATAATAATAATAATGAAACTAACAAAATATTTGAAAAAAAAGGAAATTTAAAACAATAATTTTTTTTTAAATATTAATATATTAAAAAAAATTAAATAAAAAAATACAAAATTAAAAATTCTAAAATAAAATTATAATTCAAATTTATTAAAATTATATATAAACAAAACAATTTAATCAAAATTGAATTAAAAAAATTAAAACATAAACTAAATAAATAATCATCTAAATAATAAAAAACAAACATTTGAAAAAAAAAGGGGCAGAGGGGTATGTCTGACATCGCCCCTCAACCCACATGGTTGTTCAGGCAGTTGGCCACACAACACAAAACACAATTAGTACAATTTTGTGGGTGATGGTGATGCATGACATTACCCTCCCCCACATAAAAGTGTTGTCCACATGATTTTTTATTTTTTTAATATTTTCTCCATTTACTAATTATATATATATATATATGTTTTTAATTTTTTAGTTTTTAATATATTTATTTAATTTAATTTTTTTCCTTTTAATGCTTTTCTTTTTCAATATATCTATATTTTTAAAATTTGTTTGTTTTATTACTTTTTATATAGATTTTCATTTTTTATTTTTATTTTCAATAACTTTTTAAGATTCCTTGCATTTTATTTTATTTCATTTCCCAAGATGTCATGTATATAATCTTACATCATTTTGTGATATAGATTATGAAAGACGGTGTTCATTTCTTTTTGATAGGTTGCCTTAGCATTTTTCAAACTGAAAGGCTTGGAATTCCAATAGTAAGTACCCCAAGGACATGTGAATGTTTTCTTATGTTGGTCCTCGGATGTTATGTGGATCTGATTATAGCCATAAAATCCATCCATTAAGGAAAGTGTCTCATGACAAGTTGTTAAATATACTATCATGTGTATATTTGGCAATAGGAAGTCATCCTTTATATATTATTTATTTAAGTCTTTGAATTAGGTGAAGATTTGAATGCTCCCAGTGGGCTTTGAAACAGGTACCAAGTTTGAGATTCACTTAGGAAAATCAATAGGGTGAATGAATCCAACATCTAGCAGGTTTTGTAGCTACACTTTTACTAAAATGCTATCGGAGGGTTCACTTTTTGAAACTTTTGTTTGACTGGTTTTGGAAATAGAAATACTACCAAATGATGGACCATAAGAGAAGGTTCCAGTCTAGTTATATCAACATATGACCATGCAAATTTGATACTCTGTTTCTAGGAAAACTTTATGAAATTCTTATTTTCTTTGAGATTTAAACATGTTTCTTGGAAGATGATATTTTGGAATATCCGGTGTCCCAACATTAACCTCCCTATAAGGTTCCACCAAGACTATTGATCTTTCTTTATTTCTTGTCATAATGGGGAGGTCAAATCCTTCCTCCTGAGGCACCTCAGAGAGATTTTCACCCTCAGATGTGTCCTTTATTTTTACTGCTTTTGGATATGATAGTGCCACAATGTGGTTTTCACTATGGGATTATTTGACAAATTTTCTTTTTTCTTTTTTGCAACTAAAGGATTTAACTATATCACCAAAATATGCTCTGACAGATCTAGTTCCATAACAAAGTCTGGTTTATGATATCCTAGGGTCATGTTGTCTCTTAGTCCCATGAACTCAAAGATAGCTTCATCATTTTTGAATAAATCCAAAACCAATGGTCCTAGTTGGTTCTAATCAATTAAGTTAGGGTAAACTAGCATGCTATCATTATTTGATGGCATGGATGTGTATGCTACTTTAGTTATAGTGCAAAGGGAGGTATCAAGGAATAACTCATTAATATGTAATGAATCGTTCTAAATGGTACCCTCTTTAGAAGAATTAACAATGGCAAAAGTGTTAATGACATTTTTAGATTTACCATTAGAATTAGTGGACTTATCAAAAGTTTCAAAACCAATTCCTTCACATTTTGTAGCTTTCTTTGGAGAGATTGGTATTTTGATTCGTTGTCCTTCGGTTCCTAGACCATCATGATATTTACAGCCCATTTGTTTGATGAGTGGATATCCCTTAAGATGTTGATCAATAGGTATTAGGATATGTTATTCTTCTTTATATAACCATTTAATTATGTCCTCTTCAACTGTATCTTTTTCTAGTTCTCCCCAATGTGAGAATATTGTAGGTGAATTTTATTGTGATAGGAGAAACTTGTCCTTTCAGTTGGGGTTTTCCACATGCTTTAGTAGGAGGAGGAAGCTATCCTATGCAAAAGGAGCTTCATAAATCATATTCTCCTATACCTTTGTGTTGTACTTGGACCTTGATCTCAGATTTAAGAAATTTTTTTTCGGAGGATGAAGCAAGTGTAGATGGATCCACATAAGATGCCTCATTGGTAGGGATTTGGTCTTCCTTTTTAATTTTCTCTACTAGGTGTTTATAATATTGATAAGGTTCAGGATCTCCATGAATGGTGATATCTATATTGTTATAAGGAAACTTTACACATCCGTGAAATGTGGAAGCAACATCTTTCATGGCATGAATCCATGGTTGGCTTAGGAGGAGATTGTAAGGTAGATGAAGGTCCAACACCTGAAATTTGATATCTCTTGTAACTAGACCAATTAGCACATATAAAGTGATGACTCCTTTTTCCTTTCATTATCCCTTATCATAACCCTTGATAATTAATTTCTTATCTTTATCAATAAATTTATCAGGGTATCCCAATTTTTTATCCAAACTTAAGGGACATATATTTAGACTTGTTACACCATCTATCGAGACTTATTTGACCTTATTTTCATGGATATAAACTTCTATATCTAGTGTGTAGTTATGATCTAGCATGAGTGGAAGGTATTCTTTAGTACAACTCAAATTTTGGGGCGAAGAAAGATGTCCTACCATAGCTTGGAATGTATCAATGTCTAGATCTACGAAAATGTAAGATGTTTGTAAATATTTTAATGTCTAGATCTGGAAATGGAAGATGTATATAAATCTTGATCCAATATTTCATTTTGTTTGGGAGATACACCAATATTCTAAGATGGGTATTTGTGTAGGTGTCCAAGTTTAGTTGATCTAATAGACTATACTCGATAGATCGTCGAGAGGTAGAGGATGATACCCCCTGGAGGGTTACCTTGCCTCGTCTAATGGTAAATGCACAATAGATGTTTCTATTGGGGATGAAAATGTATTTATATGGTATTTAGCTTCATCAACTTGTTCTACAATGGAATCAAATGAAGTCTATTGTGAATCTAAAAGTGGTATTACAAAGTTTTTATTTAATTATTAATTAATTACTCTTTAAATAATTTACATTTTAAAAAAGGAATTGTAAATATTTTTTAAGGGGAAGAAATCAATTTAAAAAGTAAGAAGTAAAAAAATAATATTTTTTTTCCAAAAAAAATGGAAAACAATAATTTACACTTAAAAAAAAAGAGGAGGAAGGAAAGAAAAATAAACATTAAAATACAAGAAAAAAGATAAATTAAATTTTACTATTTTTTTTTTTCTAAGTTAAGACTAATCTAAGTACCCACGGGGGATTTGAACCAGTGACCTATTGCAAGGAGTGCCTTAACAAGGCACCCATTCACCGTCAATCCAAAGCCCCGTGGGCAAATTAAATTTTACTATTAAAATTTATTATTATTATTAATAAAATAATAATAATAATAATAATAGATGAAAAAAAACTAGCTAAACATTTGAAAAATTAAAATAATTAATTTAAAAACAATAAAATTATTTTTAAAAATTTATTAATAAACTATATATATATATATATATATATATATATATATATATATATATAAAAATAAAAAATTATAAAATTATTATTTTTAAATAAAATTAAAATTAAAATTTATTAAAATTATATATAAAAAATATTTTAATTAAAAAATTAAAAGAACAAACTAAATAAATAATCATGTAAAAAATAAAATGAACATTTAAAAAATTAAATTAAGCCTGCATCCGCCCCTCCAACCATAGAGTTGTTTAGGAAGTCGGCCACACAACTAGACTAGTACAATTGTGTGGATAAGGGTGATGCAAGACATTACCTTCCCCTCGCAAGGATTTTTTTTTTCATTTTCTTTCTTTATATGTATATATATATAATATGAAGTTTAATTTTTTAGTTTTTAAGAAATTTAGAGGATTTTTTTTTTTCATTTTCTTTATCTATATATATAATCAAGTTTAATTTTTTAGTTTTAAAGATATTTAATATATTTGTTAAAGTTTTTTTTTCTCTCTTTTAAAAAAAAATATTTTGATGTTTTCTTTTTTCAATATTTCTATTTTTTTAAAATTTGTTTGTTTTTTAATTTTTTTATATAGATTTTTTTTTTTTTTTTTTTGACTAGCGAAACCGGCAACGGCGGTGGTATCGTACTCGCGTTACACAGGGTCGAATCCCAACGGCTGCCACTATAACCTCTAGGAGGAACCACCCATCCCGCAAGAACGGCCCTCGGGTAAGACGAGGCTCGAACTCGTACCCTGCACAACGACACAGACAACTTAACAGATCGTCCACTGACCACAAGACCAAACCTCTACAGACTTTTTATATAAATTTTTAAATTATTATTTTTTTAATAAAAAATTAAAATTCATTGAATTTTATTTATTTCATTTAAATTTGTTTTTAAAATTACCTTAAGTTTTTTTGTTTTCATTATTTTTTTGGAAAACACATTTTTTTTAATTATTAAATTTATTTTAAAATTTTCATATTTTTAATTAAAAAAAATGTTGCATTATATGCATGCAATTAGTAGTATGTCTTCACCATTACATGCTAATTTGACTAGTTCCATATCATAGATTAGTCGTATTCACATAGTGAATTACGGTGAATCGTGTAAGTTGGTAACTCAATGGTATGGGTTCAAGCTTACTATGCACTTATTACTTTAATGAGCACTGATAGGTTGATTACTTTGAAAGCACCTTGTTCTCATGTTAGTTTATACTAGTAGCTTGAATCCCATGTTTACACTATGGGTAACATGGTAGCTTGTTTACATGAAGGTGATGGTACCTCATTTTCCTAATTAAAACACTACTTACTCTTATGATATTTACAACGTGCTTGTTCTTGTTCATGAGATTGGTTACTAGCATTGAGTATGGTTATGTATATCCCCTAATGAGTTATCAATATAAGGAATAGATATAATACGCTAAGCTTTACTTATGACAATGATAATTTATATATATATATATATATATATATATAACAATTGGGGTTAGTTCTAGTGGTTGGGTAGAATAATTGTTATCTTCCCCACCCAAGTTCAATTCCCTACAAGTGACATGATGATGAGAAATATTGTTGTAATGGCTTCATGCCTAAGAATATTGTTGTATTGGCCCTTACTCTCACCCTTGGGCTAAGAGAGGATGATTTCCCTTAGTGTGTTTTAATTATTTTGTGGAAACTAATTATGATGTTATAAGCCATGGTTAAAAAAATATTGTGATTTTCGTGCCCCATTGAAAATTGGTCAAGTTTTCTTACACTAAGATCTCAAAAGAGCTATAATTTTAGCCTTAAAAAAATTTGCTCTTGTTAGAATCACTGTTTAATTTAGATGTTGATTTTCAAGGTTTTTTGTACTCATGATATTTGATTTTTATTCCATAGTTTAAAAATGTCAAAATTTTAAGGTTTTCAAAGCCATGTTATTTGATCTTTAACACCATGGTTGAAAATTGTTCGAATTTTAAGTTTTTCCATGATCATAATTTTGGTTTTTAACACCATGATTGAAAGATGTTGGAATTTTTAGCCTAAAAAACAACATCACCATTTTTTTCTTTTTGGCTTTCTGCACAAAAATAGGGATTTTTGGCGCTAGAGTTCTCATTTTAAGGTTACAATTCTTGTTAAGTTGGTAACATCGTTAATACAATATGGGAATTTTCTAGCCATGTTTCTCCATCTCTAGAGGAAGGTAGCTAAACTTTTTCCATTATTTTGTTTGTTATTACAAATATTAGTCACGGAAATTCTCATGTTCAATGTTGTATGAAAATTGTCCAATAAATTTTTCTGCAAGTTCTTGAAATGTTTTAATTCCATGTGGAAGGTGGGAAAACCATTCAATGGCTTGTCCTCCTAAAGATAAAGGGAACAAATGCATCAAACTAGTCATTATATGATACCTCTACACAAACAATATATGACTCTCTGATATGTTCTCTTGGGTCACCTCTATTGAATTTGTAACTATGGTCGGTGTTCATAATGTACATTTAGCCACTTGATGTAACTGTATTTATCATTTTAAAGTATATTTATAAATGCTTGAGCCAAATAAAAATTTATTTTGAGTCAAAGTCCCATTGATATTTTTTAAACATGAAAATTTGAATTTTTGAAGTCAAGTCATCCCTCCAAGTACAGTCGACCTTGGCTCCAAAAGGAACCCATTTGAACTAGATAACTCACTATATAAAGGAATCACCTCCTCCTCCACTTGGCATTCAATCTCTCACACATGACAAGTTCTAACAAGTGAGCGAAGGACAAGAAGGATGAAGGAGGAGGTCAAAATCCCTCTCTTATCTCTCTAGAAACTCACACGTTTGGATTGATCTCTCTCTGTGTGCTTCACATTTTTTTGCAGCAATTGTTGCAAGGGGCCGAAATTTCTAGATAACTAGGGTAATCGTTACAGGGCTGAAATTTTTGGGGCAACTGGCTATTATAGGAGGGCTGAAATTCTAGGTCAGATAGACAGAAAAAATTGCAGGATTAGAATGGGTGACATGACTTGGAAGAGAAGACTAGGTTTGACCATAGGTCTAGGTGTGTCTCTCATTGAACAAGAGAAATTCTCTACTGAAATGGTTGTTGGTTTTTTCCCCGTTGTGAGTTTTATCTTGTCTTCTTTTGTGTTGTGATCTCTATTATTCTATTGTTCTTTATGGTTTAATTTTTGAAGTATAATTAATGAATGATATATTGGAATAAGTTAAAATAATATCTACATCAAAAGTAATTAGCAGAATTTGAGAAATATTGTGCTAACCCTAATTGCACTAAGAAAATCAACATGGGATTAGAGCTTTGGTAAATGGAGGAACATTAAGATCACCTTGACAAAACCCTAGAGAGAATTTTATTCAAGTCCTTGTAGATTTTTTTTCTATGGCTTTGTGAATGAAATCTGAAAACAGGCTAGAGGGAGCATCAAAATTCAAAGCTTGGAAAGTTAGAATAGATATTATTCTTGCCAAGAATACAATTTTAGATATTGTTACAAGGAAGGTTACTGAACCAATTGATGATGCAGGGAAAGAAAAATTCAAGCAAGATGGAATAAATGCTATGAGTATTATAGTGGACTCCATTATGGATCATTTGGTTCCCTAAATTGTAAAACTTTATACTTCAAAGAAGATGTATGATGCCCTCATGAATCTCTACACTATCAAGAAAATTGGTCAATTAATGAGCTTAAAAAATGAACTTCAAAATACAAGGATTTCCCAAAAAAGAGATAAGATTCAAATAATTTGAGAATCCATTCCTAATCAAGAACTAGTGCTTACAATATTGAATGGTCTTCCTAGTGTTGGAAATACTGAGAGGGGGGCTGAATCGTTTCTTTTCAATTGTTATTTTTACCAGTTGGATCACTTATATTTAGAACACAAAATGAAAAATAAGAATAAATCCTTTTATTAATTTCTTCTTTACAATAAATCAAGTACAATATATGTAGGGCTCCAACCCTAGATGAAGACACTAATCTTTAATCTCCTAGGTTCCAACCTGTATTTTCCAAGCACCGACTTGGACTTCCAAGGCTCCAACCTTGTAAATCCTGAGGCACCAACCTCAACGGCTCCAACCCTATATATGGTTTAGGCTCCGACCAAGTTTCTTGAGGATTCTGATCCTTTAGGTCTCCAACCCTATCCTCCAAGGCACCAACATTGTCTTTTCGAGGCTCCAACATCTTGGGCTCCCAATGTATTCTTCAACAAACCCTGTCAATCTTCTCTTAGTCTTCACTATAGTCTCCATGTTACATCATCAATGGCAAACTTGATTTCTTCACATGAAGGTGTCTCCATTGGCCTTCATGGTACCCAATCAAACTCTCCAAGTTAACTCATGATGACATCAGTTATGGATCATGGTCTTCAATGTTATCTCCTAGATCTCTTAAGGCTTCTCAAAATATCTTCAATCTTCTTCAAGGTCACTGCATAAATACTTCAATCAAAGTCTCCAAAACCCTTCACTAACTTTGATTAGTGATGCACTTACTTATATGTCCTTGACCAAATTCTTCACTGTTCAATCAACTCCAAAACTTCTTTACCTTGACTCCACTATATATTCACTATACTTTGTCCACCATTTGACTTCACTTTTGCACTGTTAGTTCAACTTAGAATCTGGAAATGTAAAATTGGCCTTGAGCCCTCCTTGACTTGTTGACTGTTCACTTCAGTTCTTTGAGATTAATACCACATGAAATATAACATAAAATCTCTGAGATTAATACCACAAAAAGGAGTATTTCTTAAGAATGATGATCCAAGCCACTATTATTATGTTTGTTGTAGTATACACCACCACTATCTGAGATCAAAAGGTGAATCTGAGCTACTGTGCAACTGTGTTATACCCTTGTCCGAGCCACAGTCAAGTAATCTAAATCACAGTCCCACTGTAATGATTAGCTCTGACGCCCAGTATAACTCGAGCACTGTACCATAGTGCTATTACAGGAGTTAGAGTCAAAATTTTTAATTTTGAGCACAGTCACTGTAATAGGCTCCACAAGTTCAAGGTTTTGTGATAGTCTGAGCTTAAGGTAAACAGTTCTATGTGTAAAAGTGCACCGAGCCACAAGATTTGGCCCACTGTTCAAGCTAGATATCACCGAGAATCCTTATTCACATTTCAGGGATGAACCACAGTCTGAAATTTCTTGTGAATGTACATGTTCGAGCTATAGAGGATGAAATCATAGTTCTGTCCTTTTATAACCCAAGAAAATCTTCAAAATATCTTCCTCGATGCCCCTAGTTCATGAGGTGTGAACTGTGGTATGTCTTTGTGTTTCTTTTCCGGAATACTTGTCTAGAAATGAAGGACAATGGTTATATTTATATTTATTTTTCTATGAAGTGAAAGGACACGACTTATGGAGTGGAGGCTGACTTGTATACTGAGGGTAGGTCAGCTCACATTAAAAATTATACTTTTCTAACCTTAAAAAATCATTTTATCTTCAACCACCAGGAGTTTGAGGGCAAGTAAGGGCTCATTAAAAATAGGGAAAAACCCTCTTCAAGATGGTGAAGGAGTCAATGTTGAAAGGTTGCCTCTAAGGTTCCCAATTTTATTTTTCTTTGTAATTGTCCTTGCATTTTTATGTGCAAACTGTGATTAGGATAGCAAGGGCTTCTTCATTGTTATATGTCACCAAGTGTTTTTAAGTGAGGTCTCCACTTTTATGTCTTTAATCATCACATGTCATTAAGTGATCTCCAATTCCTTAATTTTTCATGTCATCAAATGTAATGTCACCATGTATGTCATCATGTGTGTTTTTAATGTCACCATGTCATCAAGATAGTTCAATGATATGTTATAGTGAAACATCATTAGGAATGTTCCAAATAGTCTTACAACCATCAAATGAGATCTTCCACGTCATCATATAGTCTTCCAATCATGTCATCAAGTGTGGTCATTCATCAAGTGTATGACATCATCATCTAGAACCATGCATCTCAAGAATATTTTCCATCTTGGTTAATGCCACATTGACATTAATGAAAACCTTGATTAACAATCTCCCTCTTTATCATTGATGGAAATATTATTTCCCTTCCAACATTCTCTCTCCCTTTGACATCAATGGCAAACGGGATGCCCAAGTACTCCCCCTATTAAGCTGCTTCTTTTCTCCATCAATAGTAGTTATTCATAGGTATGTTACTCCCCCCTGTCATGGTGCTCTTCCTTCTGTAAATGTGGTCCATGATAGATGTGTCTACATTTCTTCATGTGATGAACCAACTCACCCTGTTTGCATAAAATCCTCTACCTCAAGAAAGATTACTTGCTTGGTGATCAAATGGAAGAGATCCTCAACAATAGTCCACCAGATGAGTAAGGGATCATGTTCTTCATTGGAGTTACTCCCAAGAGATGATCTATCAAAGGATGATTGTCCACGTGTGACTCATCAAGAATTTCATAGGGTCCATTCACGGATAGCTTCTGTAAGAATGCTCAATAATCACAAAATCCCCCTAACTATATGCATGGTATTTTTTTTTGGCAGAGTCTCATCATCAAATACTTGGAATATCACATCTATCAAGGATGCCTTGATCAAATCAGCAACATGTGTTGTTGGCCAGAGTGTTCAAAATACTTTCAAATCTAATTTGCTTCCTTCTCCATACTTGTGTAACTTGCTTTTTTTGCTTGGTTGTCATGGTTCTAGCTTGTGTAGGGACCCAAGTCAAGTTACAATCACGTGCCATATGTCCAATGTTATGGAAATTTAAGCACTCCATTTTGTTCATGAATGAGTAGTCATGACTTCTTCTTGGAGATTGACGGGGACCATCATATTTGTCTTTTGATATGCCCTACAATCCTTTTCCATGTGCCCAAAGTTTGTATGAGAATAGAAATAACTAGGAATTATACTTTGGTACCTAGAGGATGGAGATGGTCTTGATGTATTTCCAAAATTATTGTGCCTTGGGATCCTTTGATGTTATCCATTACCTCTTGCATTCTTGACACCAGTCTCAAGTCTTCTTGGAGTAGGATTTCTTCCAATGTCATCTTGACTCTTCTCCTTGCCTTTGTTGGAACTTGGGGCATCAATATTTCTTCCAAGATTCTCCATATCCTTATTGTTTGAAGCATCAGGGTTTACATCATTCTTGCTTGAGGATTCACCTGTATAGTCGAGACCTAATTTATCAATGGGAAACCTTTGATGACTTAGAATTTCATCTAGGGTTTGAGAAATCTTCTGGTTCTTATTTAAGAAGTCAACTTCGTTTTTAATAAAGACAATTTCTTCTTTCATTTTCTTGCATTCTTCATCCTTCTTTGATAGAATGATCTCCATTTCTTCCTTCATCTTGGTGGATTCACATGATTGGGCCTTAAGAGAAGTGATTTATGATCTTAACTTGGTGATGTTATCATCCTTTTCTTCTAGTTGGCACGTCACGGTGTTTCTCTCATTTTTTGCTTCATCAACTTGTCCTTCTATGACTGCCAAACCTTTCATCACCTTCTCAGCTCCTTGTGCTTGTTTCCTTGATTCTTCTAGTTGCGATCTAAGGGAGGAGATTTCTTCCTTGTATTGACCAATCTTTGCTTCAATTTTTCAAGCTCTCGAGTCTTTGTTCAAGGTGGCTTGACAATTTTTCTTCGCTTTTCTTTGCCTTATCTAATTGATTTTTCATGGATATGATTATTTTCATGATGCTCTCTTTTGTTTTGATGTAATTACTCCTTAAGTTTGGTGATATCCTCACCTCTTTCTTGTACTTGAAGCTTGAAAAGGTCAACTTCCTTCCTTACTTCCTTGTCTTGTCCTGGTGACCATCGTGCACTTTCTTCTTAAGTTCCTCATTTTCCTTTTTCAAATTGTTAATCTCTTCCATGGCAGCTATAAGTTTAGTCAAGAGATATTCTTCAAAGTCTTATTTGCTTTCTTCTTCTTCTAGGTCTTCTTTTTCATTGATGTCATCATTCTTATTTTCAACTTCCTTGATGGGTTCTGGATTTCCTTCTTTCTTTCCATCATCTTCTTGACTAGAGGTCGTGGTCAATGCTCGTTTTGAGTGAAGGTCATAAAGTTTGTCCCATATATCTTTTGTTGATGAACATTTTTCCAAATTGGCCTTTATAAAATTTGGTAGCCCATTCAAAATTGCCTTCATTTCTTTTGCATTGTACTCCTTGGATTCTTCGTTCATCATGCTATTAGTAATCACTGATTCCCATACTTCAACACCTTAAGCCATTAAGAAATTTATCATTCTTACCTTCCATACATCAAAGTTTCTATTGAACAATGGAACTTTCCTAATTTGATTGTCTTCATTTTTCACGGTTGAGGAAGAGACATCTTTAGAAGGATTGAAGAATTTCTTCCTTAGCTTTTCCATTTGTGTTCTAAGAATCAAACTTCAAGCTATTAGGCTTTGAGTGAAGGTACTGGATCTGAAACCAATTGTTCAAAATACTGAGGAGGGGGTGAATCAGTATTTCTTTTCAATTGTTATTTTTACCAGCTAGATCACTTATATTTAGAACACAAAATGAACAATAAGAATAAATTCTTTTATTAATTTCTTCTTTACAATAAATCAAGTACAATATATGTAGGGCTCCAACCCTAGATGAAGACACTGATCTTCAATCTCCCAAGACCCAACCTGTATTTTCTAAGCACCGACTTGGACTTCTATGGCTCCAACCTTGTCAATTCCGAGGCACCAACCTTAAGGGCTCTAACCCTATATCTGGTTCAAGCTCTGACTTGGTTTCTTGAGGACTCTGATCCTCCAGGGCTCCAGCCCTATCCTCAAAGGCACCAACCTTATATTTTCGAGGGTGCAACCTCTTGGAATCCAACCCTCAACTTCACTTCATCATGATGTATTTGGTTATACTTCATGGCTCCCAATGTCTTCTTCAATCAGCGTTGTCAATATTCGCTTAGTCTTCATTGGAGCCTCCACTGTAGTCTCCACATTACGTCATCAATGACAAACTTGATTTCTTCACATGAAGGTGTCTTTGCTGTCCTTCATGGTAACCAATCAAATTCTCCAATTTACCTCATGATGACATCAGTGATGCATCATGGTCTTCAATGTTATCTCCTAGATCTCTTAAGGTTTCTCAAAATATCTTCAATCTTCTTCAAGGTCATTGCATAAATAATTCCATCAAAGTCTCCAAAACCCTTCACTAACTTTGATTAGTGATGCACTTACCTGTATGTCCTTGACCAAATTATTCAATGTTTAATTAGCTCCAAAACTTCTTGATCTTGACTTCACTATATCTTCACTGTACTTTGTCCACCATTTGAATTCAATGTTGCATTCTTAGTTCAAATCAAAATATAGAAATGTAAAACTAGCCTTGAGCCCTCCTTGACTTGTTGGTTGTTCACTTCAATTCTCTAAGATTAATACCCCAAGAAATCTAACACAGAATCTCTAAGATTAATACCACAACAAGGAGTATTTCTTAATAATGATGATCCAAGCCATTTTTATTATGTTTGTTGCACTATACTCCACTATCCAAGATCAAAGGTGAATCTGAGCTATTGTGAAACTGTGTTATACCCTTGTCTGAGCCATAGTCAGGTAATCTAAATCACAGTCCCACTGTAATGATCAACTCTGAGGCCCAGTATAATCTGAGCACTATACCATGGTCATAGTCTGAAGTTTTATTTTTGAGCACAACCATTATAATAGGATCCACATGATTGAGGTTCTGTGAAAATATGAGCCTAAGGTAAACAATTATGTGTGTAAAAGTACACTAATCCACATGATTTGAGCCACTATTTGGGTTAGATATCACCAAGAATCCTTCTTCACATTTCAAGGATGAACCATAGTCTAAAGTTGCTTGTGAATATACATGTATGAGCTGTAGAGGATGAAATCACAATTCTTTCCTATAATAACCCAAACAAATCTTCAAAAAATCTTCCTCGATGTGCCTAGTTCATGAGGTGTGAACTGTGGTATGTCTCTATGTTTCTTTTCCAAAATTCTTGTCTTGAAATGAAGGAAATTGGTTATATTTATATTTATTTTTCTATGAAGTGAAGGGACATGACTTATGGAGTGGAGGCCGACCTGTATACTGAGGGTAGGTCAGCTCACATTAAAAATTATACTTTTCTAACCTTAAAAAATCATTTTCTCTTCAACCACCGGGAGTTTGAGGGAAATTAAGGGCTCGTTAGAAAAAGGGAAAAATACTCTTCAAGATGGTGAAGGGGCCAATGTTGAAAGGTTGCCTCTGAGATGCCCAATTTTATTTTTCTTTGTAACTATCCTTGAATTTTTATGCGCAAAATGTGATTAGGATAGCAAGGGCTTCTTCATTGTTATATGTCACCAAGTGTTTTTAAGTGAGGTATCCACTTGTTATGTCTTTAATCATCACATGTCATCAAGTGATATCCAATTCCATCATTAATAATGTCACCATATACATCATCATGTGTGCCATTAATGTCACCATGTCATCAAGATAGCGTAGTGATATGTTATAGTACAACATCTTTAGGAAAGTTCCAAACTAGTCTTCCAACCATCAAATGAGATCTTTCACGTCATCATATAGTCTTCCAAACATGTCATCAAGACCATCATCAAGTGTGGTCATATATCAAGTGTATGAAATCATCATCTAGAACCAAGCATCTCAAGAATATTTTCCATCTTGGTCAATGCCATATTGACATCAATGACAACCTTGATTAACGCTTAGATCATGGGATGCTTTTGTATTAGGTATAAGAAGTTGGAAGGAATCTCTTACATTTGAAAAAATATGGACATATTGTGCTCAAGAAGAAGCAATATTAAGGACTAGAGATCATCAAGATGAGGAATTTCAAGCCCTTGCAGGTCACTTAAAGAACAAGGGAAAGAAGAAGTTTGGACCTCAAAACAAAAAGTTAGGAAAGGGATCTTCTTCCTATAAGAAGAAGAAAGATTTATTAAATATCAAATTTTATGGATGTCAGGTATGGAAATTTCACGATATATTTGCCTAATATGGATAATAACAAGAAGAGAAAAGGGAAACAACATGCTTCCACAATAGATGTTGAAGATGAAAAACCAAAGAAGCCCAAAGGTGATAAAGATTTCTTTTACTATTCTGCTTTCATAGGTTCCTTTGTAGATGATGATGACATGTGGCTAGTAGATAGTGGAGAATTAAGGCACATGACCGAAGAGTGTGGGGATATTTCAATCATGAGAGAAAAGAAGATGTCTCAAAGGGTTGAACTGAGAGACAAAAACAACTATGTAGTCAAAGGAGTTGGAAAGGAATCCATAGAGCTAGAATCTGGTAACAACGCGCATCTCAACAATATTCTTTATGTACCATATTTGAAAAAGAATTTTGTGTTGGAAATACTGAGAAGGGGGGTGAATTAGTATTCCTTTTCAATTTTTATTTTTACAGGTTAGATCACTTATATTTAGAACACATAATGAACAATAAGAATAAATTCTTTTATTAATTTCTTCAAATCAAGTACAATATATGTAGGGCTCCAATCCTAGATGAAGACACTGATCTTCAATCTCCCAGGGTCCAACCTGTATTTGCCAAGCACTGAATTGTACTTCCCAAGCTCCAACCTTGTCAATTTTGAGGCACCAACCTCAAGGGCTCCAACCCTATATCTGGTCGAGGCTCTGACCTGGTTTCTTGAAGACTTCGATCCTCTAGGGCTCCAAACCTATCTTCCAAGGCACGAACCTTGTATTTTCGAGGCTCCAACCCTTAGCTTTACTTCGTCAAGATATATTTGGTTATACTTCATGGTTCCCAATGTCTTCTTCAATGAGCCCTGCCAATCTTCGCTTATTCTTCACTTTGGTCTACACGTTACATCATCAATGACAACCTTGTCTTATAGAAGGTGTCACCATTGTTCTTCATGTTACCCAATCAAAGTCTCCAAGGTCACATCATGAGGCCTTCAGCATGATCTCCAAGACTCAAGGTCTGCAAATAATTCTTCATAATGTCTTCAACTAAGAAGGTTTACAAAGGTTCTCTAAAGAATGTCTCAATAACCTTCAACAATGTTTCAGGTTGTCTTCAAAGGAATTCTCCAAGAGTGTCTTCAATAGGTATTAGATTCAACAAGCTCCTTAAGAGTAGCTCCAAGATATTTCTACAGGTAAACTAAAGTTATCACACTCAATGTATAGCCTAAGCTCCATAATCCATGTTTTCTACAAGTATGAAGTATATATATAACTCTTTCAGACTACACCAAGTCCAATCTGAGCCTTCACAATGACTGCTTACTCCTTGAAGATATCAAGCCAATTGTCTTAGGATGTTGGACGAGTTGACTTTTTTTTGAGTTCACAAGTATGCTCAAGATTGTTTCAAGAGTGTCTTTAAATTAGTTTCAAACAATGGATTCAAGTGTATTTAATCCGTCAATTAGTCCTTCAAGAGTGCCTTCAAAATTTCACATGAATTCACTTCAAGATGCCAACAGATAGCAATAGGTCACTGCAATTTGAGCTCTTACAAGTCTGAAATAATATTTTTAAAGGTCCAAGGTATCAGAGGGTATAAGTGTAAGTTTCTCCCAGAATTTCCAAACTACTACACACCAGCCTTAAGCTATAGAAAGTCCAAGCCCTAGAATTGTGCCAAGATCACCTATCCGAGTCTCCTTGACTGTTCAATAAACTGAAATATTTACAAGCTTGTCTAAACTTCAAGTGTTACTACCCACAGGTACACTGTAATGTATCACTGATGAAGGCTCTTCTTCACTGTTCAACATATCACTGCACCAATTCTGAGAGTCCTCGCAGTAGGTCCAAGCCACTAAAAAGGATGCACAGGTCCGAGGGTAAATATGTCATTGTTTTCTAATTCTTTCATAGAAATTACAGTGCAGTTTTGTATTATATTTAAGCCCAAACAAAGAATTTCATAATATCTCCTTCCTTTTCATCCTTAAGATTCTCTCCTCGGTATTTATATTACTTTTGTATTAGATGACCGAATTAATTGCTCATAAATTAAGTCCAAATAATGAATATATAGTGATTTCCACATAGCAAAACGAAAATACACGTCCCTATTTGGAGGCCGACTTGTGTCCTTTAGCATAGGTCAACTCAATGTCCAAAATAATATCCTTAACTTAAAAAATTTATATCTCCCAAAATATTTGGAGTTTTTGGCCAAGTAAGAGCTCATTGGAAAGGAAAAATTATGCTCTAAAAGATGGTATAGGTATCATATTGAGAGGTTTCCTCTAAGGTATTGAAAAAACATTTCTTAATGTGACTGTTCATCAATTAGTGCAGAATTGGAGGTAGGACAGAATGGCTTCATAAAGAGTAAGGCCATTTGGGTTCTTCATTTTTATAGGGTCATAATGTCAACATGATATGCTTCATCCATGTCATCTTGATATGTCATAGTGTCATCATGTACTAGTGTAGTGCATTGATATGACATAGGCAGCTTCATCATTAGGAAAGTTCCAACATAGTAATATAGTCTTACAACCATCAAATGAGATCTTCCATGTCATCATATAATCTTCCAACCTTAATTAAGTACTATCATTAAGTGTAATCCTTCACATCATGAGGTTGTATATTGGCACTTAGGATGCACTTGATTGGCACTTGGCAACATCTTAGTTGATTCAAGTACTTGTTAGGGTTTCCTTCTGTTATCACCTAGAATTGCAGTCACATGTATATAAGTTTTATCCAAAGTTTCATTGTCAAAAATGAGTGTCAAATGGTTGTTATCCTATGTTTACCACTTAGGGGTTATGTTTTTCAATGATATTAATGAGAATCATTTTCAAAACCGTTAGTCTTCCTTCATCGTGATTGAATAAGACATCTCTTATCTCGTATATGTCATGTGTCCTTTTCGCATTTTCGCAGCGCAGTTTGATTGGTTGATTTTGCAGCGCAATGATGTTTTAGCCTTTTCGTAGCGTCAGCCATTTCGCAGCGCATGTCGCTAAATTATAACTGTCTGCGCTACGAAATCACGGATTCGGGGATTTTCGCAGCGCAGATTCGTAAAATGTCATGTCCAGGGATGAGTCATTGTGTCCGTTCGGTTGTTGTCAGTTGGTGTACCCTCCAAGCACTTACGAGCCATCATTCCACCAATAGGTTCATAGTCATGCACATTAAGTTCATTTAAACGGTTTTGTCATATATGGTTGTGTCATGATGTTTGTTAATATTGCATGGAGTGGCCAGCTTATATGATAAGACATCTGAATTGAAAATGAACCCGAGTTTCTTCTTCAAGAGAGCCTGGTTGCAAGCGAGCTTGCGTTCTAAAATTTGAATTTGCTTTTCGAGTTGAGGCTGGTGGTGTCTTGCTGTGCGAAAGATTTCAAAGCATAATGGAAAAGAAGGAGCATCGGTCTGGAAGGTGTCAAAGGGCAGAACCTGAAGGATTGGACCTTGCATTGAAGGATGAAGGTGTTAAAAGGGCCTTCAAGGACGCTGGTTGCTGGAGTTTCTGTGAAAAGCTGAAGGGAGGACACACTCAGGTAACAAAAGAGTTTGCCTTGAATTTTACAGGCTTAAATTCCAAGGTATCTATGTTAGAATTCCCAGTATCTCCAGAGGCTATTGCTAGTGTGACTGAGATTCCCAGAGGGGGGCAGGAGTGGTTTAAAAATTTCAAATTTGATATGAGCCCCTGTAAAGAATTCTTGAAGGAAGCCTATGCGAATGAAGATTTAACCAAGGCTGTGCCTAGAAGTTATGTTAAAGAACACTATGCTATGCTTCTTACCTGTATTCAAAAGTATTTAACTTGTGAGGGCAGATATAACAAAGTTTATTCCTATCATTTTAAGTTGTTGCTACATTTTACGGGTAAAACATCTATAGACATCCCATTTTACCTGTTTCGAAGCCTCAGCAAGATGTGTGACAAGGTTCAATTGAGAAAGGATGATTGTGAGACCTCACTATTTCATCATGGTCTAGTCAAACTGTTAGTGCTGGATGCTCTGCAAAAAATTGGTAGGGATTGGAATTCTTTCATCTATATGGCCGGTTTCCAGAATAAGACAGGCCTCACCCCACAGCCTATTAGGGAAAGAGAAGAATCAATGGAAGAACCTACAATAGCTGATCTTAGGAAGGAGGCTAGGGAGAAAAAGAAAGTTAAATCTCAGTTAAACAAACCAGTCAAGCCCTTGGTTATTAAAGAGCCACCTCAGCCACCTCAGTCATCATCAAAGGAAAAGGTCAAGCACAAGAAAGATGTACATGGATCAGCTGTGTCCGAAAGAGCATCAAGAGTTAAAACAAGGGGTCAATTAAGCAAGGAGAAAGGTAAATCAGTAGCTGTTGAGGAAAGTCCAATTTCGAAAGCCAGCTTAAGTGATTTACTTGAGGCAATTGAATTTGAGCAGGAAGAACCAGTTCATCTTGAACCCATGCATATTGACTTGACCCAATCTTCTCCTGAGAGCACTAAGAAATCAAAAGCTTCAAAGAGATTAAGGTTTGATGAGCCTAGTGAGGAGTTTATGTTCAAGCCAAGAAGACCAGTTACAAGGAAACAAATTAGAGAAGCTGAGAAAGTGCATAAAGAAGGAGAAGCTGTAAAGGAGAAAGTGCATAAAGGAGAGAAAGCTGTAAAGTCACCCAGAACAGAGGTAATTGAAGTATTGACCAAAACAGTGGAGGCAGTCAAACATAAAGACAAGAACAGAAAGGTTATCATCACCCAAGGAGGAAATGTGATTGCCATAAAGAATCAAGTAGGAGCAGCCAAAGAGGAAATTGTCAAAACAAAGAATGTGATTAAGGAGCGTGCAGTTAGGTATGCCAACTATAGAAAAGCTGTGTTAAAGGGTAGCAGAAGCCTAGTGAGTCATGTAGATTCAGTGGCTGATGTATATACCTGGACGGTTCCAGCCCTCAAACAAGCTAAACATATCAGGAAAATGAACATGACCCTGAGAGCTAAAAACAAAGCTTCAAAGAAGGAGATTGCAAATTTGAAGACACAGCTAGGTCAACTAGCTCACTGATTTGATGAAAAGGTGATATTCTTAGTTTTGGTCAATTTTGTTTAAGTTCCGCTATTTTGAGATTACCTAAGTCTTTGACACCTGTAGAAGAAGTTTGAAAAGTCATAAGTTCAAACAAAAGACGCTTTAGGTGCTGTTTTATAAGAAAAACAAAGAGTTTAATGATGAGGTCAGCAAATTTTTGAAGGAAATGCCTCAAGAACATAATGGAGACCATAAAAGACTCTCCTAGCTATTCAGAGAATGACAGATGTACATTTTGGGAAAGGTGAAATATTTTGTTTTTAGCTAAAGCTTCGTTAAAGGTACTTTATGACCGAATTGTTAGGGTTCTGGTTAAGATTACCGGAGATTTTGGTTTGTACACCTGTTCAGTCCACAAGGCTTCCAGCTCATTGGGGAGTATGGTGATATGCGTTGTTTTTGAAGAATTAAAGAGAGGGGAACATGTTCTTTAAGTAGTGAAGAATGATGGGAGACAAGGACCGTGAAAACAGGGCACTTATCTTGATTGATTAATGAGCCATCTACGCAGCCAGTATCCAAAGCCAGCTCGTTCAGTGTATTCTCCTCCAACATATCTCGGCCAAAACAGAAAATATACAGGTGTCAAGGATCAGAAAGTCATCATGCTACGAGGAGGACAGATTTGAGTTTTGAATTAAGTAGGATCTTTTGTAATTACAGTTCAGCACTTATGTAATTAATAAATTAGTTAAACAGCAGATAGGGATAGTTAATAGCAGCCTTCGATGCTCCCCTCATGCTGGAGGAGGAAGCTCGAGGTGGTTAAGCATGTATTCCTATATATGGATCAGACTTGGATGTAATTAGGGTTGGATGTTTTTGAAGAAACAGAGTTTATATTGGCTTATGTAAAGACTTGTTACAGTGATATAAAAGACTACTTTTTCTTCTCAGGATTCATACTTTGTTCAGATGCTCAAGATGTATGTGGCTTTGTTTTATCCTTTATGTTTTACAGCTTTATAGATACACAATCACTCTGAATTCACCTAGCTGCTCAGATTTCCTGTGTGTATTTATGAGTTGAGGTTCATTTGAGAAATGTTTTGAGTGTTTAAACATTACATGCCCTGACTTCCATGAATGAGTAGTTTTATGGTTTACTGAAATGGTGTTTGACTCCATGAGCCCAATGGAAGAAATCTTATGTTGTCTGTCCAACCAGCATGTTTATTAAGTCTTCATTTCAAGAGTTAGCCCTCTTAGTGTTAATCATAATCAATAGTTTGTTTTGAGAGAGCCCTCTCAGACTAGGGAGGCTAATCCTTAGTCAAGAGTCTGGTCTGAAATAGTTACATAGAGTCTAACTGATAGCAGCCATCAGTACATGATTTTGTGATATCACCTTCATTAGTGGTTTGACTTCTTCGTGACTTGACATGTGCATTGATGTTATCCTAGTCAACCAACCACCAAGAGTCATGGAATCATCATCTGGAACTAGGCATCTCAAGAATATTGACATCTCAATCAATTCCATGTTGACATCAATGACAACCTTGATTAACATATTGTCTCTATTTCTTTTTTGGAATATCAAGGAGATAGAGTAACTTTAATCTAAGGGATCTAGTATAGATGATGCTAGGGTTCTTGGGATTTTTGATGGAAGGTTGTATAGACTTGCGAGTAAACCATATCAAGAACTTTTACATGACGATATAAATCCAAGTGACCTATGGAAAATAAGGTATGGACATATTCATTTCAAAGCATTGTCTGAGTTAAGTCAAATAATATTAGGTGTTCCTAAATTGCAGACAAAGAATGAGGATGGATTAAAAGGTTGTGCTCTTGGGAAGAACATCAAGAAACCATTTACAAATAGTGATAACAAATCTAAGGAAGCTTTGGACTTGATTCATTTTGATGTATGTGGTCTAATGCTTGTGAAACCGCTTGGTGATTCATTGTACTATGTGACATTTATCGATGACTTCTCTCGTAAGACATGGATATATCTCTTGAAGCCTAAGGATGAGGTATTCAATAAGTTCCAGGAATTCAAAGCTAAAGTGGAAAACTTGATAGGCAGGAAGAAAAAGATATTGAGATATGATAACAGAGGAGAATACACCTTGAAGGAGCTTGTTTCTTTTTGCAAATAGGATGGGATTAAGAAGGAACTAATTGTCCCCTATAATCCGCAATAGAATGGTGTAGCAGAATGAAGGAGTAGGGACATTACAGAATATGCCAAGCCCATGATGCATGATTTGGACTTGTTATTGTTCTTATGGGGAGAGGCATCACAGGAATTTGTGTACATTCAAAATAGAAGTCCTCATAGAGTTATGGAAGGTATGAATCTTAAAGAATATTTCTCTAAAAAGATTTCAGAGGTCGGGAACATGAGAATATTTGGTTGCCTTATATATATTCATGTTCCTAATGATAAGAGGAACAAGCTTGATCCTTAAGGAAATAAAGGCATATTTTTTGGCTATAATGAAACGTTGAAGGCCTACCGAATATACATTCTAGAGCAATGAAGGATTGAGTTCAATCGATTTGTCACCTTCAATAAGAAAGTGGCATATTGGAAGTCTAAGGAAGTCTCCATAGATTCCTTGGATGAAGTGAAGCACGAGGCCTCAAGGGAGGAACATTAGAGTTCTACAGAATGTACTAAAAGGCCATAAGGGCCTCAGGATCAAGTAAAACAAGTCCTAGTTCTAGAGATCAAGAATAGACCAACATGTCTTAGATCTACTTTGGAAGAGATAGAAGGACATGCAACTCCTGATGGCACATCTAGAGAAGTCAAGAAACCCAAGAGGTTTTCTATATATGCAACTCTCATGACTAAACTTGTTGATGAAAAACCATCCATATATGAATAAGCAACTAGCCAATAGGTGTGGAAGGAAGCAGTGGATGAAGAAGACCAATTGATCATGAAGAATGATGTTTGGGAGATTGTGCCAAGGCTTGAATGAAATTTTATGGTGACCTCCAAATGGATATATAATATCAAGCATGCTACAAATGGTAGTATTGACAAATACAAGGCATATTTCATGGCTAGAGGATTCTCCCAGAAAGAGGGAGAAGACTATGATGAGACCTTTGATCCAGTTGTCAGGTACACCTCTATTTGATCCATCATTTCTCTTGTTGCTTCGTTGGGATGGAAATTGCACCAGATAGATGTGAGGACTACCTTCCTCAATGGTGTGATTGAGAAAGAGGTGTACATATAGAAACCTCAAGGCTTTGAGGTATATTGAAAGGAATCTTATGTTTGCAGATTTAAGAAGGCCTTGTATGGACTCAAGCAAGCTCCAAGAGCTTGGTATGCTCATATTGAGATCTATCTGACGAGATTTGTATTTACTAAAAGCAATGTCGATCAAAACCTTTATTTTAAGGTTATGGATAATGCACCTATGATATTACAGTTATATTTTGATGACTTGTTTTTTACAGGTACTGAGAATTGTATCAATCAGTGCAAAAAGAAGTTGGTTTTTGAGTTCGATATCAAGGATATTGGGATGATGCACTATTACTTGGATTTAGAAGTATGGAAAAAACTTGGAAAATATTCCTTGGTCAAGGAAAGTATGTGTTAGATATCCTTGAGAGATTTGGTATGATGGATTGCAAATCCATGGAAAATCCCATGGTGAGCAACTTGAAGAACTCTGACTCCATACTAGTAGATCCATCTATGTATCAATAGTTGATTCGTTCGTTGATGTATTTGTTGTGAACACATTAAGCTAGTTATATGTTGAATCAAGACATGAGCATTATATTACAGCAAAGCACATTTTGAGATATTTGCATGGCACACTAAATTATGTATTGAGATATGCTACAAACAAGGATGTACAACTCCTGGGATATATGGATGAAGATTGGGTAGGAAGTGATGATAATAGGAAGAGTATCTCAAGAGTATGCTTCAGTTTGGGATCCACTATGATATCGTGGATGAGCAGGAAGTAGAGGTTGATTGCACTCATCAATGCTGAAGTTGAGTACATCACAGCCAATGAGGCTTATACCAAAGAAATATGGCTCCAGAATTTTTTTGCAAGATTGTTTGGCCAAGCATTGGAACTAACAGTGATACACAGTAATAATTAAAGCTTTCATAGAATCCCGTGTTCCATGACATGTCAAAGCATATTGAGATTAAGTACTAATACATCTAGGACATGGTGTAGAGGAGAGAAATAAGGCTCGAGTACATCTCCACCAATGTGAAAATAGTTGATGTTCTAATGAAGTCGTTATTGAGAGACTAAGTTCATGTCCTTTAGAGACAAGTTGGGTCTTGTGGAGATTACTCTCTCATTGAGAGGGAGTGTTGATATGTTTTCATCATAGTTGGACATTCTTCCAAAAGGGAGAATGGGTCCAAGATACCCAGAGGGCCCAAAAGGAAGGTTTGAGTGAGTGCCTCTTGGAGGAGGACCCTTATCACACACTAGGAATAGTGGAGTGAGGTCCTAGACTCTGATCACACACTACACGTGGTGGAGAGAGATCCTTCAACATCTAGACCCTAATCACACACTGGGAAGGGTGGAGTGAGATATTGGACCCTAATGATACACCGGGTATGTTGGAGTGCAATCCTTTTAGCATCTAGACCTGATCACCAACCAAGAAGGGGTTGAGTGAGGTCTTGGCCCAAATTGGTCAACAAAAAGGGTGAGTGAGTGCTTGTTAGTTGAGAGTCTCAACATTTTGACCTAGGAAGAGGCCATGGGGACTGATCACTTTGGAGGAGTGAGTCCTTATCTGTAGATTACATTTCCATGGGTTTGTCACCACCCTAGATATGGCTAATAACATATCTTGATGATAGATGATGATGCTAGTAATAATGGATACGCTTTTTCTTAGAGAAATTTATTCAATTTGAGAACACCTATGATAGTGATTGTGAATACCTCACTAGTTAAGGGGGAGTGTCAAATTTGTAACTATGGTTGTTCTTCATTATGTACATTTATGCACTTGATGTAATTGTATTTATCATTATAAAGCATATTTATAAAATCTTGAGTCAATTTTATATTTTTATTTTGAGTCAAAGTCCCATTGAGACTTTTTAAAGATGAAAAATTGAATTTTTGAAATGTAACTTTTGGCTCCAAAAGTGACAAATCGACTTCCCTCTAACTCAAGCTTGAACTAGATCCAAAAGGCATCCATTGAACCTAGATATATCACTATATAAAGGCAACACCTCCTCCTCCACTTGGACATTCAATCTCTCACACACAAGACAAGTTATGGAAAGAAAGTGAAGGATAAGAAGGAAGAAGTAGGATGAATAAGGAGGATAAAATCTCTCTTCTCTCTGTCTCTACCAACTTCCATATGTGGATTTATCTCTCTCTTTGTGGTTTGAATTTTTCTGGGGAAACTATTGTAGTGGGGAATTTTTTTGGGTAACTGGGGTAACTGTTGCAGGGGTGGAATTTCTAGGGAAGATAGCTATTCCAGGAGGGCCAAAATTCTGGGTCAGATAGGTAGAGAAAATTACAATATCATATTGGGTGACTTGACTTGGAGGAGAAGACCAGATTTGACCATGGGTATAGGTGTGTCTCTCATTGAAAAAGAATAATTTGTCTATTGAAAAGGTTGTTGGTTTTTTCCTTTTTGTGGGTTTTCCCAGGGTAAATATTGTCTTATTTTTTGTGTTGTGAGCTCTATTGTTCTATTGTTCTGTTGATGCTATGATCAATACCCTATAAGAAAATTCCTACACGTGAAATTTAGAGCCTACTAAGGATCTAACGATCTATTTGCTTCATGATCAATGAATGTTATGCTAAGTGTTTAAGTCTTCTTCTCAGTTTTTGAGTGTTAATGTCACTTTCATACACATGTTCAGTTCATAATAAGTTCATGAGAGAATTATTTTACACAAGCTTGAACATGCACAACACATTCCATCAAGACAGTGTTTGTGCAATGTTTAACCTATGATGGCAATCAATGCATGCTTTCAATTGGCAGTCTCTCACTTTTGGTTTCGATTGTACTTCTATTCCAATGAGTTTTGCAACTCTCAGTTTTGTGCACCTTTTCTTTCACACGTGTCACTTTCATGTTTACGACTGTCACTTTTTATTGCCTTCACTTTAATAGGTGTCATTTTCAAGTTATCTTCGTTCTGCCATGTGTTGCTTTCAATGTAGTTTTCATTTTGCAAGTGTCGTTTGCACTTTTCTCTTACCATTGCAAATGGGGCCTTTTAGCATGGGAAGTGTTTCATATCACATAGGCATTGTCATGGTTCATTTCAAGGGGTAACTTTGGTGCCAATGGTTCTTGTTTATCATATAGACATGTGTTACACTCATTCCCAAAATTTTATGCATTGTCGCACAAGTGTCATCATTGTTGTCTCAAATTGTATCTAAAGTGTCGCACTTGGATGAATTTTCCATATTGCCATCGATTGAGGGGATTATGTTTTTCATGTGTTATAAGTGATCAATGTTGTGTTATCAATTTCTATGAGTGTGGGATCATGTTCAAGTATTTTCGTTGTTCACTTTGACCTCACTGATCCTGCACTTAGACAAATTCTGAAAAACTTCTTGCCCGAGCAACATTCCTCCACTAAGCCCTCTTGAAAGGAACACTACACAGTCTTAGCCCTCAAGCTCAACCCTTACCTCTTGGAACTACACAATGGATAGTTCCTTCCTTATGGAACTATGCATCGTGTAGTCTCAATTCTCAACCCTGGCCACTTGAGCTCTGGAACTACATAGATCGACCTCCTGACATTCCTCTTCTATGCACTACGTAGTATAAATCTTCAAGCTTCAAGCTTGAATCCTTGGACTACGCAAGTCCTAGGCCTCTTTCTCTCTAGAACTACAAAAACCCTAGGCCTTTTTCTCTCTAGAAATGGATAGTGGGAAACTTCAAGACTCAAGCTTGCCTCCTTGAGCCGCTCAACTGTGCAGCCACCAAGCCTTGGCCTTCTTTAACTATGCACTGCACAATATAAATCTCTAGTCCTTGCTCCTAACCTATTGAGTTGTGCAACTGCACAATCCCAGAGCTAGTCTCTTAGTCCATCACCCAGCCCCAACTCAGTTAGTGATTTTTATGAAGTATGTTAGACTAGGATTTTTCGGACTAATGTCATCTTTCCATTTTAGTTGCAAGTATTATATCTTGTTATGGCAAGATGATGATGAAGGATATGAATAAGGAGGCCATGCCAAAGGATGTTTATGCATTTGCAAAGACAAGTTGATCTTTGAACATGAAGAAGAAGAGATACTAGCTTCTGACAGAATATCAAAGATCAGGAACGCATGAAGACTCCATATCAAGCATCCCCTTGGAGGATGAATACAAATCACATGAAAGATCCATCATGAAGATGCAAAGAAAGCAACAAAAAAAGCAGCTTGGAAATGCCACATCATTATATCAAGAGATGTCTCAAGATTCACATGTGTCATAGTGTCTTTCCACATCATTTGTGGAACATAATTATGTAATTCTCCAAATTAGAAAATGTAAAATATGTGGAGGACCAAGGGTCCCACATGGAATATGAAGAGTCACTACTGAGTTCTAAATTCATATAGAAGCTCAAGGGTCATTGTATAAGCTCAAGAGTCATGAGGGAAGTCAAGAATAATACGGGAGGTGAAGAGTCACCTCATTTGTTATAAATACACCCTCATAACTCAAGAAAAAGGAATTTTGGGACTTGAACTTCCCACCTTGGCTTCTCTAGCATTTGCATAGGAAAGAAAATATTTCTTTAGAGAAGCAAGTGGTGACTTAATGTTCCACTATTGAGGCTAGTGTGGCAGTATTGAACTAGTATTTCTTGGCACCACTTAATATATGAAGCTTGATGAGAAAACACATTTTCATGCATGTATCGTGAATATCGTAGGACTATTCTTTAGATGTTTACGGTATGTGTTTCGTCCATATGTACTAAGGAAATTGAACTATTTTAGTGGCTTTGGTACTTATCTTGTTGAAGGTGTGTTGTATTTGGTTTTATGATCGTGGTTGGCCCTTGAACTATTTTTCAAATTGACTTGCAATCCTCTTATACCCTTGTGTGTCTCTTTTATGATGGTACTATTGATTTTCTTCTAGAGGCTCACTATCTTTCTCCCTGCTATGAAACTACCTTGTATACATCACAGTTGTATGCATCACAATGTCTACTTACTTGTGTGTTTCAAATAATGTTGTATATCCTCTTATGTTAATAATTGCAGCTAAGGAAAATCCTTAATGAAAATGGAAAACAACCGTATTTATGGTTGGGGCTCCTACTCCAAATGGAGTGAGGTCTAATTGTGACTTCACATTGGGGAGACCCCTTTAATTGATGGATTTCAAGCATCATCAACAATTGGCACTAGAAGGAGGGCTAGATGACAAGATGTTCCTGTTGAGTATGTTTTGAATCTTATCTTAAATGTCTCATTACCAAATCATAATCCTGGAATGTCTTTTCTAACCCATCCCCTGGTAAATGTTTCATCTTCATGGAATAGTTTCAAACTTGTCTCAATTCAGGTTTGATTTTGATGGTTTTACATTCATAACCAGACATATATCCCACTTTCCTGGGTTTTTTAAATCTAATGAAATCGATGATGAAGATGTTGTTTGTATATTATTCACCCTCACTCTTGAAGGTCAAGTTAAGAATTGGTGTCAGACTTTACCATCCACTTCCATTCATTCATTCAATAAATTTCTCAAGGAGCTTCATCAATCCTTTGAAATGTATGATTATCAAGATGTATGTAATAGGATTGATCCGCTCAGAATGAAATATGGTCAATCCATAGAGTATTTTCTTAATCTATTTTTTCACCTTTGCTGTGAATTTATTGAGGGAGTCATTGATTCAGATTTTATCAATGAAAAGTTTCATATCTTGGTTCTTCTCTCCGTGAAATCATTTGTATCTGAACCCTTGGATGATTCTACTCTCCCACCTTATGTTGATCATGAGACACCCTAAATTTGTAAGGAGGAACCTAATATTGTTCCTTTTCCTTCTCCTTTTCTAGTACTGATTTGGGTGCCGCCTGGTGATGATGTTAAAGTTGATAAATCTGAAAATCAAATTGTTGATCCACCCATTCAACCTCCACCCATTTCCAATGATTCAGATCCTATTGACGAGAACTTGGAATGGTTTATAAATTAAATGGAGAAACTTATACAATCTACGTCTCATGATTCCTTGTTTCACGATATGCTTGATAAATCTACTTCAAATTTTAATGATGCCCAACCTGTTGTTTCAAGCAGTAATCAAGAACAAGGTAGTTTAATATCACAGGTAGAGGAGAAAAATGTTAAAGACATGTTTCATTTTTCTTCCCCCTTTTAGGATGACAATTTTGCATTTTTGGCTAATCACCTACCTTGTGATCTTAATAACTTGTCAAATGAATTCAAATCCTTCATTCAAGTTGATACTTTGGACGACCATTAACATGACATCCCCGTTTTCATTAACACATGTGTTGATGGATATCCAATTACATCGAATGATATTTTTCCATTTTCTGAACACTTGGATTTATAGAACATCAATTCAGAACTTGTTTCTCATGGCTTGCAATCTTCATTTGTGTGATGGGAGTCTCTTTTCAGAATGATTGTGAAATTTATTCAAGACATGCATCCTTAGATAGTGAATCTGAATAAATAAGTTGTCAAGCTTTTGAATATTTGGTATACCCTGTTGAAGAAAAGTAAGATCAATCTGAATGTTGCATTGGTATGCCTATTTTCTATCATTATGATGATGAAGATAATCTCATGGGACATAACATGCATGTTGATCCATTTTTTTTACAAGTTCAATATGATTTTACAATTGGTGTTTCTCTACCTAAGTCTTTTCATCTTTCCTCACCTTTAGCACACTACTCATTGTACCCAAGTATATACGATAATTTTATTATAATAGTGGTCTCTCTAAATCCTTTAGATCTTTATCCAACTAGTCATGGTCGCAATCAAGTATAGGATGGTGTGGTCTTATGATCAAAGGATGAAAATCTTGAATCTATTATTCATGATTTGTTCAATTGTAAATCTTTCATATGTCAAGAGGAAGATGTTACAATTTTAAATGATCAAGGGAGTTTTCCAACTGATGCATCTCAATTTTCCATCCATCAAGAATCTGATATGTTTAATCTTGAGTCTGATCAAACTAGTGGCATTAAAAATATTTTCATTGATACATGTGAATATCTAACTGTTTATTTTTTCTAAGCCACCTAAATTTGATGATCCAACATCAAAAAGTTTAGAGACCTGTCAGGAAGTCGAGGCACTTTAGGCACCGCTGATGGCTATGACAGGCTCTTAGAATCTTGTTGTGATCTTTGAACTAAGTTGGACCCAGATTTTCATGCATAACTCTTTCCCCAATAGTTTTTCACGGGTTATGAATTCATTCTTAAAGAAATTTTGTTATTTTTAAGTTGATCTTCATGAATTTCAAGATATCATTTTTTATCAGATGAAAGATTCTTGGTTGGTTAATTATTTAGCATGTGAATCCATTGCACCACACCTAGGTTGGAGAGCACATCTTTTGCAGATCTACATAGTTTCAAAGCCTATTATTCTAATTATCAAGATGAAGGTCATTTTGAGCTAAAGGATTTCTCTTTGTCAAACACTTTCGAAATTTATCACCTTCCTATCCCTCTTGTGTATGTCATAAGGTTAATCATGTTTTTGGCTCAATATCTCTTCTTCAATGATAAAAAATGCTTGAGTCATTCAACGAATCAAAGCCCTTGTGTTGATACCAATACCTAGTTTGATTTGACCCTTATTTCCATTATTTCGTAAGCTGGGTATCCTAATTGGGTTCCTAAGTTTGTGATGTCAATGATTGTTTTAAATGCCTTAAGCTTCCATATTTCCAGCATGGTGTCTAATCATATATGAAGGGAACCAATGGAGAATTGAGGATCTTATATTTAGCAATCTAATCATGATACTAGTTCTAACAATATCTCTCAATTAATCATTTTCCCATTAGCATATATGATGATAGTTGTCTTACATTGATTGATTTTGTTGAACCAAGTGATCTTTATGGTTCGTTACTTCATTGTTAAGATGTTTGTTGGATAGTTGAGACACTTCAGCATGAGATGATGGTCACGTCAGGTTCTCACCATCTTGATAAAGTTTTAGGGTGAGATCAGATTGAATTCCCCTAAGAATATTCTCTTTTTTATCTGCATGAGCATCAGAGTTTTCAAATTAATTGTTATGAATATCAATTTCCAATCTTCGAATGGTTAGAGAAATCTTACATCGCAATATCCGTCGCTAATAACAATTTTTTATCTTTCTTCATGTTTGAAAAAACTGAAAACATGAATGAATGTACTTCTGTGAGCAACCTTCAAGGTTTGTATAATCATCATTTCAAACAACAAGGTAAATCTTGAAACTAGTTAAAGCTAGTAAGTATGGCACATATTTCTGTTGATAAGCAAGAACTTCGATTCATTGTGTAGGTTTGTCAAAGTTGTAGTCTATTCTTGTGGAAAATTATTTATACTTCTTTGTGATTGTAGTTTGGGAGCGGTTACAATGATTACATTGAAAATTCCATTATAGTTAGCCTTGACCTTCTAGCTAGTTAGGTTAGGAGTAGGTTTAGTTACATGTTAGTTTTACTTGCACACTCATCCTTGCATTTTCCTCTTATCTAGTCATTTGCATTTGTTTGTCTCCCATGTTTCTTTTGGGTGAAGGTTTAATTCTTCTTTGTTTTTGCTTTTGTTTTCTTTTCATGCCTTATCTTACCTTTCTTGTTTAATAAGACATTGCATGAAATTTGTTTTCCCTTAGCTCAAAAGATAATGTGGAAAAACTTGAAAAGGGAAATTGTGACGACAAACAATGCTTGGCTTATCTGTTATCCTCTTCTCTATCTTGGGTTTACATATATTTAAAGTCAATGATGTCTTAATGGAAAATATGGTCCATTTGAACAAAAAGTATTTGGTTGAACCATAAGGCATGTACCTATTCTAGGATCTTCATTCCTTGAATTGATGTTGTAATTAAATGGTGTTCTTCTTGCCAATACATCAAGTAGAAGAATGGAAAGGGGAAAATAATTAGCGAGAAAACCAATATAAAAGGTATATAGAACCTTCTCTAGAGGAAAAACCTCTTATGCACTCAATACGTTGGGATCCCTCTTCTTCCCCATGAAATAATAAGTGTTGAAGCACAGTTCCCTGAATAAATAAATAAAGGGTGAAAGAAGAGAAAGGCTTCTTACGCAAATAGTTGAAGCAAGTAACTTCATCAGGGTACTGTTTAGGCTCACTAGCAATAAAGCAATTCTTTCTTTTTTTCTCATAGTGACTCTGTCGGGGTACTCTACAAGCCTGCTAACAGTAGAGCAAAACTAAGACTTTGATTATCTTAAACTTGCAATTTATATTACCCTTCTCTTGAATCGAAACAATCATGATCTGACAATTTTTGTGAATGTATTTAGCCAAGAAAAGGAAGAGAGGAGACTATATACATAACTAAGTCAAATGGGGAACCAAGGTAATCCATGTGATGAATCAATACTTCCTAAAAGACTGAGACCTTAAACTTAAGGATAAAACCTAAACAGAGAAACTAGAGTTCTATAAGTGTGCTGCTAAGTTTTGATGTTTCAATCAACACCCTCCAAAAAAATTCCTACACGTGAATTTTGGAGCCTACTAGGGATAAAAGATCTATTCCCTTCATGATCAATGAATATTATGCTAAGTGTTTAAGTCTTCTTCTCGTTTTCTGAGTGTCAAAGTCACTTGCATACACATGTCCAATTTGTAATAAGTTCATGAGTACATTATTTTACACAATCTTGAACATGCATAACACAGTCCATCAAGACAGTGTCTGTGAAATGTTCAACCTATGATGATATTTAGTGCACACTTTCAATTGATAGTCTCTCACTTTTGGTTTTGATTGTACTTCTATTCCGGTGAGATTTTTCAACTATCACTTTCATGTTTATGACTATCACTTTTACTTGCCTTCACTTTAATTAGTGTTGTTTTCATCTTATCTTCGCATGTGTCACTTTCAATTTCATTTGCATTTTGCAAGTGTCGTTTGCACTTTTCTCCTACCATCGCAAATGTCATATTTTGGCATGGGAAGTGTCGCATGTCGCATAGTCATAGTCATGGTTCATTTCAAGGGGTAACTTTGGTGCCAATGAGTCTTATTTATCATATAGACATGTGTTACACTCATTCCCAAAGTTTTATGCATTGTCACACAAGTGTCGTCACTGTCGTCGCAAAGTGTATCTTAAGTGTCGCACTTGGAGGAAGTTGTCATATTACTGTCGCATTGAGGGGATTATGTTGTTCATGTGTTCTGAGTGATCAATGTTGTGTCATCAATTTTTCTGAGTGTGTGATCATGTTCAAGTCTTGTCCTTTTTCACTTTGACCTCACTAATCCCACACTTAGACAAATTCTAAAAACTTAATGCCCGAGCAATATTCCTCCACTCAGCACTTCTGAACTGCACATTGTGCAATCTCAACCCTCAAGCTCAACCCTTACCTCTTGGAACTGCACAATGTGTAGTTCATGTCTTCTAGAATTGCACATTGCACAATGTCAGTGCTCAACCCTGTCCCCTTGATATATAGAACTACGCAGATCAACCTCTTGTTATTCCTGTTTTGCACACTGCGGAGTCTCAAGCCTCAAACTTCCATCTTGACTCCTTGAACTGTGCAACTGCATAAGCCCTAGGCTTGTTTCTCTCCATAACTATGCAGTGGGAAACTTCAAGCTTTATGCCTGCCTCCTTGATCCCCTCAACTGCGCAATCACCCTGTCCTAGCCTTCTTTAACTATGCACTGCGCAGTCTTAAGCCTCAGTCCTTGCACCTGACCTATTAAGCTATGCAGCTATGCAATACTATAGCCAATCTCTCAGTAGAACACCTAGTTCTAGATCAGTTAGTGATTTTTATGAAGCATGTTAGAATAAGAGTTTTCAAACTGATGTTGTCTTGTCATTTCAGTTGCAAGTATAATATATTGTTATGACAGGACGATTGTGAAGGAGATGAAGAAGGATACCATGCTAGAAGACACCTATGCAGTTTCAATGATCTTTGAATAGGAAAAGGAATAGACACCAGATTATAATAGTAGATCAAATATTAGGATCTATGAAGACTCCATACCAACCAACCCCTTGGAGGATGAATACAAATCACGTGCAAGATCCATCATGAAGATGCAAAGAAAGCAATAAAAGAAGCAGCTTGGAAATACCACATCATCATGTCAAGAGTCATTTCAAGAGTCACGTGGTATAGTGTCTTACCACATCATTTGTTGAAAGTAATTATGTAATTCTCCAAAATGAGAAAATGTAAAATATGTGCAGGACCAAGGGTCCCGCATGGAATATGAAGAATCGTTATTGAGTTCTAAAGTCATATAGAAGCTCAAAGGTCATTACAGAAGCTCAAGAGTGATGAGGGAGGTCAAGAATTATATGGGAGGTGAAGGGTCACCTCATTTGTTATAAATACGCCCTCATAACTGAAGAAAAATGATTTTTGGGACTTGAACTTCCCACCTTTTCTTCTATAGCATTGGCATATGAGAGAAGATATTTATTTGGAGAAGTAAGTGGTGACTTAATGTTCCACTATTGGGGCTAGTGTGGTAGCATTTTACGTGTATATCTTGGCACTTCCACTTAATATATGAAGCTCAATGAGCTAAAAAAATTTCATGCATGTAACATGATTATCATAGGACTATTGTTTAGATGTTTGTGGTATGTGTTTTGTTCATATGTACTAAGGAAATTGAAATATTTCGTTGGCTTTGATATTTATCTTATTGAAGTTGTGTTGTATTTGGTTTTATGACCGTGTTTAGCTTGTGAACTACTTTTCATACTAACTCGCAATCCTCTTATGCAATTTTGTGTCTCTTTTAGGATGGTGCTATTACTTTTTGTCTAGAGGCTCACTCTCTTTCTCCCTACCCTGAAATTACTTTGTATAGATCCCAATTGTATGCCTCATAGTGTCTGTTTACTTTCTTGTTTTAAAGAATGTTGTATAACCTCTTATGTTAATAATTGCATCCAAGTCAAATCCCTTACGACAATGGTAACCGAACTTATTTCTAGTTGGGGCTCCTACTCCAAATGGTGTGAGGTCGAAATGGGACTTCACATCAAGGAGACCCCTTTGGTTGACATATTTCTAAAACTATCAACATGTTCTTTATGGTTGAAGTTATGAAGTATAATTGTTGACTGATATATTGGAATAAGTTAAAATTAGATCTACATCAAAAGTAATTATCAGAATTTCAAAAATATGGTGCTAACCATATTTGCACTAAGGAAATCAAAAATCTCTTTCTATATATTTATCAAATTTTGGCATTTCAAAGTTATTGGGGAAAGGAATCATATGAATATACATGTTAAAGGGATAAGAACATATGTCCTCAAGTGTGTAACTCTTTTTTGGATGTCCAATCAATATGTTGGACAACTATTTTTGAATATCCAAAATTTGTTGGATCAAGTCTGTTATATTTCTATACCAATAGGAGTCATAATTTTTTAATAGCTGAGGTCAAATCTGTAATATGTACATACCTTTGCTTCTTGCAAATGTTTTCCATATTTGAAAAATCAAAAAAATTAAAAAATGTAAAGAGGGTATGTCCTAAAAGAAAAATCAAAGGACAAAAAGAAGAAAAAGGTCAAAAAAGATGAAAAAATTAACCCCAAGGAAAAAGAAAAAGACCATGAAAGTGTGCAAGTCAAAATGCCACTACCATTTACTTTTGATGTAGAATAAAAATATTGTGTGCAACTTGTTACCTTTGCCACAATCCATGGATAGTAAAAATGTTTAAACTTGGCTATTTCATGCTTTCAATTTCATGCTTATAGATAGAGAAATAAAATCTGGCCAAACAATGTAATCTTAGCAGATAAGTAGATATGTATAGTTAATAAAAGGATCTCAACTGTTTAATTTGAGCCATTGGATGTAATAAGGTTAGATTTAGATAGATTTCTATTACAAAAGAAAATAAAATGATTTGATAAGGATTTGCCAGCTTAAGTGCACCCTAATATAGAGTAGAAAAAATAGTAGGATGAGTAGATGGGTAAGTAGTTGAATGGTTGCAGAATTGTGATGATTGATTAGACAAGATCATATCATTTACCTTCATCATCAAATTTCTAAATTATGGATGATAATTGAGCATTTACCAAAGTACACAAAGCCAATTGGTTAACTTCACTCATTCATTACATTTTTCACTTACCTAATTTCCAAGGAAAGTCTTAAAGTACCTAAAACCTTAAGTTAAAAGGGCTCAGAGCATTTCTCTGACTTCTAGAGGGACCGGACCCTTGGCCCAATAACTTATAGGTCCTAAGTACTAAAAGTCCCCTCACAAGCATTCACCCCCTCCATAGTTCACTCATTTTCCCTAAAAACCCTTTTTCTCTAAGGACAAAACCTTAGAAAAATGATCACCCCCAAGCAAACCCCTTTTTCGAAAAAACCCACAAAATAACACTAAGCCTAAGTTATAATGTGTTTATACAAAGCTAATAAATTATAAATGTACATTCATATTAACTTTAACTTTATGTATTATATCCCAAAAATACCCCTTTCTCGTATATTTTATTAAACCCCTTTAATTTTAATATCCTGTCCCCGAAGTTTGAAACATAAAATTTATTAACGAAATGATTAATGGGTTAATTAAGTCGATCAGCGGCTAATTAATAACCAAGACCCACCACCAAATAAAGGAGATTAATTAATCATTCAGTGGTTAATTAATAATCTATCCCCGCCAATGAAATTACTCCCGATGTCATTAAACCTCCATAATCCTTCATTAATTAAATCCCGCTAAATTAAAACCCCGTCGAACCCCTCCATTAAACTTCATATCAAATCATCACCCCAATCACTGTACAATCTCATCCCTTTTGATTTAACGGTCGACGATCATATCGGGCGGCCTTCGAAAGCCAACCTTTACCCGCCCGATATGGTTGGTTTCACTATTCATCCCGCTACTACGTGGCACCCGATGAATGGCATCGAGTAGCCTCCCCCCAAAACCGCTCCAGCCCAAAAGCAGTGCAATATGAACCCGCTTACCGCCTCCCGCTAGACAACAAAACATCTCATCCCCCGCTTAACGCCAAATGTACCTTTCCCCTCGTTGCCCGCCAAAATAATTGACTTTGCGAATAAAACTAAAAAAAACCATTGTTTTTTAGTTTTATCATGAAAGATACTGCTCAGACCTCCATGCAAGCACCAGAGTACGTGCAACCGTCAACCCACGTCCAACTACCAACTTGCTGAAGCTGTTGAAACTCCAGACCACCTTTCAGTCACGTGCGCTTCCTGCAAACTGTGCATAGTCGCCCATCACTCTATTCAAAGCCGAAACTAGGTATTTACCCAAATTCGTTGAGAAACCCTGTTTTATTCCCAAACCTTGACTCAAAATGCTTCAAATTACTCAGTAATTCAGTAAGATAGTTGCCCAGTGACTCCAAAATACTCTGAATTAGACCAATTTTCCCCAATTTCACTAAAAACCCTTTGCCCCCATCCTTGAATCCACAAGAACCAAGGATGGATGCTCCCATTGCATTGAATGTCCTACCAATTTCTACTCCCCACAGGGATTTAGACCATCTCCCATTGGCAGATAAAGATTTTCAAATTAAAGATACCTCTGTCCAAGAATCCCCATTGAAACTATACTGTAGGTACAGAGACCAATACCTGAATCATGTAGACAAAATAGGCCTTTGGGAGTTAGGTTTACCCAAATACCAATTCCCCAGAGTTCATATCTTCCCAGAGATTATCCACTATTGCCATATGAACTATAGCCCTAGCCAAAGAGCAGTGATGACTCCTAACCAGTCTGTATTATTTACCATCACTGCTGAGTCCATAAATGAAATGTTGTAGTTACAACCAGGCCAAAACCTGACCCCTCTTTCTGTTGGAGATTTTCTTAACAGATTCCCCACACTCACCTCCATCAAACATGCTCAGTTATTCCAGACCTTCATCAGGGAAGAGAAATACATTCCAAAGGATCCTCCACCATACATATCTACCATATTCTCTGATCTTGGCAGAGACATCATAGACATGATATCCAGTGTGTTAGGCCAAACTACAAGTGAATTTGTTGATGAAATTATTATAGCCTTTATGTCCATTTACACTCCTGGACAACCCCCAGCCATCATGTTTGACTATGCTAAGTTCATTGCAGATAAGATGCATGATCAATTCATGAGGATGGATAATGAAAGAGTGTTCAAATATTCATCAGTTTTATATCATCTTTTCCTGTATTATCAAGCTGAAAAATTCCCAATCACACTCCAAAAGATTGATACCAGAGGAAACCCTAGATCAGTGTTCTTCTGGACTTCATTAATCCACCTATGTGACTCTCAATATTATTATATTGATTTCATAGATCTCTTTGTGCACCCAGTGGCAACTATGTTATTAGGAAGTCCTTCCCCTAGAATTAGTGCAGATATCAGGAGGGTCCTACAGTTGTCCAAACAATATAGATTGGGGGATTGGTACTTGTACCAAAACCACACTGAAATCAGAATATATGGATGTGAGTTGGCTCCCTACAAACTTCCCAGATACCTCGCCATGATATTGTTTGCTCTGGAGTACTACAGGCAAATGATCAATTCAGATGAAGTGCATTTTGTGAAGGCCAAGAAGAAAACTAAGGATAAAAGATCAGCTTGGCCCATTTATATGTAACAATAGGGAAGAAGGAAAGGAAACAGAAGAAATCCTCCAAAGGCTGAAACTAAAAAAAAGTTTTATCTAGAATTATGAACCTTTAGAGTTCATTTGCAATAGGAGACAAAAGAACAAATTATCTCCTTATATCCACCATAGAATTCCTGAAATTGAATAATATGCAAATCAGCTAGAATGGGTGGAAAACACTTTGGTAGACTGACATAGCACAGAAGTCGTCATCAATAATGTATTGATTGATTTAGAAAGAAGACTTGATGAAGATTCATTTGTACAGGTGCCAGGAGAATCTCAATCTCAAAGGAAATCACAGGGACACAGTGGGAAAATAGCAGAAGAAGGACCTCAAGAGCAAGAACCATCACAGCAGCCAGAGGAATCAGAAAAGCCAGAGATATCAGAAGAACTTGCTTAGCCAGAACATGTCATGAACAATCCACCTATTTTATAGACTCCTCTAAATGAGGAGAGAAATCCCAAGAGAGATAGAGAGGAGGCCACTCCTTCTAGTAGACCTGTTGCCCAACTTATGTCAAGAGGCAAAGGTTGAATCCATTTTCAGAAAAGGATTTTACTGAAGAAACAACAAGAACTACAGGTACAGAACGAGTAGAAAGCAGGCATACCACTCCCTTAGGAGGTACACAAGAACCTTCCACTTCACAAACTCAAATGCTGGAGAGACAACAGAGCGTGGAATTATCCTCATTCAGAGCTCCAACTAGCTAGAGCCAAGATATTAGAGAGCAATACAAAGAAATAAAGGCCAGGAATGAAAGATTGAAGGCCCAAAGCTATGCACATTACCTAAAAATGGCTCCTACAAATCAGATAAGGCTAATGTCAGCCTTTGATGTGAAAGAAGGCAAAATGCAGATGACTTTCATGAAGCCAACTACACAGTAGCCTAGGTCAATTGCATATTACTTGAAAACAGACTTTGAAGTATTGGCAAAGGATATCCATCCTCTTGACCAAATAGAATTACACAAGCAGACTGGGGAAATGGTCTACTCCACCTTGACCAGCAAGGCATTTGTAGCTCACCAACTCCAAAATTCGTGGAATAACATATCAGTGCAATTCCAGTTAGAGAAGGCCTCTTCACAGGCCAAGGATACCAGAATAAAGTCCTTAGAGGACTTTGCCATAGAACTGGGGCATAATCCCAAGGATGTGAAAGCTGCAGAAAAGCTTATTAAAAATAAAAACGATGACATAGATGCACTGAAAAAACAACTCAAACATCCTCCTCTGCATCATCCTTAGAAAGCTGAAGTATTGGCAACTCACAAGGAGGAAGAGCTTATGGACTTAGTCCTTAAGGTGAATGAACAACTAAAAGAAATAGAAAAAGACCTGGATAACATGATACAGTCTAGACAAAGTGATTTGGCCACCACTCCTCAGACTGTAATTCCTATAGTCTCTATAGCAGTACCCTCCACATTGGCTACTTCATTAGCACCCACAGTTCCACTAGCTACAGCTCTGCCAATTACAGGTACATCAACAAGCGTAGGGATATCCACAGAAAAGACAGCTGAATTGGTAAAAGCCATGGAGGAAATGAGCATCCAGGCTACTGAGCTTAAGAAGCTTAGAGAAAAAGTGTCAAGTTTGGAGACTGATTGCAAACTTGCACAGATACAACAAAAAGAAGAAGCTCAAAAGAATCAAAGAATGGGAGAAAGAATAAAAGTCCTTGAAAAGGACTTGACATTGCAAGAGCCACTTGGAGACATGAATTAAATTCTTTGGGCTAACATCATTGATTCTATCAATGATGTTTGGCCATCTATTCAAGTAATTTTTGAACAAACTGAACTAGTAAAAGTGGCTACAGAAGCAATCCACAAGACAATGGAAGAGTTGGGAGATAAGCCTGAAGAAGCCAACCAATTGATAGAACTTTTGAACAGCAGAAACAGTTACCATCTTGATGAACTAGAAATAGAAGATAGAACAGGAACTATCATAGAAATAAAGAAGGTTCTCACTAAGAGGAACCTTATGCTCAATCTGGAGAAAAGGTGCCAAAGTATCCAAGCAGACATTGATAGATTTATGAAAAAGTTTGGTATTTTGAGGGAAAAAGGACTTCCCAGTCCTATGGTAATACATGACAAGCTGATGACCCAAGATGATTATGTTGAAAGACTAAACAAGTTGTTCAGCAGCCAAGCTAGTACCTCAGGGGTAAAATATTTGCCCACTATAAAGGTATTACATGATAGTTTGAAAAATCTATTTTTCATAGAGCATGAGGTAAAGCACTTGTTCGTCAACAGAACAAAATTTTCCAAGTATTCTGAAGCTGACGAGATATATAGAAAGATTATAAGGATGAAATTACCTGACAGTGAATGGTGGATGAAACTAACAGATTTACTATAAAGTTACTGTAGTAAATCTATATGCCAGGTAAAATAGATCAAACAGGGTCAAAGTGTAGCAGGTAAAGAGTATCAATAGGTAGAAGACATAAAGTGATTCTAGCACATAAGTATCAAGCAACTGAAAGAGCCAAATCTGAATTACAATAGCCAGCACAGTCACAATAAAAGGGACAGCAAGAAGACAGTTCTCCATCTATCTCTATCTTCATGCTTGAAGATATTTTTGGTTTCCTAGAATAATTCTCATATTGTTATGAGATATTTTGTAACATTTTTTGTATAAATACTTCATATTTTGAAGTAATTAGGGTGGATTAAAATACATTTCTGTAGACATTTTATATTGAGCCAAGGAGCTATTGTACTCAAGACTGGACTGGTTTTGCTGGGTTATGAAATAAAGCTAAGGACATTTCACTGGATTCTTGTGCACAGTTGGAACCAAATAAGTATTATCTCTTCATGTTTAAATATTGTTTTCTCATCATGTTTTAAATATTCACATGTGTCTCTTATGAAATCTGAAAAGTAAACAAGGAATGATACCATAGAATTAGCTTAAATTCTCTTTGTTTTAACTGTTTACTTTCTATATGTTTTCTGCTAAACTATCTTGGTCTGGGAATTCTTGATTGCTCCCTTACTTCTATAGTTTTCCCCCCCTTTGGTCCATATTAAAGGATTCTTAGTTTCCCTTTGCTACTGATCATCCTTCTCTTCTTCATCTTAATCCCGGTTAAGGATTCTTCATTGCCCTTTTCCCTGGTTAGGACTACCTCATCCATTTGAACCTACAGACTTGCTTTTTGTTGTGCTATCCTACTTGGTGAACTCTTACTTTAGTGATTGATCTGATCCAGTTAAGCCACTCTTTGGTTGACTCCATTACCCAATGGCATGAATACTTGTTCTGCCCATCTGTTTTCTTAATTCCACCACCCAATAAAAAAAAAACAATCATGAGCACTAATAACTAGCTTGAAATCCTACCCAAAACAAAGTTAAATTATAAAGAGAGAGCCCTCTCTGGACTTAGGTTGGCTAGAACCCGAGTCTAAAAGATTAGGTTTGTGGTTACCTCAGACTATTCCTTCTTTGATAACTTCTAAGGAAGACATCTGAGTGATAACATAGTGGCGACCATACTGGGTATTCAAAACCCTCAGTCTTAATAAACCTTTGAGAAATTCAAATTTTATTTTTAAGCCTCTTAAAGGGTTATTAGAAGTTATTTCAAAAATTCATAAAAAAAAAGCAAAATAATAAGAAAAAACTCGAAATCTTGCTTCCGAGAGAACTGACTATACGAAGGCCAACCCTAATCCAAATCCTCCCCCTATATTTGACAATCCTAACCTTATTCCGAGAATAATCAGAAGACAAGAAAGTTTAGTAAGCCCAAGACCTGTCTTTAGATCCAATTCCTGCCCTAGTGAGTGGTTGTTCATTGAAGACCTCCCTTTTGACGAGTATTTTGACCTTTCCCTATTTAGAACCAAGTTTGAGAGTGCACTTGAGGACACAGTTCTAGATCCAGAATTTACAACAGAACTTGAAGTCCAAAGGGAAAACTTGTCAATTGATCAGTACCTTCTGAATTCCCCTCAGTCATCCCTTACAACTGATAGAATCCCTGAACTTTCTGAAACAACTTCAACATCTTTCAGTTCATCATCATTTCCTCACATTTCCGAAGTTCATTTCTCATCTCCATTCATACCTTCGCTTCCCCAGCCTATCACTACCCATCAAACACCCATTACCCCTGTTACCCCAAGTTCCCCTGTTGTCCCAAATCCTCCTGTTACCACAACTCTTGTTCTCAATCCTATCCAACTTAGAGCTATGGCACTCAGATATGCCCCCCTTGTGATGCCTGCTCCTCAAGGTGTCTTGCCACTAGACTATCAGAGTAAAATTACCTTATTTGATGGCACTGGATCTTACACAGCACAACAACATACAAAAAAGATGACAAATTATTTTGAACTGCATGAAATTGACATAGGAGATGTCCAAATGAGAATTTTTGTCCAAACTCTAGCTGGAGAAGTGAGAACATGGTTTAGATCTTTGCCTCCTCAGAGTATAGATAGTTTAGAAGTTCTTTACCAACAATTTTTAAATAGGTGGGAGAAGAAAAAGAACCCTCTTCAAATTCTTTCTGAATATGAAAACCTCAAGAGGGGACCAAACGAAACCATTCAGGACTATTGTACTAGGTTTAACAATGTTTATAATGCAATACCACTTGACCTTATGCCTCCACCTGGCTTAGCCCTGATCAAGTTTCCAGATGGGTTTGACATTGACATGACCTTTCAACTTAGAGAAAGGAATCCCCAACCCTAGAAGATATGCAAAGTGTTGCAGTTAGCATAGAAGCTAATCTACTATACAAAAAGGCTAGGGTTAGAAATGAAAGAAGAACACCCCTGAAAGATGAAACTTCACCCTTTGATAAAAAAAAGGATGCTTTAGCTAAAGGAATGGAAATATTAATGGATAGGATAGAAGTTATTGAAAGGAAACCTCATAGGGATAACCAACAGGCACCTCTAGTAAGGAATCCAAATTTTAGGAAGAACCAGAACCTAAATACTGGTAAAAATGGTCCTGATCAGAACATTAGATCTCCTTTCCAAGAAAATTATGCTGAAACTGCCCATCAAGAAGACCCCGAGCTAGACACCCAAATTAACTTGATGGGGTTAGATGATGAGGAAACGATCTTTCTCACTCAGGATGACCAAGAATTATACATGCCTCAACAGTTATAAACCCAAACTAGAGAATCTTTCGACTATAAGCAAGGGTATGACTCTGCTATCTTCGAAGTGCATAAACAGTATAATTTGAGAAGAAAAAAGAACACTGATGTTCTAGACCAAAATAAGAAAGCAGTACCTAATCAGCCGAAGAAAGTGAAAGCTGCTCCAGTTACAAAAACTCTACAAATCCTTTCTAGATCAAATCAAAACCCTCCCAGTCCCACCATTGAAGATGTAACCAATGACCAAACTTCTAATGAGAAACCTTCCACTTCAGTCCCCTTCAAGGGAACAGTGGAACAACCTCTAGAAATTATATTAGAAAATCCAATTAAGAATACTCCAAACACTAAAAAAGAAGAACATACTACTCCTAACCCTGATTTAGTTATCGGAGAACCCACAGTAATAACCATATTCTGTGGGTTCTCTGATAACTAACTCAAAAGATATAAACCATAGATGTCTAATACTCCTAACCCTACTATTAAGGTTTCAAATGTTCAAACAGACAAAACCCCTTTGCCTTTCAATTTGGGAGCAGAGGTGGCCAAACTTAAAATCTTAGTTCCTTTAATAGAACTGGTTAAACATGAAACTTACAGATCTCAAATAAGTAAATCTTTAAACTTCGTTGAGAACGAAGACTCTGTTAACTTATTTGATTATCAACCTGAGCTAATTTTCCGTCCTGATGTTAATGGAAAACCAGTGGAAGGAGGGATACCACCCTTCTACATTAGCCTTAACATCCACGATAAAATCCTACATAATGCCATGCTAGACTCTGGTGCTTCACACAATCTTATGCCTAAATATGTTATGGAGAAGATAAACTTGGATATCACTAGACCTTACAAGGACCTGTTTTCATTTGATTCAAGACATGTTAAGTGCCTAGGACTTATAAAATATTTGTGTGTTTCCCTAGTACAGTACCTTACTAAGACCATTCTTATGGACATAGTTGTTGCTGATATACCACCTAAGTATGGTATGTTGTTGTCTAGATCTTGGGGTGCCAAACTACAGGGATCTCTACAACTTGACATGTCGTATGCTACCATATTAGTCTTTGGACATACTAAAAAACTGTATAGAGAGACTCTGATGAAATATGTAGTGAGTACCCAGGAGAGACCTCAAAACTTTCCTATATATTCAATGCATTTTGATATCGATTCTTTCATACTTTATAATGCTGAATCTGACCAAGAAGATACTTCAAACAATATAAATTCAGAACCAAAAGAAATTGTAGTATTAAAAGAAGATCAATGTGTCCAAATTCAAGAAATTTCAGATAACAAGGATGACCAAGATACAGTAGTCAAAGAAGATTTCGTTCCCCCAAACAGTAAGAATTATGAACATGAAATTCTATGGCATCTTGAATTCGATGGGTCAGTTAACAAACTAGGTGCAGGAGCAGGTGTATGGATTTATAACTTAGAAAATGATCATTCAGAGGGTCATGCCTACAGATTGAACTTTAAATGTACAAACAACATGGCCGAATATGAAGCACTTCTGTTAGGTCTGAAACTGGTCAAAAGGTTAGGAGCCATAAGAGTCTCTATTATGGGAGATTCTGAGTTGGTAATAAAACAAATTAACGCTGTTTATATGACTAGGGATCCTAGGCTAGGATTTTATAGAGGAACAGTTGTAGAAATACTAAATACTTTTTTAGAAACCAAGCTTGTTGTTATTCCAAGAAAACACAATATGCAAGCTCACAAGTTAGCCATGTTTGCTAGTACTTGCAAGTTGCCATTTCAACCCAACCACAAGTACATTGCTGAGGTTAGGCATAGACCTACTATTCCTGACAACTTAAATAACTGGCAAGTGTTCAATAATGATCGACAAATTAACAATTTTTTGACTTTAGATGAGGAATTTGTAAATAACAACATAGACATAGACATAACATTAGATTTTGATTACCTTGATAAAATAGAAATTAACACAGTAGAAGATGAAAGGATAGATAGATTCCATCCCACAAAGTTTACAAAATTAGATATTTGAAACCTAAAACAAATTGAAATTCATGAAGTAATCGATGAAGAATCTAAAGTCATCAATCTTAAAGACAATTTTTTGCCCAAAGGATTAACTCCTTTGGAGGACTTATTTGATTCAAACGATGTCCCTAAAAAGCCAAAAATGGAACCCTTAAAATCAGACATTGAGGAATGTAACATAGGCTCTGAATAAGATCCCAAAATAATAAAACTTTCAAAGTCTTTACCTCCCAATGAAAAAGTGAAATACATAGAATTGTTAAAGGAATTCCAAGATGTTTTTGCTTGGAATTATGAGGACCTTAAGTCCTATGATACCAACATAATACAACACACCATTCCTTTAAAAGAAAACCAGAAGCCTTTTAGGCAGAAGCTTAGAAGGATTAACCCTGTTCTATTGCCTTCCATTGAAAAAGATATTAAAAGAATGTATGAAGCTAAGATTATTGCACCAATTAGATTCTCATATTGGGTCTCTAATTTGGTACCTACAAGAAAGAAAACTGGTGAAATTAGACTGTGTGTTGACCTTAGGAATTTGAATAAAGTTTCACTTAAGGATAACTACCCTCTTCCTAAAATGGATCACATATTACAGAGGGTAGTAGGTTCAACCAGAATCTCACTGCTAGATGGGTTTTCTGGTTATAACCAGATCCTAGTCCACCTAGATGATTAGGCAAAAACTGCATTCACTACACCATGGGGCACTTTCATGTATGTGAAAATGCCTTTTGGGTTAAAAAACATAGGGGCCACCTTTCAAAGAGCAATGGACATAGCCTTTGCTAAGGAAATCCATGACTTCCTGGTAATATACCTAGATGATATCACAATATTCTCTAAATCAGATCAGCAACACCTGGATCATCTCAGGCAGGTCTTCACCAAGTGTAGGAAGTATGGAATCTCTTTGAATCCTAAAAATATTTATTTGGGTTGGAAGAGGGAAAATTACTAGGCCACATTATCTCCAAATATGGTATCTAGATTGACCCAACAAGAATTGAAGCCATTTTGCAGATACCACATCCCAGGAACATCAAAGAACTACAAGCATTTTTAGGTAAAATAAACTTTTTGAGAAGATTTATCTCTAACTTAGCTGAACTAATTAGATTACTAAACAACATGTTAAAGAAAGATTTGACTATTAAATGGACTCTAGAGGCTAAAAGGTCTTTTGAAGATATAAAGCTAGCCTTAACACAGACACCATTTCTCATTAGTCCAATGTTTGATAGGGATTTCATCATTTTTTCTTTCGCATCAGAACATACAATTGTTGCAGTACTACTGCAGAAAAATGATCAGGGTTTTGAACAACCAATAGCCATCTTTAGAGAAGCCCTGAGAGATGCACCTTTAAAATATAATATAATGGAAAAGAAAGCTTTTTCTCTAGTTAAATCTATTAAAGATTTCAGAGTTTATATCTTGTATTCTCATATAGTAGCTTATGTTCCCAATGTTGTAGTCAAAGACATCCTAACACATGATGGACTAGATGGAAAGAGAGGGAAGTGGATAGCTACCATATTAGAATATGACTTAGAAATTAAACCTACAAAATTAATCAAAGGCCAAGGTTTAGCCAAGCTCATGGTTGAATCAAACTGTTAGGCCCTAGACATAAATTTCATTGCAAAATTGGATAAGGAAGAGGAGATGACGACTCCACAGATTAGCCAGGCCTTTACAGATTCACCATGGTAGGCTGACATTATATACATTCTACAAAATCTTCAAGATCCTCCTAAGTTGCCTAGAACTAAAAGTAGGTTCTTAAAAATGAAATCTGTGAAGTTTTGCATAATCGACAGTATAAATTTCACCTGTAGATCAAACTGATATATGCAATGTACTAAAGCATAATACTTGATCTAGTTCTACAAAACATTAAGCGGAAGCATAATCGATTTCATGAGCAACATCAAGCATAAACACATATAACTGATCAAGAGAAATAATCAACCATAACACAAGATATATCACTGGGGAAAGCACCAGCATAAAACCCCCAACACTGTATTATCAATCAAGTGGAAATCCTCTTCAGGTTACAAAAAGAATCAGCTCAAGAGCTATCCTGCTCTTTCTGCAATCAGAAGATGAAGATCATAGACTCCCTAGGCCTCAATATATAGGCCACAAGTCCTCCAAGCTCCTATATCACGTAATTCTCTTGGAAATAAATCCTTTTCCATGCAAGGAATACTTACCTAAAATATCCTAGCAACTGATAGTACACTGTCCCACTATCTGAACTCAACTGGGTCTCTGTCTGAACTGACATGCATCAGTTATCCATGAGAGAATACTCAGTTATCTGAAAATAATAGTTGTCACATGCATGCAAGCATTAACAAACTATATCTCATTATTTTAACAACTTGTTAAAATAATCTAACTAGACTTGACCAAGATAAACTAAGTCAACTGATCCTCTCAATATAGAACTGAACCTTATCTCCTTTAATCAAGGGATAAATTCCTAAATCAAGAGAGAAAATAATTGCATGATCTCACAAAGATTTCTAGTTTAATTTTCCATAACTAATTAACCCATGGAGATTAATTAATTAATATTTTAAACTGTTGTTAAGACCAAATTCGTTTTTACTTCCTATAGTTAGACCAGGGACTGCTAAAAATAGGAAGGGACCATGAAATGCTATTTTTAGAAGATGCTATTTTTAGCAGTTTCACCTCTCACCCAAGGTGGCCAAAATGTTCATTGGCAAAACTGCTATTTTTAGCAGTTCTATTTTTAGCACTTTCTAAATTTAGCATTTCTTGTTGCACACTTTTCAACAATCCCTCTCAACAAGAAAGGGATTATCAGCAACCCCGATCCTATCTCTATGGAACTCAAACTTGCCCTTTGACAATGCCTTTGTCAAAATATCTGCATCTTGTTCCTCGGTCGAAATGTACAACAACATCATGATCCTCTTGACCACACAATCCCATAGATGATGATAGCGAATATCTATATGCTTGGACCTATCATGAAACACTGGATTCTCAGAGATTTTAATGCAACTTTGATTATCACAATATATCACCGTAGGATCCATCATCTGACCAAACAATCCCACTAGAATCTTCTGCATCCAGATGGCCTCATGTGCAACCTAACTAGTAGCCATGTATTCAGCCTCCGCTGAGCTAAGTGCAACTGATCTCTATTTCTTGCTATACCAAGAAATCGCAGCTGACCCAAGGTTGAAGATTCCTCCAAAAGTGCTCTTCCTGTCTGATGGACTACCTGCCCAATCTGCATCTGTGAAGTCTTGGAGCTTCACTCCCTCTGTCTGCCTGTACCATAATCCATATTGTGTAGTGCCTCTAAGATATCTCAGCACATGCTTTGCTGCCTTCCAAAAAATCTTGCTTGGCTGAACCATAGCTTGACTCAGCTGGTTCACCGCAAATCAAAAATTCGGTCATGTGTTCACCAGATACATGAGTGAACCCGCAAGCTTCCGATAAACTTTAACAACTACTACCTCACCTGAAGTAGCATCCTCCTTCCTCTAGTTACCTACAAGAGGAGTCTCCATGGGCTTGCACATCTCCATGTGGAAGCACCTGAGTATCTCATTGGCATACTTTCCCTGAGACACAAATACTTCCCCATCTCTCTGCCACACCTCCATGTCTAGAAAGTAGTGCATGAGGCCCATGTCCTTCATCTCAAACTCCCTTGCAAGGTCCTCCTTGCAAGACTTGATCAACTGATCATCACCTGTCAAAATCAGAACATCGACATAAAGTACAATAATCAATAGCTTACCTTCTACCATGATGTGGTAGAGGTTCGCATCTGCTTCACTCTTGGTGAAGCCCAACCTGGTGAAATAGCTGTCGATCCTGGTATACCAAGCACGGGTGCTTGCTTCAGCCCATACAATGCTCGCTTGAGCCGGAACACATGCGACTCATGATCGAAGGTCTCAAATCCCTCAGGCTGCTCAATGTATACCTCTTCCTCAATCTCCCCATTGGGGAAAGTTGTCTTCACATCGATCTGATCGATGAGTACCTTGCAACAGGAGCAAAGGTCTCATCATAGTCAATCCCCTCTACCTATGAGAAACCACGGGCAACAAACCTTGCCTTGTGTTTCTAAATACTGCCATCAGCTGCCTGCTTTACCTTGTAAAGCCATTGGGAAGTAACCACTGACTTGTCCCCCGGTCTAGGAACAACATCTCATACACTATTCCGCATGATAGAATCATACTCCTCTACCATCACATCCACCCAAACTGGTTGTTGCACTGCCTCCTCAAAAGAAGAAGGCTCAGTCACTACACACTCCCCAACCAGGGCCATGTAGCTAGTGTATCTATCGGGAGATTCCTCTGTCTGCAATGAGAGGATGGCTACCCCACATTCTCTCTCACATCCTCCATCAATCTGTTAGCTTCCCATGAGCGTTTCCGCCCATCTCTAGAAAACTCTCCAGTAGTGGTGATCCCACAACTGGAATCTTTGCATGTCGCTGCTCCGCATCATCAGGAGGCTCCTCCTCCTTAGGAACTAATATTTCCTCATCATCACCATGCAACTTGAGCTCCCTCTCAAGTGACACTTGCATGGCTCGCTGCTCATCAAACTTCAGATCCCTGCGCACTACGGTCCTCTGACTGGCCGACAGAAACACCCGATAGTTGTGAGGTGTATCCGTGTACCCCACAAGTATTCCCAACTCAGCTATTGGGTCTAGCTTCTTTCAAGCATCTTTGGTCACGTGACAAAAGCCTGGTGATCCAAAGATGCGGAAGTGACTCACATATGGTCGCTTCCCCGAAAAAACCTCGATAGGTGTCTTCATCCCCAAAATACGATGAGGACTTATGTTCTGAAGATACACTGCTATATTGCATGCCTCAGCCCACAGATGAAGTGGTAGGCCTTGGTCATGCAACATCGCTCGAGCTACTCCCATAATAGATCTGTTCTTCCTTTCAGCCACCCCATTCTGTTGTGGGTTATGAGGTGCTGTGAGTTCCTATTTAATTCCTTTTGAAGCACAGAAGTCCTTAAACTGCTGGGAAACATACTCTCCACCGTTATCACTCCAAAAGGCCTTTACTTTCTTCCCTGATTCTTTCTCTGCCAAAGCTTTGAACTCACAAAACTTCAAGAAGGTTTGATCCTTCTTTTGCATGAAGTAGATCCAACATCTACGAGAAAAATCATCAACAAAAATAACATAGTACCTATGCTTCGCAGTGGAGGCTGTAGAGAAGGGCCCACATACATCTGAATGAACTCGCTCCAGAACTACTCCTGCTCTACTATCCCGATCATGAAAGGAAGCTTTTGCATACTTACCCAAAGTGCAACCTTTGCATGTGCTCATTTGCTCCAGCTTGCACTTGGGTAATCCGGTAGAAATTTGTTGCATGATCTTCAAGGCCCCATGATGCAAGTGGCCCAGTCTCCTATGCCATAACTCGCCAATATCTTGGCCATGCACCACCTCTGCTTTGGAACTCAATGCAGCACAATCTTCTACCTATAACTTATAGAGATTCTTAATTCGAATCCCAATCTGTTTGGTCTGTCCAATGCCGATATGCTGTAGGAAACCCTTTCCAAAACTAAAGACTACATCATAGCCTTTATCCTCAAGCATAGCAATAGACACAAGATTCTTTTTCAGCCCTAGTACATACATAACATTAGAAAGAGTGAGGGGAGAACCATGCTCCCTCTAAAACACAACCATACCTTCACCTGAGACACGGTACTTTCCGTCATCGCCCATCTCGATACGTATCTAGAGATCCTTCTCCAAGGTGCTGAAACTACTCTTGTCACCTGACATGTGGAAAGAGGCTCCACTATCCAAGTACCAAACACATCCCATGCTGGATGAAACCATGCATGCAATAAGTGAGAAATCCATCTCAAACTATGAAGCTAGTGCATCACCATCAGATTCCTTGGAGGAACCTTTCTTGGACTTCTTCTTTGGGAAATTAGTAGCATAATGGCCCAACTCATGACAATGAAAGCATCTCACCTTCGACTTGTCAAACTTCTTCCCTCCTTGAGAAGACTTGGATTGGGATGCCTTCCCTTTCCCTTTCTTAGCTTTAGATGCTAAAGCCAAGTTCTCTTCATCATCATGTTTTGATGAAGAAGCTCCATCCCTGGTGCTTCATCTGATCTCCTCCTGCATCAAATCCGACCATAGTTGTTCCCAATCCGGCAGTTTGTCCCTTCCATTCACTGAGTCCTGGTAGCTATGCCAGCTCTTAGGAAGGCCAAGGAGTGCTAGACTCACCATATCATCATCAGCTGTAGTGACCCCTACACTTGCAAGCTCATCCCTGCAGGTGGTGAGCTTGTTCAGGAACGTAGAGATAGTGTCACCCTTTTCACACTTGATCTTGTGAAGTTTGTCCTTCAGTGCCAAATTCCTCTGATCACTGCTATTCTGATATAAATCTTTCAATTTTTTCCACATTGCATGCAGAGTCTCCTTCCCATGGAGGCTCGAGATTATGTGATCTCGAACTCCCTCCAGGATGATTCTCCTAGCTCTAGCCACACACTTCTTCCATTCCGCCAGTTGAGTAGCATCAGTAGGCTTAGGGACATCTTGCTCAATGAATTCCTTAAGGCCTTTATCTTCCAATACTTCCTCCATGCAATCCTTCCAAGATATGTAGTTTGAGCTGCCATCAAGGGCATACTCAAGCCTCAAACCATAGAAAGCCATCAGTTAAATGGATGTGATAAGAACTTGAGATCTATATCCTGAATAATAAACTTCGAATTTCTCTTGCTTGTATACTGTTCTTCCTTGATCACTTGTGCTCTGATACGATGTAGAAATTTCACCTGTATATCAAACTGATATATGCAATGTACTAAAGCATAATACTTGATCTAGTTCTACAAAACATTAAGCGAAAGCATAATCGATTTCATGAGCAACATCAAGCATAAACACATATAACTGATCAAGAGAAATAATCTACCATAACACAAGATATATCACTGGGGAAAGCACCAGCATAAAACCCCCAACACTGTATTATCAATCAAGTGGAAATCCTCTTCAGGTTACAAAAAGAATCAACTCAAGAGCTATCCTACTCTTTCTGCAACCAAAAGATGAAGATCATAGACTCCCTAGACCTCAATATATAGGCCACAAGTCCTCCAAGCTCCTATATCATGTAATTCTCTTGGAAATAAATCCTTTTCTATGCAAGGAATACTTACCTAAAATATCCTAGCAACTGATAGTACATTGTCCCACTATCTAAACTCAACTGGGTCTCTGTCTGAACTGACATGCATCAGTTATCCATGAGAGAATACTCAGTTATCTGAAAATAATAGTTGTCACATGCATGCAAGCATTAACAAACTATATCTCATTATTTTAACAACTTGTTAAAATAATCTAACTGGACTTGACTAAGATAAACTAAGTCAACTGATCCTCTCAATATAGAACTGAACCTTATCTCCTTTAATCAAGGGATAAATTCCTAAATCAAGAGAGAAAATAATTGCACGATCTCACAAAGACTTCTAGTTTAATTTTCCACAACTAATTAACTCATGGAGATTAATTAATTAATATTTTAAACTGTTGTTAAGACCAAATTCGTTTTTACTTCCTATAGTTAGACCAGGGACTGCTAAAAATAGGAAGGGACCATGAAATGCTATTTTTAGAAGATGCTATTTTTAGAAATTCACCTCTCACCCAAGGTGGCAAAAATGCTCATTGGCCAAGCTGCTATTTCTAGACATGCTATTTTTACCAGCTCTATTTTTAGCACTTTCTAAATTTAGCATTTCTTGTTGCACACTTTTTAATAGACAATGCTTTATTTTGGAAAAATCATGAAGGAATCCTTCTTAATTGTTTGTTAAAGGAAGAATTTGACAAAATATTACAAGAGTTTCATGCAGGTGATTGTTGGGGACATCTTTACCGGAAGACCACAGCTGATAAAATATTAAGAGCTGGTTTTTACTGGCCCACTTTGTTTACAAATGTAAAGAAATTTGTAACTTTATGCCACAAATGTCAGATTTTTGAAGGAAAAAGGAAACTATTGCCATTACCCTTGAAACCTATATCTACCAAAACACCATTTCAACAATGGGGTCTTGACTTCATTGGTGAAATTCATCCCCCTTCCTCTGCTCAACATAGATGGATCTTGACCACCATAGATTATTTTACAAAGTGGATAGAAGCCATGCCCTCAAGACAAGCCATTGATACTGTCATAATAGGTTTCCTTGAGGCCAACATTCTGTCCAGATGCGGTTGCCCAACCAAAATCATCACAGACAATGCAATATCTTTTAAATCAAAGAGGATGATTGATTTCTGCAAAAAATATCATATAATCCTAGGTCACTCGACAGCTTACTATCCCTAAGGAAATGGACTAGCATAATCTTCCAATAAGAGCTTAATGAATATCATCAAAAAAAATTTGGAAGATAACAAGAAAACTTGGAATAAGAAACTAGTAAATGCCTTATGGGCAGACAGGTTGACCACAAAGAAATCCATTGGTACCAGTCCATATCAGCTAGTCTATGGAATGGAGGTTGTTTTCCCATCTTCTTTTGGAACACCAGTGATGAAATTGCTTCAAGAAGCACAGGTTGAGCCAAATGATATTCAAAGGAGGATCAACCAGACAATTCACTTGTAGCAAACCAGGGAAGAAGTGTATATCAGATCCCAAGTTGTGTAGGAGAGAATCAAGAAAGATTTTGACAAAAGGACCAAGGTAGAAGATTTCTATCTAGGAGATAAAGTTCTGAAATGGTACTCAAGAAGGGAGGATAAAGGTAAACATGGGAACTTTTAATTCCTATGGAAAGGCCCTTACATCATTTATGCTTTCAGAGGTAATAATGCTTATTTCCTCAAAGAATTGGATGGTGCAGAAGTAGAAGGAGGACCAGTTAATGGTTGAATGCTTAAGCACTATATAGATCCCAGTCACTTATTTCACTAATCACTTATACATATTTCATTCTTAACAAAGTTTAGTGTTGATTGGATGGTAATTTTGGAGTTGAAGCCCGAAGAGAAGGCCCTAAGCTTCAAAAATTTCACTGTCATAAATATCAATAAAGCAGCAAAGTAAAAGGGAAAAATTGCAGAGTAAAATCACATTAATTCAGAAGTCCATTGATCTACTAGTTCTTGACATTTCACCAGGAAATTCCATCCCCAAGTGGAGCCACTGTTATGTTCCTATATCTAGGAGTCATAATTTTTGAATAGCTGAGGTCAAATCTGTAATATGTACATACCTTTGCTTCCTCCAAATGTTTTCCATATTTGAAAAATAAAAAACATTAAAAAATTTAAAGAGGGTATGTCCTAAAAGAAAAATCAAAGGACAAAAAGAAGAAAAAGGTCAAAAAAGATGAAAAAATGAACACCAAGGAAAAAGAAAAAGACCATGAAAGTGTGCAAGTCAAAATGCCACTACCATTTACTTTTGATGTAGAATAAAAAGATTGTGTGCAACTTGTTACCTTTGCCACAATCCATGGATAATCAAAATGTTTAAACTTGGTTATTCGATGCTTTCAATTTCATGCTTATAGATAGAGAAATAAAATCTGAGCAAACAATGTAATCTTGGTAGATAAGTAGATAGGTAGAGTTAATAAAAGGAGCTCAATTGTTTAATCTGAGCCCTTGGATGTAATAAGGTTAGATTTAGATAGATTTCTATTGTAAAAGAAAAGAAAATGATTTGATAAGGGTTTTCCAGCTTAAGTGCACCCTAATAAAGAGTAGAAAAAATAGTAGGATGAGTAGATGGGTAAGTAGTTGAATGGTTGCAGAATTGTGATGATTGATTAGACAAGATCATATCATTTACCTTCATCATCAAATTTCTAAAGTATGGATGATAATTGAGCATTTACCAAAGTACACAAAGCCAATTGGTTAACTTCCCTCATTCATTACATTTTTCACTTAACTAATTTCCAAGGAAAGTCTTAAAGTACCTAAAACCTTAAGTTAAAGGGGCTCAGAGCATTTCTCTGACTTCTAGAGGGACTGGACCCTCGGCCCAATAACTTATAGGTTCTAAGTACTAAAAGTCCCCTCACAAGCATTCACCCCCTCCACAATTCACTCATTTTCCCTAAAAACCCTTTTTCTCTAAGGATAAAAGCGTAGAAAAATGCTCACCCCCAAGCAAACCCCTTTTCCGGAAAAACCCACAAAATAACACTAAACCTAAGTTACAATGTGTTTATACAAAGCTAATAAATTATAAATGTACATTGTACTTAGCGTTAAATCCATTTATCACCTTTATTTCATATTAACTTTAACTTTATGTATTATATCCCAAAAATACCCCTTTCCCATAAATTTTATTGAACCCCTTTAATTTTAATATCCCGTCCCCGAAGTTTGAAACATAAACTTTAGTAATGAAATGATTAATGGGTTAATTAAGTTGATCAACGGCTAATTAATAACCAACACCCACCGCCAAATAAAAGAGATTAATTAATCAATCAGTGGTTAATTAATAATCTATCCCCGCCAATGAAATTACTCCCAACGTCATTAACCATAATCCTTCATTAATTAAATCCCGCCACATTGAAACCCCATTGGGCCCCTCCATTAAACTTCATATCAAATCATCACCCTGATCACCGTGCAATCTCATCCCTTTTGATCAAACGGTCGACGATCATATCGAGCGGCCTCCGAAATCTGACCTTTACCCGCCTGATATGGGTGGTTTCACTATTCACCCCGCTACTACGTGGCGCCCAATGAACGGCATCGGGCAGCCTCCCCCCAAAACCGCTCCAATCCAAAAGAAGTGCGATATGAACCCGCTTACCGCCTCCCACTAGATGACAAAACGTCTCATCCCCCGCTTAACACCAAATGTACCTTTCCCCTCGTACCCGCCAAAATATTTCACTTTGCGAATAAAACTAAAAAAAATCATTGTTTTTTAGTTTATCTTGAAAGAGACCGCTCAGACCTCCATGCAAGCACCAGAGTATGTGCAACCGTCAACCCACGTCCAACTACCAACTTTCTCAAGCTGCTAAAACTCCAGACCACCTTTCAGTCATGTGTGCTTCTTGCAAACCGTGCACAGTCGCCCATCACTCCATTCAATGCTGAAACCTGGTATTTACCCAATTCGCTGAGAAACCCTGTTTTATTCCCAAACCTTGACTCAAATTGCTTCAAATTACTCAATAATTCAATAAGATAGTTGCCCAGTGACTCCAAAATTCTCTGAATTAGACCAGTTTTCCCCAATTTCACTGAAAACCCTTCGTCCCCATCCTTGAACCCACAAGAACAAAGGATGGATGCTCCCATTGCATTGAACGTCCTACTAATTTCTACTCCCCACAGGGATTTAGATCATACCCATTAGCAGATACAATTTTTCAAATTAAAAATACCTCTGTCCAAGAATCCCCATTGAAACTATACTGCAGGTACAGAGACCAGTACCTGAATCATGCAGACAAAATAGGCCTTTGGGAGTTAGGTTTACCCAAATACCAATTCCCCAGAGTTCATATCTTCCCAGAGATTATCCACTATTGCCATATGAACTATAGCCCTAGCCAAAGAGCAGTGATGACTCCTGACCAGTCTATATTATTTACCATCACTGCTGAGTCCATAAATGAAATGTTGCAGTTACAACTAGGCCAAAACTTGGCCCCTCTTTCTATTGGAGATTTGCTTAATAGATTCCCCACACTTACCTCCATCAAACATGCTCAGTTATTCCAGGCCTTCATCAAGGAAGAGAAATACATTCCAAAGGATCCTCCACCATACATATCTACCATATTCTCTGATCTTGGCAGAGACATCATAGACATGATATCCAGTGTGTTAGGCCAAACTACAAGTGAATTTTTTGATGAAATTATTATAGCCTTTATGTCCATTTACACTCCTGGATAGCCCCCAGCCATCATGTTTGACTATGCTAAGTTCATTGCAGATAAGATGCATGATCAATTCATGAGGATGGATAATGAAAGAGTGTTCAAATATTCATCAGTTTTATATCATCTTTTCTTGTATTATCAAGCTGACAAATTCCCAATCACACTCCAAAATCTTGATACTAGAGGCAACCCTAGATCAGTGGTCTTCTGGACTTCATTAATCCACCTATATGACTCTCAATATTCTTATACTGATTTCATAGATCTCTTTGTGCACCCAGTGGAAACTATGTTATTAGGAAGTCCTCCCCCCAAAATCAGTGCAGATATCAGGAGGGTCTTACAATTGTCCAAGCAATATAGAGTGGGTGATTGGTACTTGTAAAAAAGCCACACTGAAATCAGAATATATGGATGTGAGTTGGCTCCCTACGAACTGCCCAGATACCTCCCCATGAGATTGTTTGCTCTGGATTACTACAGGAAAATGATCAATTCAGATGAAGTGCATTTTGTGAAGGCCAAGAAGAAAGCTCAACTTAGGATAAAAGATCAGCTTGGCCCATTTATATGTAACAGTAGGGAAGCAGGAAAGGAAGCAGAAGAAATCCTCCAAAGGCTGAAACTGAAACAAAGTTTTATCTGGAATTATGACCCTTTAGAGTTCATTTGCAATAGGAGACAAAAGAAAAAATTATCTCCTTATATCCACCATAGAATTCTTGAAATTGAACAATATGCAAATCAGCTAGAATGGGTGGAAAACACTTTGGTAGACCGAGATAGCACAGAAGTCACTGTCAATAATGTATTGATTTATTTAGAAAGAAGACTTGATGAAGATTCATTTGTACAGGTGCCAAGAGAATCTCAATCTCAAAGGCAATCACAGGGACACAGTGGGCAAACAACAGAAGAAGGACCTCAAGAGCAAGAGCCATCAAAGTAGCCAGAGGAATCAGAATAGCTAGAGATATCAGAAGAACTTGCTCAGCCAGAACATATCATGAACAATCCACCTATTTTACAGACTCCTCTAAATGAGGAGATAAATCCCAAGAGAGATAGAGAGGAGGCCACTCCTTCTAGTAGACTTGTTGCCCAAACTTATGTCAAGAGGCAAAGGTTGAATCCATTTTCAGAACAAGAGTATACTGAAGAAAAAACAGGAACTACAAGTGCAGAAAGAGTAGAAAGCAGGCATACCACTCCCTCGGGAGGTACACAAGAACCTTCCACTTCACAAGCTCAAATGCTGGAGAGACAACAGAGCATGGAAGTATCCTCATTCAGAGCTCCAACTGGCTAGAGCCAAGATATTAGAGAGAAATACAAAGAAATAAATGCCAGGAATGAAAGATTGAAGGCCCAAAGCTCTGCACATTACCTAAAAATGGCTCCTACAAATCAGACAAGGCTAATGTCAGCCTTTGATGTGAAAGAAGGTAAAATGCAGATGACCTTCATGAAGCCAACTACACAGCAACCTAGGTCAATTGCAGATTACTTGAAAATAGACTTTGAAGTATTGGCAAAGGATATCCATCCTATTTACCAAATAGACTAACACAATAGACTGGGGAAATGGTCTACTCCACCTTGACCAGCAAGGCAATTGCAGCTCACCAACTCCAAAATTCGTTGAATAACATATTAGTGCAATTCCAGTTAGAGAAGGCCTCTTCACAGGCCAAGGATACCAGAATAAAGTCCTTAGAGGACTTGGTCATAGAACTGGGGCATGATCCCAAGGATGTGAACGCTGCAAAAAAGCTTATTAAAAAGAAAAATGATGACATAGCTGCATTGAAAAAATAGCTCAAAATTCATCATCCTCAGAAAGCTGAAGTATTGGAAACTCAAAAGGAGGAAGAGCTTATGGACTTAGTCCTTAAGGTGAATGAACAACTGAAAGAAATAGAAAAAGAGCTGGATGACATGATACAATCTAGAGAGAGTGAGTTGGCCACCACTCCTCACACTGTAATTCCTACATTCTCTACAGCAGTACCCTCCACATTGGCTGCTTCATTAGCACCCACAGTTCCACCAGCTACAGCTCTGCCAGTTATAGGTACATCAACAAGCACAGGGACATCCATAGAAAAGACAACTGAATTGGTAAAATCCATGGAGGAAATGAGCATATAGACTACTGAGCTTAAGAAGCTTAGAGAAAAAGTGTCAAGTTTGGAGACTGATTGCAAACTTGCACAGATACAACAGAAAGAAGAAGCTCAAAGGAATCAAAGGATGGGAGAAAGAATAAAAGTCCTTGAAAAGGACTTGACATTGCAAGAGCCACTTGGAGACATGAAGGAAATTCTTTGTGCCAACATCATGGATTCTATCAATGATGTTTGGCCATCTATTTAAGTAATTTTTGAACAAACTAAACTAGTAAAAGTGGCTACAAAAGCAATCCACAAGACAATGGAAGAGTTGGGAGATAAGCCTGAAGAAGCCAACCAATTGATAGAATTTTTGAATAGCAGAAACACGTACCAACTTGATGAACAAGAAATAGAAGATAGAATAGGAACTATCATAGAAATAAAGAAGGCTCTCACTAAGAGGAACCTTATGATCAATCTGGAGAAAAGGTGCCAAAGTATCCAAGCAGACATTGATAGATTTATGACAAAGTTTGGTATTTTGAGGGAAAAAGGACTTCCCAATCCTATGGTAATACATGACAAGCTGATGACCCAAGATGATTATGTTGAAAGACTAAATAAGATGTCCAACAACCAAGCTAGTACCTCAGGGGTAAAATATTTGCCCATTGGAAAGGTATTATATGATAGTCTGGAAAATCTATTTTTCATAGAGCATGAGGTAAAGCACTTGTTCATCAACAGGCCAAATTTTTCCAAGTATACTGAAGCTGACGAGATGATAAGGATGAAATTACCTGACAATGAATGGTGGATGAAACTAACAGATTTACTATAAAGTTACTATAGTAAATCTATATGCCAAGTAAAACAGATCAAACAGGGTCAAAGTGTAGCAGGTAAAGAGTATTAGTAGGTAGAAGACATAAAGTGATTCCAGCACATAAGTATCAAGCAACTGCAAGAGCCAAATCCGAATTACAACAGCCAACACAGTCACAATAAAAGGGACAACAAGAAGACAGTTCTCCCTCTGTCTCTATCTTCATGCTTGAAGATATTTTCGGTTTCCTAGAATAATTCTCATATTGTTATAAGATATTTTGTAACATTTTTTGTATAAATACTTCATATTTTGAATTAATTAGGGTGGATTAAAATACATTTCCGTAGACATTTTATATTGAGCCAAGGAGCTATTGTACTCAAGACTGGACTGGTTTTGCTAGGTTATGAAATAAAGCTAAGGACATTTCACTAGATTCTTATGCACAGTTGGAATCAAATAAGTATTATCTCTTCATGTTTAAATATTGTTTTCTCGTCATGTTTTAAATATTCACATGTGTCTCTTATGAAATCTGAAAAGTAAAAAAGGAACGATACCTCAAAATTAGCTTAAATGCTCTCTGTTTTAACTGTTTATTTTCTATATGTTTTCTGCTAAACTATCTTGGTCTGGGAATTCTTGATTACTCCCTTATTTCCATAGTTTTTCCCCCCTTTGGTCCATAGTAAAGGATTCTTAGTTTCCCTTTGCTACTAATCATCCTTCTATTCTTCATCTTAATCCTGGTTAAGGATTCTTCATTGCCCTTTGCCCTGGTTAGGACTACCTCAGCCATTTGAACCTACAGACTTGCTTTTTGTTGTGCTAGCCTGCCCAGTGAACTCTTACTTTAGTGATTGATCTGATCTAGTTAAGCCACTCTTTGATTGACTCCTTTGCCCAATGGCTTGAATACTTGTTCTGCCCATCTGTTTTCTTAATTTCACCACCCAATCAAAACAAAACAATCATGAGCACTAATAACTAGCTTGAAATCCTACCCAAAACAAAGTTAAATTATGAAGAGAGAGCCCTCTTTGGATTTAGGTTGGCTAGAACCCGAGTCTAAAAGATTATTTTTGTGGTTACCTCGAACTATTCCTTCTTTGATAACTTCTAGGGAAGACATATGAGTGATAACAAATTCATTATTTGTTGGAGTGATGTTGTGTGGTGGTTGCATGTTTGTGTTGTTGATGGGTTGTTGTTGATATGTGTTGGTGTAAGATTGTTTTTGTTGTTTTTGATTGGTTTTGAATGGGCTATCTGTGTTGTTTTTGGGTGTGGTATGTGTGTATGTGTTGTAATTAACGTGGTTTGATTGTTGGTAGATGTTGTTAGGGTTGATAAGTGGTTTTGATGACATTATGGTGTTAGTGTTAGAGCTGAGAAAGTGTTGTTGTTGGTACATGTTGAAGTTGTTTGTGTTAAGGATTCCAAATGTATATGTGTTGTATGATGTAAACATGGAAATGGAAGTGTGCATGTTTGAGGTATTTAATGGTATGTATGTGGATGATATGTTAGGTATTGGTGTGTTATGTGTAATATGTGTATTAGGATTTGTGGATGTTAATATGTCAGAGATGTTTGAAGTTAATACTTTTGAGGATGATTGCAAGTAAGATAGTATGTATTTTGATGTATAAGTGTTGTTAGTTGTGGGATTTGAGGTGGTTTTGTGTGAAAATCATGGAAATAAAGGTTTACGTGTTTGAAGTGTTGGGTTGTATGTGACTGGAAGTGTAGATGGAGCTTATGTTGGTTTTTTCCGCAAATGGATTTTTGGAGTTTGAACCTTGAAATAATGGATTAATCATTGTTTTCGTGAATTAGGGGTCATGAATATCTAATACGGGTTGTATTGAATGTATCATTGTGGAATTTTTTGTTATGCGTGTATGAACATAGAGAAGTTAGGTGCTCTTATAGCCTATGTGGTGTTTGTGACATGATCCTTCTGGTTGTTGTGTTAATAGGAGGAGATATCTATCTGGATCTAAATGTATAAAAATAGGAATAGTTTTTATAATATCCACATCTTAGTCTAAAGCTAGAATTTTCTCATGTGTCAAAATTGTTGTCTTGGTTATTATTATTGTCGTTTTCATTGTTGTCCTCAAAGGAGGGTTTTCAGGTGTTTGATATAATTGTCTTAATACATGGGAAGAATCTCGAGTCTCATGTTTACTATCATTAAATGATGATGGGTTGGTATCCATTTTTTTTCTTTTGAGACCTTGTAATAGGAATCAAGAGATTGCGAAAAAGTAAGTGATATCCTAAAAATATACTAACTAATGTTTTTATTGTTTTGGGATTTTTCTTAATTGTTTTGGGATTTTGGGATATTTAATTTTTTTTATTTTTTTTTGACTAGAAAATAAATCTAACTCTAGATTGGGAATTTGTTGAGATTTGGATGCTAATGGATGACAAAACCTAAAAGAGAAAATATATATCTAGATATTGAGAATTAAAACACATATTTTGATGAGGATGGGGTTGATCTTGGAGCTAGACTAATGAGCCCAAGCCAACAGATGAGGGATGTGAAATACACCAACTTAAGAGGATCCAAATATATAAGTGAATGTACTCACTGATAGGGATATCTAGACAATCTACTTGGAAAAGGAAAACTTCCAAGCAAAACGCCTAACTAGAGATAAAATAAGGGATGCAAGATATAAAATGAATTCAACCCTTATAAGCATCTATGGGATTAACTATGTAATGGATGATCTGATGATGTTATCCTAGTCCAAAGTAAATTTAAAACCAATGGAATAAGGATGAAAAAATGTAAAAGCTAAAGGAATGAAAATGCTTAATCTAGGAAAGCAAGCTAAACTAAAGGAGATCAAGTGTATTGTCCTTGGTCTATGATCTTTTTGTTTGTGTTTTGCCCAATTTTATATAGTATTTTCTTTTTTAATTTCCTAATTTTGGTGCCAAGAAAACACTTCAAGCACATATATAATGAATGTTTTGACTGATTTGAAAGGGTATTAAGGCTAAATTTGTGTCACTAGTATTACACAAAATTGAATATAGTCATAAAATAAGTACAACTTAATTATTCAAATAAAGGTGTGTTTCCACACTAGGGCAGACCTAATAAGAAAATATAGTAGGAGACCACTTTTGTTTTCACCTCTCAAGTGCTAATAGTTATATATCCATTAGCTCAAACTAATATGGGAACAAGATCATCTTAGCTCTCTCCCCTAGAAACTAAGAGATTCTTGTGTAACACAAGACAACACATATTGAGTCATTTGGGGCATTATATTGTACCTCACACCACTCTAAAGAAACAAAATAAGGTTCCTAGGCTTATAAATTACAAAAGTTGTCTAGTGACAAACTACCACGAACAATGGGCTCTCTTCATAGGACCCAAGATTGGAGGAGTCTCCTCTTCTCTCTTCACTAAACATCTTGACGGATCGAGGGTCTTGTGGATTGGTTTTAGTTGAGCTAGCCACGCCTTGGGATATAAATTTCAATACCCCTCGTTCAAACCCTAGGGTGATGAAAACCCCAATAGGCCTTCTACTGAAAAATAAAAGAGAGCATTATATGTTTCTCTTACACCCAATATCGTACAAGTATGCAAGGGGATAAGATACACATCCAAGAAATATGGGATTTACAATGATGTGCAAGTGCACAAGCCACGATAAATAGAGTTGTTTTTAAAGCACCAAAATCAAATGTTATCTATACTATATAAAGAGAAAATGAAAAGACAATTATTTTCCTTGCAGTAGACATGTTCTTAGTTTAAGGGTTTCAGGTCTTCTCACAACGATTGCTAAATGCCTCACAAATTTGTTAGTTCTAGCATAGATTCAATGATTTTCTTAAAAAAAATCCAAAGAAATGCAAAAGAAATATAGAAAAAATGCATAAGCAACAAGCATATGTGCATAATGGGAAACAAAAGTGCTAAGATACCTAATAAAAACATAGTTTTACCTTATTTATGTGCAACACTTCCTAATATAAGCACAACAAAACCTAACAAAATCATGTCTATGTAAAAGAGGTTGAAAACCTGCAGGAAAAAAAAAAAAAAAAAACAAAACAAAACAACAACCAAAAAACAAAAAACAAAAAACGAAACAAAAACAAAAGGCAAAAACAAAAAATCCTAAAAAAAACACAAATGGATTGTTAGAGGGTTAGAAAATCAATAATATTTGTTAAATATGCAATCAGAAATATTAAATCCTACTAATTAAGTGACAAAAATGAAAATCTAAGTTCAATATTAACAAATATTGAAGGAAGAACAAATTCACCATTAAAGTCAAAACGTGTTAAACTGCACAGTGTATGCACTTGGTCATACTTGCGCTAAAAAATCATGAAAAAACTTCACAAGTTCATTAAAATAAGGGGTGTGTGTTCCACCAAGTATGTTAGAATGTAATTAGAGAATAAAAATGGATAAATACGAGTGAAACCAGAATATAAATCAAACACAATACTATAAGTGAACAATTGAGAATATCAAATCTAAACAAAGCAATACCTTGAGAATATTGTTTCTTGACTTACATATTAAGAATATTTTGGGATACCCAAATAGGTCTCGTATGAAGATTTATGGAAATATTCCAACATTTGGGGGTGCCTTTTTGGATATTTTCCCACATGTCTTGGCATTTAAGATGTAGATATTACAATCTGAGGAAATACATGAAGATACCTTGATCAAATTTTATATATATATATATATATATATATTTGGGACAATATGTGATATACCTTTAATTATTTAATTAAATTTTCCAGAACTTTTTGATGATATTTCTACAGAAAATGCACTCCATAATTTTTGTCAGGATATTTAACAAATAAATTTGTCAATTCAAATTAACACAAAGTTTGTGGATAATTTAACTGCAAAACCCTAGCTACTTTAAATTATTGAGAGGAAAATTACTTTAGATTTAACAATGTAAACTTTGAAACAGGAATTATAAACTCAAAACGGGAACTCTGGCCAAAAAACACCAAAAAAAATCAAAAACAGTGCTAAAAACGGAAAGTGTGTATACTGGAACGATGATTTTTTTTAGCGACAATTTTGAACATGTTTTAAAAATGGCAGTGAAAACAAAATTTTCGTGCAAAATACAGCTTGAAAATGAAAAAGTGATTATACTGGAACGATGATTTTTGTTTAGGGTCAATCTTCAAAATTTAAAAAAAATGCTAGAACAACATAAAAATGACTCATAACTTCTCATTTAACACCACATGGAAATCAAAAAGTTTATTTCATGATACAATGCATACATCAGTTAGATAAAATGTCTTAAACAATTATTCAAAATCACTCATATTTTCTTGCACACCATCAGAATTCACATCTTCCGATGAGTGACTGGATGTTGACGAAGATGTTCCATATTCTTCTCTTTCATCAACTAGTGCCCCATCTGAGTCCACATGCATGCCCATCATTTCAGGTTTCAAAATTCTTCTAGATCTACCACTGGTTTCAGCAGATTCCCATCTCAACAATGTTCCTTCTGGTAACAACCTTTTCAGAATCTCTATCGTCTTGAAGTGAAGAGTTCCTCTCTTTGTTAAATTGAAGTCATAAACAAGTATGTCAACATCCTCCAATTTCAATATGTCTGTGCGGCGACGATTTATATTCGTGCCCTTTCATTTTCTCTTTCCACCATTTTTTTTGTCAGCTACCATCTCTGGCTTATACACACCATTGAATGGGTGTGTATTTGTGGCATACCAATGTACTTCAACACTTGTAACATCCTCATTTTCTGTAAAGACCTTTATAACTTTAGCAACCTAGAATGGATAGCCATTGGGATCTCCATCTGCTAGCACTGCGATCGTGCAACCCTCCTTAATATCCTGTACTGAACCCTTGTAAAGGTCTTCCATGGCTTCACGTTGTACACGAGATCTTCTGGAACCAATATACATCTCTCTTTCCTCTGCCTGTGAAGAATTAATAATACCTTGAGATTGTTGCTGTTCAATTATGTTTATTTCCTCATGTGCATTCGACACATTTTGTGGCCAAATAAATGGATTTTTCAAAGGTATATCTTCATTTGTTGTTGTTGAAATGATATCACTTTGATTATTGCAAAATGACTCCCACCAAACTGAATCAGCAACGTCAAAGTACTCATATGTATATCTAATACATTTTTTTATTTCTTCTAGGAAATTAGAATAATTTATAACTCTATTTTGTTTGCGTGCATTATGAACTTCACCAACTGATTGCAATAACAATTTTTTTTATGCAAATATTGGATGATCTGGAATAAACTTCAAAAATCGCAAACCTGATAACGATGCCCATTCTGCAGTAGCTGAATACTTCTTGCCCCATATTAGTGTTTTCCCATCAATTTTTTTGATACGAAATTGATGTTGGAAGATAATGTCATTAAGTTGTTCAATGCATTTCCCCTCACCATATGATCCCATAATAAACCTTCGCATGCAACAGTTTCTTCCAACACATCAAAAGTAGGCTCTGGCATGTATGATTTCTTAATACATTCAATTAATGATGGCAAGCTCCCAACTTCCTTCCTCATCAATATGACTGAAAAACGACTAAACATCTGATCAATATGGTCATGAGTGTGCCCAACAAGAAGGAAACCAACCTTTACCTTCTGAAAATTTCTCAATTCAACAAGCATGTTTAGATATCCAAAAACAACCTGATTTTTGTTTTCACGGCAAGTGTTGTCCAATTGTAGATACAAAACTTCAGGAAGATTACCAGACCAATGAGAAAGCACATAATGAATTATGGTTATGGTCATATTTGCATCATTATGAATATTTGGAGCTGTGAAGTACACCTTTGGCACCATTTTCCCATTGAAGACCATACAACCAACCAAGTGATACTGAATAAAATTTTCCTCCTGTAAATTTCTGGGTGTGTGAACAAAATGTGGTAAAAGTGTTTTCTTTTGGTCCATACCATCAATTATCAAACCCAAATATTTATTTGGATTGTCATAACACTTCTTTCGATGCTTGTACAACTTTTTCCTTTCATTTGTTTGTTGTTCGTGATGCTCCTGAAGTTCTTTGACAATTGAATCTACACAACATAAAAGAAATCCATTAAGAAATGTGTTTTCATACTTGATGAATATACAATTTTAAAAGTTAAAGTTATGAATGCCTACCTCTTTCTGACCCTTCACATTTGTCCCTTTTTTATTTAAGAGAAGCACATGTACTGCAAATCCCCATCCTTGTCTTCTTAGGAATACGGACATTGTTGAATTGTTTCTTCCATACCTTCACAAAATATTGATATGTAATAAACTGGCCATGTCCCTCAGCACCTTCTGCATATTCTTTGTATAAGTTGTAGATTTCTCATCTTGAAAAATTATCTGGAATATGTATTGTCTCTCTATTTGGAATACACTCTCCATGCTTTGAAAAGAAATCTTTCATCCATGACATTGCAATACTTGATAATGGCCCAAACTGTCTTTTATGATGTACTTTAGAATAAAATGTGGGATCCTTTTCCAAATTTTCTTGAATTCTCGAGAGACGAAAATTCCCAATCGAATGAAACATTTTGAAAGCTTTTCTACAGATAAATAAAGTCCTAATATGATAATCATAACCTGACAATGTAGATTGCATGCACCCAACTAAATATGAATTTTGCATGCTTTTATTCATTGACAAATATCTCTTCCGGCTCTCTAATGCAAATTTGAAATCCATATGATTCAAGCAATGTTTTTGGCAACATTCACTTGAAATGAGTGCGCTGATAGAACTTCTTCTCGTCAGATATTCTACTCTACCCCTTGTATAACTAGAACATCTTGCATTGATACGAAAAGGTCTGCTCCTACTCCTCGATACAATATTGCTTGGCAACATCTCCATCATTGAATCATCATTTGTATAAGGATTTTCATCATCATTAAGAGGAATGTTATCCAGACTATGATCAATTGTGCTTTTCAAATGCTGACTTGGAGGATTTTCTTCATCTTCCCCTTCTTCAATGCTACTGTCATAGTCCTTAGAATTCGGACTCAATGGAAAATTTGACTCGATGTTTATTGGATATCCTTCCTCATGTGCATTTTCAGTGCTGCTCTCACAGTCCATAGAATTAGGACTAAGTGCATCATCCTGTCCTTCATCACTGCTACCTTTATACTCATTAGAATTAGGACTAAGTGTATCATCCTGTCCTTCATCACTGCTGCTCTCATAGTCCTTAGAATTAGGACTAAGAGGACATTGTGACACTCCATTCTTTTGAAATTCATCATCACGCTCTTCATTACTGTTGCTCTCATAGTCCTTAGAATTAGGACTAAGTGGACATTGTGACACTCCATTCTTTTGAAATTCATCATCCTGCTCTTCATCACTGCTGCTGTCATAGTCCTTAGAATTAGTACTAACTGGACACCGTGGCACTCCATACTTTTGAAATTCATCATCCTGCTCTTCATCAAATCTGCGCTCATAGTCCTTAGAATTAGGACTAACTGGACACCGTGGCACTCCATACTTTTGAAATTCATCATCCCGCTCTTCATCAAAGCTGCTCTCATAGTCCTTAGAATTAGGACTAACTGGACACCGTGACACTCCATACTTTTGAAATTCATCATCATACACTTCATCACTGCTGCTCTTATAGTCCTTAGAATTAGGAATAAGTGGACACTTTCACACTCCATTATTTTCAAATTCGTTATCACGCTCTTCATCACTACTGCTCTCATAGTCCTTAGAATTAGGACTAAGTGGACACCGTGACAATCCATTCTTTTGAAATTTGTCATCATGCTCTTCAACATTGTTGCTCTCATAGTCATTAGAATTAGGACTAAGTGGACACCGTGACCCTCCATTCTTTTGAAGATCACCATCATGCTCTTCATCACTGCTGCTTTCATAGTCCTTAGAATTAGGACTAAGTGGACACCGTGAGACTCCATTCTTTTGAAATTTGTCATCAAGCTCATCATCACTACTGCTTTCATAGTCCTTTGAATTCAGACTAAGTGGAATCTGTGACTCTTTATTTATTTGAAATTCTCCATCCCCTCTTTCATCAGTGCTGCTCTCATAGTCCTTAGGATCAGGACTAAGTGGAAGAATTGACTTTCTATTCATAGTGGAAGAATTCCTGCTATATTCATCCATATGAATAGAGTTGTTACGCGATGAAGATGTTGATGCTGTATAAATCGAAACTTCACTATCAGGACAATCCATCCTTTCAAATAGAAGATGTTGAATGATACAAATGGAGAGTCTCCTAAAGATATTATATAGCTTATAGAATGAAATTTTCCCTCCAAAAATTTCCCCCCAAAAAATTTTGCGAAAATATTTCCCTCCAAAAATTTCGTGAAAATATTTCCCTCCTAAAAGTTTGTGAGATTTATTTATCTTCATTATTTTATTCTACAATTTAATGAAAAATGTAAATTAAATTTTTTTATGAAATAAATCATTAAAGTTAAAATTGTAAACTAAAACTTCTACCTAAATTATTTTGATAGTCAAAGTATATAATATTTACTAAGCAATTGAATGTTTTTTTTTTTTTAATACATTGTGAAACAAATTAATCCCACATTCACCCCGCTGTAAAAAAATTTCATAATATTCGCTTTATCATATTTTCCTTCATCGCCATAAAAAATTAACATGTTAAAATTTATTAAAACTGATTAATCCCGCATTCACCGTACGGTAAAACATCTCTGTAATTTCACCTATATACTCCATTATCACTATTACTCACATTACATCAAGGTTTTCCGAGGTTCGTTGAAAGACTTGGAGCGAATTTGTGGAGCAGCTACATTGGTATCAACAACATATTCAATGAAGAATTCTCGCAATTGAAAGGTCAGTTAAATTTTTTTCCTTGAAAATTCTCATATTAAATTAGTTTAACGAAGTAGATTTTTTTTTTAAACTTAAAATTTTTTGTCAACCAAATTAACCAATATTTCCGCCGTGAGCATGGTGGGCCCAGGTCACCCCCATCCTGCAATCGGCCGGCCACCCACTCCCTCTGCACACCCTACCGACCCCCTACCCAAACTCACCCACCCTGTCCCCTCGACCACCCCACCCTCACCTTGCCGCCCAGCCCCATCCCACTCCACCCGCCTAACCCCCGACCCCCTCACCTCCCACCGCTCAACCCCTATCCCAGCCCACCTCCCTTCCCCCTCCCCCCTCGGCCCTCCCACCCCATCCCCTTACCGCCCCCTACCCCCTTCCCCACCCGACTCCCCCTTCCCCATCCTCGTACCCCCTTCCCCACCTGACCCCCATACCCTCCCCTACCCCGACCCCCATACCCCCCTACCCCTACACCCCCCTACCTCCATACCCCCGCCTACCCGTACCGCTACCCCCTTACCCATCCAACCCCCATACCCTCCCTACCCCCATACCCCCCCTACCTACCCCTACCCCCTTACCCATCCAACCCCCATACCCCCCCTACCCCCATACGCCCCCCTACCCCTACCCCTTTACCCACCCGACCCCCATACCCCCCTTACCCCCCTACGCCCCCCTATCCCCTTACTCACTCGACCCCCATACCCCCCTACCCCTACCACCTTACCCACCTGACCCCCATATCCCCCATACCCCCATACCCCCCTACCCCTACCCCCTTACCCACCCGAACCCCATAACCCCCCACCCCCATACGCCCCCCTACCCCTACCCCCTTACTCACCTGACCCCCATACCCCCTACCCCTACCCCCTTACCCACCCGACCCCCATACCCCCCCTACCCCTACCCCATTACCCACTTGACCCCCATACCCCCCCTACACCTAACCCCTTACCCACCCCTACCCCTACCCGACCCCCCTACCCCTTCAGCCACCCGACCCCCATAACCCCCCCCTACCCACCCCCCTACCTCCCCCCTTCCCCCCCTCTCCCCACCCGACCCCCCTACCCACCCCCTACTCGGCCCCCTCCCCCCTTGGCCCTCCTACCCGGCCCCTGCCCACCACCCTTCCCCCTCCCCCACCCGCCCCCCATCCCTCCCCCGTCCCCCACCTGCCCTCGAGCCCCGCCTCTCGCCCTCCGCCCCATCAGACGGCCACCCCGGGCGGGCCGCCGGGGTGGCGCGGGGTGTGGCGCCGCGCAACAACCACCCCAGGCGGGCCGTCGAGGTGGCGCGGGGTGGGCGGCGCGCGGTACCACACCCCGCGCCACCCCGGCGGCCCGCCCGGGGTGACCGTCCGATGGGGCGGAGGGCGGGAGGTGGGGGCAGAGGGCGGGTGGGGGAGGGGGAAGGGACGGGGGATGAGTGTGGGCCGGGTGGGTGAGGGGGCAAGGGAGGGGAGGGCGGGGTGGGTAGGGGCCGGGTGGGGTAGGGACAATGGAGGAGGGGGGTGGGTAGGGGTGACCAAGGGGAGGGGGGGGGCGAGTAGGGATCAAGGGAGGGGAGGGCAGGGCAGGTAAGGGATGGGGGCAAGGGAGGGGAGGGCGAGGTAGGTAGGGGAGGGGCAAGGGAGGGAAGGGTAGGGCAGGTAAGGGCCCGGTGGGGGAGGGAGAAGGGAAAGGGGGGGGGGGTAGGGGGGACCGAGCGGAGCGGGGGTGGGTAGGGGGCAAGGGAGGGGAAGGCAGGGCAGGTAAGGGCTGAGTGGGGGAGAGGGGGGGGGGGGGGCGCAGGTGGGTAGGGGGGCGTGTAGGGGGAAGGGGGGGGGGCAGGTAAGGGCCGAGTAGGGGGGAGGGGGAAGGGAGGGGGGGCAGGCAGGGGCCGGGTGGGGGAGGCCGAGGGCAGAGGGGGAAGGGTAGGGGAGGGGTGGATGGGGGGGACATAGGGGGTAGGGGGAACGGGTGGAGGGCCGAGTAAGGGGGGCCGAGGAGGGAGGGCGAAGGGAGGCGAAGGCGAGTAGGGGCTGAGTAGGGGGTAGGGCGGGGGGGGGGGGGGGCGGCACCCTGAGGGCTGGGTAGGGGGTAGGGCGGGGGGTGGGTGCGGGCCGGGAAGGGGGGTAGGGGGAAGGGAAGGGGGGACTAGGTAGAGGGTGAGGGTGAGGGTTCCGGGTAGTGGGGTAGAGAGGGTGCCCGGGTTGGGCAAGGGGGTAACGGGGTGGGGACGAGAGGCCAGGTAGGGCGGGTGGAGTGGGGGGACCAAGGGGGGTAGGGGTGCTGGGTAGGGGGTGGAGTGGGGGGGCCGGGTAGGGGAGGTAGGGGGGTGCCGAGGGGTAGGGGGTTGGGGGGGAAGGGAAAGGTGAGGTGGGGGGTAGGGAAGGGAGGTAGGAGGGAGGGCCGAGGGAGAGGGGGAGAGGGTGGTGGTAAGGAGGGCTGGGGAAGAGGGTGGTGGGAAGGAGGGTTAGGGGGGTAGGAGGGAGGGCTGAGGGAGGGGGTAGGAGGGAGGGTCGGGGAAGGGGGGGTAGCGGGGTAGGGGGAGGGGCGGCAGGGGGAAGGGGGGTAAGGGTGGGATGGGGTTGCCATCCGATTGCAAGGAGGGGTGGCTCGGTTGGGGGAGGGGGGGGAGGGTAGGGGGAATGGGTGGAAGGGGGGTAAGGGTGTGTTGGGGTGCCCATATGATTGCAAGGTGGGGTGGCTCGGTTGGGGGGATGTGGGGGTAGGCTATAGGGGGTTGGCAGGCGAAGGGGAAGGGGGTGGAGTGGTGTGGGGGTTGGGGGGCGGTGGGTAGCGGGGAAGTGGGGTGGGAGGGGCGTGGTGGGGTAAGCTGTAGGGGGTTGGGGCGTGGGGGGGAAGTTGTTGGGGGGTGGGGTGGTGTGGGGGTAAGGGGTAGGGGTGAAAGGGGGGGTAAGGGTGGTGTTGGGTGGCCGTCCGATAGCGAGGTGGGGTGGCGTGGCGTGGTGTGGGTCGGTTGGGGGCGAAGAGGGGTAAGGGGGGGGGGGTGGGGGGTAGGGGGTGGGGAAATCGCCCGCCCCTCCATGGATGGACGAGGTGGTGGTAGTGGGCTTTTGCCATTTCTTAGTGTTAATATTTTTTTAATTTCAATTATCTGATTATACAAATTAAAAATTTATGATATATTTTCATTGTGGATTTAAGTTAATATGTTTTTGTTATTCACTGATTTATGTGTTTCTATTTTTTAGGAAAATGGCATCAAAGAAGATTTCTGTGAATATGTATGGACCAAAGACTCTTAAAGGTGCATCTTCAAAAAACATTGGTGAACGAACTCCACCTAATCTCATGGCTACAAATCCTTCAAGTGCCTCAAATGATAAGAAGATGATTTCAGACTGGAAGAATTCAAAAGAGTTGAAATTCCCATCAAAAATATGGTATATGAAAGAAAGAGAAATTCAAAATGTGAACATATATCTATATATTGATATACCGAATGAAAATGGAATTTTTGAGCTGATGGGAAGAGTCATAGATATGTGTTCAGTACCGGACACTGAAGTTGTTTACATACTTACAAAAGCTCCCAAGTCACATGAAAGGATTAAATATCGACTAACATATTCATTGTATGACACGAGAGAGGTATCTACAAATTTGTGTAAACAAATCGTAAATGAGATGAAACAAAACATCGTAGTATTGTTATTTATATTTGTATTTTTCTTTCTTGAAAATGCCTCGCTATGTTTTTTAATTTTGTTTTTATTGACATATGATATTTTGTTTGGCAGAATTTTGTTGAAAGTTGTTCAATTAGGTTGGGAGGCATTCATTTCATAGAGCATGATATCATGAAAGTTGTCAGTAGTTTTTACTCAATGTCAGAAGAAGATATGGAAAACAAGAAAAATGTAGTAGTTGATGATGCTACAAAACTACATCCAAAGGATAAAAAAAAAGGCCTCTAGTGGATAAATCTAGCAAGGGTAGACAAGTTACTTTTGAGGGTGATGAAGTTGAAACTGACAGTGAAGCATATGTTGCCATTACTAAAGATGACATTAGAACTGAGAAGAGCCGTAAAATACCAAAAGTAACAACGCCCAAGAATAAATCTGTTAAGAATGTTATGACAAAAAAAAGTAAAGTTGAAGATTTTGAAGTAGTCATTACCAGCAGTCAAGAACCTAGTGAAACTTCAAAAGAAAGCAGAGAAATCGTTACACTAGGAGCTGATTTAGAGGATGGCATTATCAAAACAAAACAAAATGTCATTCGACAAAATTTGACAAAGAAAAACTTAATTGATGGTGGTCGTACATTTCAGCTTAATGTCAGACAAACCTATAAGGCAAGTGAAGGAAAATGTCAATATCAATTCAAAAAGCCACACCATTTGCATGTTCACAACTTGAAGGCATTGATGAGGTACAATCCATATGCTCATGTGGTTAATTATGTGCTTCTTTTTGATCCAGTTCAAGTTCCCAACAAAGAAGCATTTGATAAGTCAAAATGTTTTGAATACAATTATTATGTGCTTGGGGGGAACCATTTTGTAGAAGCTCAAAGACAATTGATGGAGGAATATCCCAATAACCCACGTTTTGAAACAATGAAATGTATCATTTATGCTGGTTTATCAGATACAAAAGCAAAGTTAGTGGCATGGGATCATAATTCAGATAATGAATATAGGATGTCTATGACTTTCATCCAAAGGGTTAGATTTATTCATTGTGAATTTCAAGAAAAATGTGGTGGGGATAGGATAAATGTTACTGCAGATTTCCGAAGGGAATGTTGTATGGAAATAGGCTATCAAATTGACGATAAACCCAATTCAAAAGGTGGAAAACCCAACCTTCCTAGTGATATATTCAGAGGTGTTGATAACATTTTCCAATTGGCATTTAGAATTGGAGATGTTTGGAAGTTGATTGATGAGATTTTCAGCATGTGGGAAAACATTGGCAATAAAAACCAAAAGGTCAAAAATTCTAAGCCATTGATATGTGGCAGCAGTAAATTAGGTCTTGAATTGAAGCAGCTTCCAGAAGATATGACTATCACACCTTGGAGAGCAATGCAAGTAGTGAAAGTTGAAAAAATTGTCAAAACAATATTATCTCGTGTGAAGTCAATGGAATTATCATTGGAGGAAATGTCTGAGGAATTTCAAAAGTAAGTTTGTTGAATTATTTTTATTTATTTCTAGATTATAATTTTCTTTTAAATAAAACATGTTGTTCTTGGTAGTATTTGTTATACATATCATTATATTGACTTTTTCTTACTTTATCTATGCAGTCACAAAGTTTACATGAAAATTCAAGAACAAATGGTTAAATTGTTGAATGAAGATAGTTGGGATGATGTTGTACGCAACTATCCAGATTCAAGTTCTACATCAATATTAAAAGATTTTTATCTTGCATTTAAAAAGGTATCTTGATTTACACATTCATTTTTATTCATCTGTGTACTATTTTTAATTTATAACTTACACATATATTTGTTTATTTTATAAAAGATGAAGAAGGATGATAATGGAGTGCCAACTAGCTTCAGAACCTTTATTGAAAAAATAAAGACTGAAAGACTCAGGAAGCAACGTGTTAAGAATGTTTAACTTGATCCAACTCTTACTCATTTTATTTGGAATGGGCTAGACACTGTTCAATATCAAGTAATACAAGGCAACTGTGAATACATTGCTAAACTCATACCTAAAAGGGAGTATGCCCTAGTTATTGCAGATATTCCCCATGGTTTCAATATTCCAAACATTGACTATGATAGTGACCCTTATACTTATCAAGCTCTTAGTAAAGTGGTTGCGTGATTTGTAGTAGTCACGTCATCACCATTATGGAGATTTGTGACATTTCATTTAGACACACAATTGGCAATGATATTGTCAAGCTTCAAAGGGAAAACAAATTCAAGGATGCAACTTAGATGGTAAGACGTTTAAAATGTATATTTGATTAATGTTGAAAAATTCATTTATGTACAAGTTGATTGAACTTTTACTATTTCATATTACAGGCAAAAGTCAAATCTTCTTAACCATGACGATCAAGTATTTATAAATGATTGTGAGTTCATTCATATTGATAGTTGGGCAAAAGATGATAGATATATGTCTATGATTTTTAATCGGGTGGACGGAAAGAGTCATAACCAAATACTGACTTATGATGCTGTTGTGAGAAAACTAACATATGAAGACAAAGACGCAAAAGGAGAGATAGTAAACATTTATCAGAAACCACAATTATTGATTAACTATCTTATAGACATATGTTCAAATGAAGGAGATTGGGTTCTGGACTTATTTTCTGGCTCACGTAAGTTTTATTATAAAGAATTGAATTTCAATATGTTAATTTTTTAATTAATATGTCATTGTACTAATTTACTTCATTATTTCTTTTGTGCTTGATAATTAGGTACAACACTAGCATGTTGCCTTCAAAAAGGAAGAAATTGCATTGCAATTGAAAAAGATCCATTACAGTGCAATTTCATTCAGCAAAGAATTAATGCTCTTCAATTTCTTCCAGATGTAATGCAAGAAATTGGGTTGAAGAAAGGGGACTTTAGTGAATCACGTGTGGCAAAAAAGGCAAAGGAACCTCAACCACCATTACATGGGATGTTTGGAAAGACATACATTGAGAGATTCGCAGACATCAAAGATCCATTAGAAGACAAAATTGAGCAAAAGGAAGTAGAAAATATTGTGGAAGAAGACAATGATGAAACTCTAGAGGACGAAGAGTTTGGATTACGTGACATTGTTGATTAAATTTAAGTTATGCTTGGAAATCAAGCTCATTTTTTGTAACTATTAAGTAGTTATACTTGCAATGTTTTGACTTTGACATTTTATGAGAAGAATATACACTCAATTAAGGTTGTTATGCGTTCAATATTTGTAATATTTGATTTTCGCATTAATTTTTAAGTTAATCATTATTTTTTGAAAAAAAAAGTGATTATTATTAGTTTTTTGACATGAAATTCATAAAAAAAACTATTATTTAACTATTTTCAGTTAAAATTTTCGTATAAAAATTGTGATTTTCACATGTCAATTGAAGCAAAAAATTATCAAAACGTGTAGTCTTTTAATTATATTTATGTTAAAAATGGCTATTTTTATGTCAATTTTTAAAAATTATTGTTTTTTAGAAACAATTATTTCATGTGGATTGAAAAATTAATTAATGATGTATAAATATGTAGAATATCGAAAATTCAAAATATCGACCTTCTTCTTTAAATATGCGAAACAATAAAAACCTCACTACAAAAAAAAAAATTAAAATAAAAACAAGAAAATATGAAGAAAAAGACCACTTCAAAAATTATTAAATTTACAAAATAATTATTTACATTTCATACAGAGTAAAAAAAAAAAAAAAAAATTAAAAATAGGGCCTGGTTTAGAATTACCAAGTTTTTAAATCAGCATAAAAAACACTACCATTATAAAACGCAATGTACATAAAAAAGTTTATAGTGCCAAAAACTAAGCTCTAAAAAACACGTGTGTTCTGCATCACCCCTTTTCAAAATCGAGTCACTTTTTTGCTATCTCAAAAAAACGGGTAACAGTATGGGTTCCCATTTCAAAGTTTACATTGTTATTTACTTTTGAAAGGAAACCTAACAATTAGATAGGATGGAGTAATTTGGTACTCTTTAGAAACTTTCTCTAGCCGGACTCCCCTATCTGCAAATGTGCACTATTTTATCCTTCTAACTAATTCTCCAAAATGACATCCTTCCCCACCAAGCGCCAATGAGTAATTTGGTTGATCCCTCCAAATGACTAGCTAGGGTGTATCTTGCAACACCCAATCTAGTTTTGATCCATAGGGAGGATATTTTCACCCCTTAAGAAGGTCCACTCCAGGTTAGAAACCCTCACACAAAGCTCAATGAGCCCACAGAATCAATTAACAAAATCATCCATCCATTTCCATGAATGATCTCTTGCTTCTCTTTTATTACGACGGCTCATTGGAATACCATGGGTCATCCCAATACCATTGGTCACATTTTCCTCATTAAATAAAGTGACTTTTTAACATTATTTTCCTTTGTCATATTACTTAATTAATTCTTCCCCTGAGATTCCTAAGTTTATTTCAATATGTAGCCTATGGGGAATGTCTAGGCTACTAAATGTCTCTGCTACCCATGTTTGGAAAAAGGGACATTGTAGTCTTCACTTCCCAAAATTATTTGTCCCCAAGTAATTCAAACACCAATTTTAGCATCCCAAACAAGCTTGTGGAATGCTTTAGCGAATATTTTTTTGTATCACCTCAATGCTACTAAAAAGCACATCGTTTCTATCCTCTTCCATACCATAAATATGCAGGTGATGTTTTATAAAAAATCCTTTATAAAATTGAAGAGAATAACTCCCCATGATTTCCTCCTCTAATTTACTTTGTGCATCCTGTTGTGGCCACAACCACCACCCTATCAAAACCTGCCTTGGTAGCAATTTTGAATGGGTCCCTTAGAAGTTGATCTTGCACCCCTCCAAATGACCTGTTTTATCCTCGGGACTTTAATCCTTTGCCAAGTCAAATCTTCAATTTTTTTTTTAATGGTTGAGCCCCCCTCTTTAGATATCTGCTGCATGATTTATCTCTAGCCCCTCCTAACCCTCCATTCATTTCCTCCATCGGGACCTTTCCAACCCTCCAAAAACCTTCTATCGCACCTTATTCCATTATAACCCTTTACAAAGGAAACACTTCACAAAATGCATAAATCACCCCTTTTTTTGCCTATTGCAATCATCACTGTGCATTACTATAGTCCAGACCCGATGGCATTATTAACCATATTTCATACATATGTCGGGTCCGGGACCATATCGCATATCGCAATTGGCGGGAGTCAAAGCCAAGCCATAAGGCCGATGCGATTTAGCGGACCCGACAGGGCTATCAGCTACAATATATATATTATCGGGTCCGCCCCCCCAATCACTTATCGCTATTGGTAGAACCCAGGGGTCATATATATGGCGCACCATTATCAGCTGGACCCGCCGATGATTATAGAGCCCAGTGTTAGCGCTTGGAATTCACCTAGGCTGAGATAGACAAACTCTCAAGGCTACATCAAACCATTTCACCTCGTAGCTAGCCCTACGAGGTATGAGAAGGCTCTCTCGGGTCAGATTCGATAGATCTTTCAATATGATTAGGCTGACCAATTAATAATAAAGATTTTAGGCTAGTAAATTGATAAGGGGGTTGATTTAATGATTTTTGGGGTTTTTGGTGGCAATTGGTGGAAGTGCAATTCAAGGTGCGGGGATTGAGCACAGTTTTCACAGGGGGATCTAAGGGGCAAGGTAGGAATGAGTGCTGGTGCCTTAATCTGAGATGGATGATCAGAGATGATAGAGGAGAAGCTAAAGAGGGCAAACACACAATTCGAATCCTCTCTAGACAGTAGAAAACATTAAAATTGAACAAACTAAAAAGCTGAGCATGTCAAAACATGAGTTCAAACTTTACCACTTCATCTGTCCAATTTAGAAGCATAAGAGAGATGTGAAACACATAAACAAACTTACAAGAACATGTAGAGAACACACCATCAACAATCAGATCCACAAGAATCCTCAAAGATGTCTGTAAAACCCTGGCTTTCCTTGCCTTCAATTGCAGAAATAGATGCACAATATACAATGAAGCTTCCTTCAACAAGAGTCCAACCATCAAAATGAGAAGGAGAGAGAATAATATAGACCATCTAGACCATCTAACTCCTTTCCCCACCTCTAGGGGTCGAGCTCAGCTTTCTAGGAGCAGTTTGAACAAATTCTAAACTAAGAACTAGAAAATAGGCAGCCAAACAACTTGCCTCTATTACTTAGCTAACTCATCCATGCATTAATTTTTCACTTTTTACATCATGGAAGCTTCTAGAAGGGTAAAGAAAGATAAAATCTACCAAAGTGCCATGAAAATATTACATTTATCCATCATCTACAAGTAAAAATAGTCAACCATAGTCAAAACAGTGTTTTTTGACCAAAAATGTGAATTCTGGCAAATCTGGAAGTTCTGGTCGTGCCCCTTCACAGCTATTTTTGAGTGGGTTCCACTGGTCCAAATCAGGTGCAAGATGGCTCATTGGAAAGCTTGGCCTGTCTACTTTCCATCCCAAGTGGAATTTCTGAATTTGGTGTTGATTTGACCCCTCAAAAACCATTTCTCTCAAGGTCACTTTCTACAACTCAAAAAGTGGGCAGAAAGTCATTTTTTTGATGTATTTTGAGCTTTTGGAGGCTCAAAACTCAAAACCAGGCTTCTCCCAAGCATTGGTAATTTTTCTTTTTGCATGCCCTTTCCAAAAATGCCAAGTTTTCAAAATTCCGAGCAGTCCTCCAAAATGGTCTCACCCGGGGTGAGACCAAACCGTGGGCAAAACCTGTAATTTTACCAAAAATTTCCAAAATGCTCCAAAATTCTCAAAATTTTCACATTTTGATGCTAGATCAAGGCTGATCAGTACCATGATGAGTGAGAGATGCCTCAGCCAAGATGCGGAGTGGGTTTGTCCTTTTCTTCCTCTTCCGGGCCTCAGACAGCTTCCTTTGGAGAATTTTCATTTTAGCCTTGCAAACATGTAACCACTATGATGACCACCTTTGCCACCCTTACGAGGCCTCTGCTGTGTCTCAACCTCTGTAGAAGAAGACCGGTCATCACCTTGCTCATTAGTCTCAGTGGTTGACATGGTGTTATTGAGCAAGGTGGAATAAACAAGTCAAGATGACCGCTGCCCTGCCTGCAAAATGCTGTGAAGTATGCTGTTTTCAAGGGGAAACATCATGAGGGACATGTTAGGGGAGGGAATTTACATATTGGAAAGGGAAAAATATATATATAAGCAGGGAATTCTGAAGGAAATCATCACACAATGCTAAACATGTCATTCCATCTTTCGTCATTTGCAAATTAATACTTTATTAGGGAAAATTTGTGTTTTTTAAGCACCAAGGGAAAGGACAATGAAAATCTTCATCATGGAGGGAATGATGTCATGGGCATAGGGGAATAGGGCAGCATCATTTATAAACCATTAACAGGCTGTTCTCCTTAAATTTTGACTTTGAATGTCTTTTAAGAGCATACTCTGTTTTTTCATAGCTTTTGAAATGGTCATTGATACTAAATGGGAAACAGGATTTTGTTATTTTGATTACAAGGGGAAGAGAAGGGTTTTTATGACAATTTGAAAAGGAAATGGGAAAGGGACTGTATCAAGGGAATTAGGGAGATGGAGGGATATGGGAATTAGGGTTAGGGAGTAGGAACCCATCAACAATGCTGCCAACCATATTTCATAACAGCAGTCCTTTACAATGCTGGCAGCTTTCATACTTTTGTCATATGTGAATTAGGGTCTTCAATTACATACTTTGTCAAAAGGGAAGGGTATCAATTGCATAGGGATTTTAGGGGATTAATGAGCAATTGAATCAAGGTTTTTATGAGGGGAAAGGTAAGGGAAAACAAAGTTTAGGGATAGGGAGATAAATACCATGTCACTTTGCAAACCCTAGCACAGCAAAACTGCTCTTTTGATAACTATGCAGCTGTATATTTAATGAACTTTGTCATGACTTTATTGAGCTTTCAAGTCTTTGACATATACACAAGATGACCTTTTTCTTTATTTTTTCTAAGGCTATGAAAATGGCATTTTCACTGTTTTTTACAATTTCTTGTGTGCATGCCTTGTCATCACTTTTCTTTTTGTTTTTTACAATGTTTCTTTTCATTCTGCTGCTATGCAATTTGCATATATAATTTGCTGTGTATACTAGTGTTTAGGTTTTGAGCATATAACATGGTAAACAATTAGGGTTTGAAATGGTTTAGAAGGGGTTAGGTTTTCATAGGATTGGGGGTAGGGTTTGTGTATTGTTTGCAAATGAGATTAATGAAAATGACATGTTAACATATGTAATTTAACTTTGGGAAAATGAATGGAGGGACTAGGAAAAAGTTGCCTTGAAAAACAAACACACTACCTAACATATGCATGCAAAACATCAAGTCAATTCAACCTATCTTCTATGGATTCTTGGCATAAAATCATCATCATAATCTTCTTTTGTAACCTCAACACCATCACACAACACGTGGAATAGGCATACCTTTAAAAATTTGAGTGAATTTGAGTGAATTTGAGCGTTTGGGAGAGTTTCAAGGCGGGCAGACTTTTTGGTCGCGCACGCCCTCAGAATGGTCGCGCCCCTTCGTTTGGTCGCGCCCGTGTTATTTAACACTGCGCTTTGGCCTCCGTTTGGTCGCGCACACCCAGGTGGTCGCGCACCTGTCCAGAATGGTCGCGCACCACTTCTAACCTTGGAACTTGCAGAAACTTGCCCGAATTGCCTCCTTTTGCCTCTAACACAAATTTTTTGACTTTCAAATGCACAATAAGAGTGAATTGAGAGGGAAATTAGCTTTTATAGGGTCACTTTAAAAAAAAATTTAACTTTAGAACCCACTTTCTAATGTTTTCAACTTGCTTTGCTTTTTAACACTGTTTAGAGTCTTTTTGTCCTGAAATGAGCTCTCTTGATGCGTTTGACTCCGTTCTTTTTGCAGGTTGACCGCCTGAGGGACTGTAGTGAAGGAACCAGGGTTATTGCCGGCACTTTTACAAATTTTTGAGAATTTCTTTATTTTTTCAAATTCCACATGGCCTTGGACTTAAAAACAGGGTTTTTAAATCCAAGGCATAAAATGAACTGTAGCTGAAGAAAATGATAATGAAACATATGTACAAAACTCCTTCCGGCTTGCTGGGCACTTGCTGACCATGACTCATGACCTTGAAAAGATTTTGACTCAAAACCCTAGACCTAAGACCATGGGACCTCAAGACAAAAACAAAAACAAGTATGACTCAATTACATTGTTGTATGACCTGATCCAGCAAAGCCAAGAAGGGAACAAAGACCAGCTCCTCCATTCAGTGTTATGGCATGCCTAGTGGGATGCAAAACTGACACTGATGAGACACCTATAAATGCATATGCAAAGAGTTATTGATCACTGATGGAGGGCTCAAGACCGACACTAACACCCAGCATATAATATTTCAAGTTCGGCCAGACTCGGGTTTTCCTGTATATTTCTTTGTTTTCGAAAGATATTGAGGGCGGGGTTTTTCAAAGGGAGTCTAACATTGCGGACCCGCCAGTAGTATTAACACACATCTATATACGTCGGGTCCGAAGCCCCATCGCACATCACAATCAGCGGGTTCACGAGGTTATATATAAGGCACACCACTCCATACCGGACCCGCCGATAAATATCAATGCGGGTGCATAAATTTTCAAGTCTGGCCCTATGGCTCAGCCACGGGGTTTTCCCGTGTTCTTTGATAATATGTTGGGGTTGGGGTTTTTCAAAGAGGAGTCTTATGGCAGACCTGATGATGGTTATAGATCCAGGCATATAATATTTCAGGTCTGACTTAATGGTCGAACGATGGTTTTCCCGTATATTCTTGTGTTTTTCGAAAAACATTGAAGTCGAGGTTTTTCAAAGGGAAAGCTTATGTTGCGGATCCGAAGGGATCATTAAACATGGCTCATATGCATTTCAAGTCCGCCTCCCCAATCCTCCACCGTTGATCTACCTTTCATGGATCCAACGGTCCACACAGATTTCGGGTGAACAAGTAGCTCGAGGAATACCCGCCCGAAAAGTGGTATCCTCTTTCCTCCTAATTGCTACATGTCATTTGAAGAGTGGAATCAGGGGCCGTCCTTGCAATACCAGATACCACTTAGACCCCTTCCGAAATACCATCCAGTTATGTGTTATGCCATGATTTTCAATATAAATCGGATTCTCATTCACGGGACTTAATCAATGCATAAATTAAAAAGCAGGGGTCGATTCTTTCACATTTGATGTAATAAACGTTCAATGAAGGAAAGACTTATGTTTTAAAGCATTTCTGTCGTATTTGCATAAGCATGACTAGTGTCTATTATCTCTGTAGGTAAGGAGTAAAGAATGCATAACTGGATCCGGAGAACTCATATATGCAGATGTGTTCTGTTGAAAGAGCCGGCCTTTGGCATTCTCAGTTGGTTTCCAGGTGTTGCCTATGTATTCCAAAAGCGAAACTACCCCAGATCTCATCATGAAGAGATGACGCACAGTCATCCTCATCTAATCGACATCTATTCATTTCCCCAGGAAATGAAGCTCACCAGTGACAGAAAATTCCCTCTACGTGTCACCAGTGACACCAATTGTTCTACATCTGTGTATTCTGATCTGTATATCGAAGAAAACAGGGGGAAGGTGAAAGGGTTAAGGGAAGACCGAGAGTCATTTCCAGCTGCATAAATATTCCCTCCGGATAGGAGAGAGGGGCTTTTTGTTTGGAGAAAACAACTTTGATTTATTGTGAATAAAGAGGACTGTTTGGTTCAAGAAGGAGCCTGTGTTTCAGATTTATTTTCCTTTTCTCTCATATGTTTAGAATCAGTGTGTTGTTGCTGCACGAAGATAAATGTGATTTGCTTTTTGCATATTGTTAACTACGAGTTCATGGTTGTTCTTGGTTATTTGAATGTAATTCAATAGCATTGATAATTCATGAAAGGTTGTTGATTCCAGACTTTGTTAAACATCAGTTGCAAGTGTTATTTGTATGGAAAGGAATGTATATTCCTATATAAGTAATTGGATTGCGATTAGGATTTAATACAACCTTGTTCTTATGTGGACCAGTAATTGATTCATTTGGACTTGGGATTTATATATGATGTTTAACCTCCTTTTGTTTTGCTCCTGCAGGATAGATTAGGAAAGTTAGGGCTAAATTAGAATAGCTTAAGTAGTTTGGATAGGATTTGATACATATAGGTTAGTTGTTTCCTTTTGTTGATTTAATTGAAGTCTTCCTCTAGAAATCCATCTCTCAACACTTATAACAGTTCACGGGGTCCTTCAAAACCCGTTGGAACTAGCCACTCCAAACGAAAGCAGATCTAATTGGGATTTGTGATCGGGTTAGTTCCCCTTGTTGGTATAGCGAAAATTCACCATGTCAACAAATTGGTGCTAGAAGGAGGACCTGAACCACTGTCCACAGCTTTTTATGATTTCACCTAGAAATTTTGCGCATGGATCGTGAAGGTCGAAAAGACCCTTCCTCTCATTCAGAAAAGCCTCATTTCGAAGAAGAGACACTGTGGGAGTATCCTGTCCCTCAGGAACAACCAGTTAGAATACTTACTTAGGCTTATGCCCGTTCCCTCTCTCAGCTCCCCATCTTTCACTCTTTACCTCCGACAACTAAAATAAAGCCAAGCATCTGTTCCATAAACGAAGAGACATCTAACAACCCCGTCTCTTGAAGATATTGTGCTTGAATCCTTGCAAAGTACTGACACTCCCTGGGATAAATTCCTGAAGATCCACTCTCTAAAGGTAATCCCTGGCCCGATTTGGGAAGTCTTAATAAAGAAAGCCTTGAAGAAACCTTCAACCAAAACATCCCTATCCTCGATATGGCTAATATTCCTCAACTGGGTGGGAACCAACTCCCACCTCCTCCCAGAGCACTTCCTCCCTGGCTCGCTCAGGACGTCGTAACGGTACCTGGGCAACAGCATCCCTTACCCAATAATGCAGAAAGAGTACTGCCTAAATTTGACCCTAAGCGAGGAGACACCACTGATAACCATATTCACTCTTTCTTATGGTCGTGCGCATGCTGGGGATAGCTGATGAAGATATAGTATGTGGCCTATTCCCTTTTACCCTGATTGGTACAGATTCCACATGGTACTTTAGCTTGAGAATAGGATCAATCACCTCGTGGGTTTCCTTTTAACAGGCCTTTTTAGACAAGTATGGCGATGACAAAACCCTTGCGGCCTTAGTTCTAGAACTATCCCGTTTGAAAATGGAACCAAAGAAAAGGTCAAGGATTTCAACACCCTGTTTAACAGATCCCGGATAACGATAAACCTACTAAGGATGTGCTAATGGAATTCTACATCACTTCTCTTCCTGTCCCTACTGTGATGTGGGTCAAGAGGAGTAACGCACAAACCTTACAAGGTGCTATTGATGAAGCAGTAAAAGTCTAGAATGAGATGATCAGTCTCACAGCATGTCATCATCCGAACCGAAGCAAAGAAATCCTCTCAGTCATCCAAGAAGAATAATGGGAGTGATAACAAAGTGGCTGAGGGAAAAGAAAGGGACACCACAGATGTGGAAGGTTTGCATCGAATCATTAATAAGTTGACAAACACATTCATTGATATGAAAAGGAATTCTGGAGAGAGTACAAGCGGGAGTGGAGGAGAGTATAACAACATAAAACCTTTCAAACCTTTCTATCGTAAGAAGACAGAAGGTGGTCATGGTCCACTTGCACTGCCTGCTCCACCCAATGAAGGGAATTTAAACACAGAAGAGCTGGCTCTTATCAGATCTCTCCTTAACCAAGAAGAACCTATAGTGGAGCTAGAGCCAGAACAAGAAAATGAGGTAGAATACCAAGTAGAAGAGCCCTTGGATGAAGAATCTCAGATCAACGTACTGTGAGATTTCTATACAAATGAAAATGAGGATGACGAAGAAGGTAGCACGACATAAATCCACACTAATGAAATCCACACACAAAGTAAAGGGCCACTTCCAGGTGCGATGAAGCCTGTAGACCAAACAAAGAAAGATGTTCGCCCTTTGAAGGTATCCGCTCCCAAAGTGCTTGTTGAGAGGAATAAACCTAGTGGTCATTCCAAGAATACCCAAGTTGCAAACCATCCATAGAAAGATAATACAACTCCCACTGTGACGAAGGCGACTCAAAATGGTAAAGTCCCACCTAAGAACAACAAAACTGGTATGTTTACTTTGCCCTATCCTGTTTATAACATTGATTACAATATTGTGGATGATCTTATCTAGGGCTAATATCACATACTTTGATTTGCTAAAATTAACGCAGTAAAGAGATCTTCTCTTGAAAGGTATGAATGAGTGGAACTGCAAAAATCCCACCATCCCAAGCAGCTAAACCAAGAAGTCAGTGTCCAGACCTATCAACACCTCCATTACAGCCCAAATGCCACCAGCAATGGAAGTCACTCTGTCCAAAATGAATCGAAATTCCCAAGATGTCAGTGCAGCCATGATCGGAAGGAAATCAAAATCCATGACTCCCCCTTTCCTCATTACATTTGAAATATTCAACATGAACATACACAATTGCTTGGTGGACTCACGTGCCTCGTCCACTGTGATGCCTTACACTGTTGCTAAAAGACTGCATGTGATACCTGAGAAAACTGGAACTTGAATCATGCAATTAGACAGGACGAATGTGAAAGTAATTGGGGAATTGAAAGATGTGTTGATTCGGATGGCTGCTAAACCACAATACACACAAGTCATTGATATAGTGGTAGTCGATATACCTGAGGCTTATGGAATGTTGCTTAGTAGGGACTGGTCAGCAAAACTCAATGGATATTTCTCAACTAATTGCTCCCATATCTTGTTGCCTCAGAAGGGAAAGGGTGATATGTTGAGAGTTGATCGAGAAAGATACATGAAGTATGTAGTGACGGAGCTAAACGGTCCCAATTAGCCTATAATGTTTACCAACTCTATCCTTCGGAATTATAGTTTCAATGTTTGTGCCATGGAAACCCATCTTGGAGAATTCCATGCAGAAACAATTGAAGAAACTACAATAAACACATAGTTGGAAGCTCTCCCCTGTAGTCCAACAGACGAACCACCCTGTAATATAGTAGATGATAGAACTAGTCTCGTAGGAAGCAATTTAGTTGATGTAACATTAGACTCTATATTTTGGACACTCTATTTTAATGGCTCTAACTACCTTGAAGGTGCAGGTTCTGGGAGAATTCTTATTGACCCATAAGGGAACCAACATCTGATGGCCAGCCGGCTGGAGCTTGCGTGCACCAACAACATGGCAGAATACGAAGACTTGTTACAGGGCCTAAAAAAAGCCATTGATCTGAAGGTAAATTTTTTTAAAGTTTTTGGTGATTCACAGATAATTGTGGACCAGGTAAGGTACCAGCATGAGGTATGGAGCTTAATTGACAGTCTTGATTCTTTTAATATCACATACATACCTCGAGAGCAAAACCAAGATGTCGACCTGATGGCTGGTATGGCTGCAAAACTTTTGCCTGGTTTTATATTAAAGAAGAATAAATGTTATGTTGAATTGATTTTCAGACCTTCCTTACCTGATAACATCTCAAATTGGTAGGCATTCGAAGGTGACGAGCCGATCCTTGAGCTCTTGCATTGCGAGAGGACATTCAAAAATGCACTCATTGATGAAAAAGAGTAGGACATGCTTGTGAATGAGAGTGAAGACGAGGTAATATCTTTCATGGAGAAATTTATCATCAACAAGTTTGGCATCCCTGACACTCTCATGTTTGATAATGCTTCTTATTTCTCATCACTAAAGTTGACCGAATTAGCTATCGATAAATCAATTCGCATAAGGCATGCATCAAGCTATTAACCCTAGATAAATGGAGTTATAGAGTCCTTAAATAAAAACCTCATCTGTGTAATCCATGCATCTCTCGTCGACAACCAGAGGAAGTGGCACAACGCTCTAACAAATTCTCTCTGGGCTGATAGGGTCACCCCAAAGGGTAAGCACAGGAAACTTCAACACTTATGGCTAGGTCTGTTCCAAGTTGAGGAAAAAATTGGTCAGGGAACTTACAGATCGAAAACTTACAGGGAGGCACTGAAAAACTCCCTGTTAATGACCAACCTCTTAAGAAATACTTCCAGTAGCCACCACATGGTGGTTACCTCCTAAGTAGGTTAGAATTCATTTTACTTTTGTTGTTAGTTTAGTTCCATTTCTGTCTTTACTGTTCTTGTTTTTTTGCAAAGTTTATTTTCCTTATGTTTTGAATTTCAACCCTTTTCAGCCAACTGATTTCAGTCCTCCCGTATTGTTTTTACCTTTCTTAGATTTGCCCTCATTAACCACCTTTAGTGTTGGGTCCCTATAATACTAGTGATTACCCCATTACTATTATAGTTATACCCATTATTTATATTGTTGTGCCCCTATTACCCCCATATTGTTATTTCTGTGCCCCATAGAATCCCTCTATTGTTATTTTTGTGGCTTTATATTATTATTGTTAGGTCGGCTGGATTATATTGTGACTCCTTAGACTCCTATATATAGAAAGGAGGTTTTGTCATTTGAATCATCAAAGAATTGTTCATTTATGTAATGTAAAGGAGGTTGCCCCCTCGAAGAGGCTGAATTCTAAGGCGTTGATCTATCTTTTCTATCTTTTCTTGAGCTGGTTTCATAACATTTGGTATTAGAGCTTTGGATTCTAGGGTTTCGCTGCTCCAAACAGGTCATCGTGGAATTTTCGCTATAACTTTTTTTCTATGACGTTTCAGAAGTCGCAAACAAAACCCATTTGAGAAGAAATTGCGCTAAACATTGGGTCCGAATTTCAGAGCTTTTCTCGCGATATTTTCGGAGATATGATCTGAGGAAGTTGGTCTTTTTGCAGACTCCTGAATTACATTCAAAACAGGTGACCTGGGGAAAATTGTCATAACTTTCTCTCTGGAAATCAGATTGAAATTTCATAAGAAGTTGCAGAAAGAGGACAGACTATAGTTTCGTGTATATCTTTTTCAGAACCAAATATCGAAAATTGTACACGTGGAACTTCATACAACTTCACTCTTCTGGAAAGGTCTATAATCAGGTCATCTTGGGAGATTATGCATAACTCTTTCTTGGAGAATCCAATTTGGATCAGACTGGCGGCATTGGAAAGAGGACATAGAGAGCTACTACAGGTCACAAATTCATAACTAAACGATTGGAAAGTACAGAGATACATCAGAGGCAATATCGAGCTGCTACAAAGTGAAAAAAGGTGTGTAGATTTTTTTAAATTTTTGCTTAAGCTTGGTTTGAAAATTTATTTTGAAGGAATTCAAAGGGCATAGTAGAGCATTATTATTGGTAACTGATGCCCCGAGGAAAGAAAATGCAAACACCTAGTAAGGAACCTGAAAGCTCTAGCATGACTCATGAAGAAGAGGAAGAAATGCTACATGATATATCAAAATTACAAGAACAAGTGCAACAAATGTCACGCTCACAAAAGTTAACAGATGCTAATATAAATGGCGTGGAAGCTAAGATAAATGGCGTGGAAGCTAAGATGAATGGCATGGAAGCTAAGATGGACAATTTGAAGATAGATTTGGACACAAATTTGAAGACAGGCATGGCAGATTTGAAGACAGATTTGACAAATTTTCTACAAGAAATACTTACTAATGGTGAAAAGGTAGTAAAGGAAACTCATGATGAGAACAAAAGAAATGTTAATCATGATTCCATAGACGCTAATGTTGGATCTAAGAATCACCATATTCCAAAAATCGATATGAGGAAGTTTGATGGCAAGGATCCCGCCACATGGATATTACAGATGGAGCAATTCTTCGATCTCAATAATGTGAAAAACGCACGAGAGGTACGTATGGCAATTGTATATTTGGAACCAAATCAGTTTGTATGGTATCAATGGCTTTGTTCTCGTAAACAATTTATCACTTGGGCAATTTTTACGAAAGAATTGATAGCACATTATGAGGATACAAAAAGCAACACTTTTTTTAGCCAATTGATAAGTCTCAAACAAAAGGGTTCAATAATGGAGCACATTGAGGAGTTCCAAAAATTGAACATAAGGGTAAAAGATATTCCAGAGGAGCATAGGATTGATGTGTTCATAGGGTCTTTAAAGGATAATATCCAACATGATGTTCACCTTTGGGAACCTGGTTCATTAGAGAAGGCATTCAGGTTAGCAAGAAAAATGGAAAGCAAAACTATGGCAACTAGGAAGCATACCACTCACAACTATAAAGACGGAAGTGTTGTTGCCCCTAGTCTTCCACAACCTACAAGGTTGACACCACAACAATTGGAAGAAAAAAGAGCAAAAGGGCTTTGTTACAATTGTGATAGCAAATACACAAAAGGTCATAAGTGTGCTGAGAAGAAATTATTCTACATAGATTGTGAAGAGGAAGAAGAAAAGGAGCAAGAAAGGTCAAAAGAAGAGGATATATTCCAGGAACAAAGCCTAGATGAAGAAAAAATAAATCCGACCATATCTTGTAATGCATTGGTGGGAATTACCACTCCTCAAACCATCAAGATAGAAGGACAAATCAAGAAGAAAAAGGTAATAGTGTTGATTGATTCAAGAAGCACCCACAATTTTATTCATTGTAGGGTAGCAAAAGAATTGAATTGCTTCCTATATCCAGCACCAGAGTGTCAAGTGATGATTGCAAATGGAGGAACAATAAATTGCTCTGGAAAGTGCCATAATATCAAGCTATCCATGGGAGAATATGTATTGACTAGCCCAATGCTTTCCATTCCAATGGGAGGTGCCGATGTTGTACTAGGAGTCCAATGGCTACAATCCTTGGGTACAATAGCTTTTAATTTTCAAGAACTTTTCATCAAATTTTCTACGGAAGGAAAGGAAGTTGAATTAAGGGGTATTGTAGGGAAATCAGGAAAGATAATCAGCTCTAATGGCATGACTAAGCTTCTAAAAAAGGAGCAAAGAGGTGTAATTGCACAATTATGTTCGCTAGATGTTTCCACATTGGAATCATCTATTTCTCCAGATCTCCAAAAAGTCCTGGACAATCATTCCAAGGTATTTGAGACTCCCAAAGGTCTCCCACCTATGCGTGATCATGATCATGCTATTCATCTGATTCCAAGAAGTGTTCCTCCAAACATCAGGCCGTACAGATATCCCTATGTCCAAAAAAGTGAAATTGAACGTATGGTTGCAAAAATGCTAGAGACTGGTATAATTCAACCGAGTCAAAGTTCTTTCTCAGCTCCAGTAGTATTGGTACACAAGAAGGATGGATCATGGCGCATGTGTCCGGATTATAGGGAGCTCAACAAGCTCACTATTAAAGATAAGTTCCCCATTCCTGTCATTGATGAATTACTGGATGAATTGCATGGATCAATTTACTTCACCAAGTTGGATCTTCGTTCAGGATATCATCAAATCAGAATGAAGATTGAAAACATTCCGAAAATGGCATTTAGAACTCATGAGGGTCATTATGAATTTTTGGTCATGCCTTTTGGCCTTACCAATGCACCTTCAACATTTCAAGGTTTGATGAATTCAATTTTCAAACCATTCCTTAGAAAATTTGTGTTAGTATTTTTTGATGATATACTAATCTACAGCAAGTCTTGGAAGGATCATGTTGAACATGTTGACAGGGTGCTACAACTATTGGAGGAGAAACAATTATATGCAAAAAGATCCAAATGTTTCTTTGGAGTCCAAGAGGTGGAATATTTGGGTCATATTGTATCTCATGAAGGAGTTAAGGTAGACCCTAGCAAAATTAAAGCCATTAAGGAATGGAAAATCCCCACATCCATAAAGCATCTGCGAGGATTTCTTGGGTTGACAGGGTATTATTGCAAGTTTGTTAAGAATTATTGGAGAATAGCAGCACCTCTAACAACATTATTGAAGAAAGATTCATTTTCATGGACTCCGGAAGAAAAAAAGGCCTTTGAACATCTTAAAGAGGCAATGTGCCAAGCACCGGTCTTAGCTACACCGGACTTCACAAAAACCTTTATTGTGGAATGTGATGCTTCAGGAAATGGAATTGGTGCTGTTCTAATGCAAGATGAAAGACCCATTGCTTTTGAAAGTCGTCCAATCAAGGGAAAGTTTTTAAGTAAAGCTATTTATGAGAAGGAAATGTTGGCAATACTCCATGCACTTAAGAAATGGCGACCCTACCTAATGGGAAGACACTTCAAGGTAAAAACGGATCATGATAGCCTTAAATACGTTTTAGAACAAAGATTATCCTCTGAAGAGCAACAAAAGTGGGTCACAAAGATGTTGGGTTATGACTTTGAAATCATCTACAAAAAAGGGAAGCAAAATGTGGTGGCAGATGCACTCTCAAGAAAGGATGAGGATGTGGAAGCATTGTTGTGTGCCATTTCTATTATCCAACCAGATTGGATAAGCGAAGCAAGGGAGGAATGGAAGAATGACGAAGAAGTGTGGGCACTTATTCGAAAGCTACAACAAGATTCCAGTACTTCTGATACATTTAGCTGGCAAAATGATTCGTTATGGTACAAAGATCGCTTATACCTCTATAAGAATTCCCAGCTAAAACAAAAGATTCTTATGGAATTGCACACTTCTCCCTTAGGAGGGCACTTAGGATTTTTAAAAACTTACCACAGGGTTAAGAAGGAATTTTTTTGGGATGGCCTTAAATCATATATTCAAAATTTTGTGGCGGAATGTTTGGTTTGCCAACAAAATAAAGTTGAAACAATTAAGACACGGGTCTATTACAACCTTTATCCATTCCAAGCCAACGTTGGGAGGAGGTTTCAATGGATTTTATCACAGGTTTACCCAAGTCTGAGGGAAAGAGTGTCATCATGGTGGTAGTTGATAGACTTACCAAGTATGCACACTTTTGTGCATTATCACATCCATTTAAAGCCAGTACAGTTTCTACTGCATTTATGGAAACAGTTCAAAAGCTACATGGAAACCCAAAGATTATTGTAAGTGACAGAGATCCCATTTTCACTGGAAATTTTTGGACAGAATTATTTTCTTGTCTTGGTACTCAGTTAGCTCATAGCTCATCTTATCATCCTCAATCTGATGGGCAAACTAAGATAGTAAACAAATGTTTGGAAGGATATCTTCGTTTCTTTGTATCTAATAAACAGACACAATGGGTCAAATGGTTGCCTCTGGCTGAATGGTGGTATAACACTTCCTTCCATACAACAACAAAAATGACCCCATTTATGGCACTTTATGGGTATCAACCACCATCCATCACATCATATTTAAGAGAAAATTCTAAGGTTCAGGCAGTGGAACATCACATCGAACATCAACAACAAGTCCTCCAACTCTTAAAGGATAACCACATGTTGGCACAAAATAGAATGAAACAACAGGCAGATCAACATCGCAGTGAAAGAAGTTTTGATGTAGGTGATTGGGTATTCCTACGGCTACAACCATATAAGAAAATGTCCCTAAAGCAAGCTAAGAAGGATAATAAACTATCACCAAAGTATTATGGTCCGTACAAGGTGTTGCAAAAGATTGGTACTATGGCATACAAATTGGAGCTTCCTGCAACTTCTCGATTGCACCCAGTTTTCCATGTTTCGTGTTTAAATAAGGTTATAGGCGACAAGCTCCCAATTCAAACAATATTGCCAGAACTTGACAAGGAGGGAAAAATTATATTGGAACCGGAAGCAGTCACAGAAACAAGAACTCGACAACTACGAAATCGATCAATTTCAGAGTATCTTATCAAGTGGAAGAACTTATCCGCTGAAGATTTCACATGGGAGGATGAGAATTTTATGCAGAAGTATCCAGAATTACTCAAGCGTTGAGGACAACACTTTTTCGAAGGAGAGGGGCATGTTGGGTCCCTATAATACTAGTGATTACCCCATTACTATTATAGTTATACCCCTTATTTATATTGTTGTGCCCTTATTACCCCCATATTGTTATTTCTGTGCCCCATAGAATCCCTCTATTGTTATTTTTGTGGCTTTATATTATTATTGTTAGGTCGGCTGGATTATATTGTGACTCCTTAGACTCCTATATATAGAAAGGAGGTTTTGTCATTTGAATCATCAAAGAATTGTTCATTTATGTAATGTAAAGGAGGTTGCCCCCTCGAAGAGGCTGAATTCTAAGGCGTTGATCTATCTTTTCTTGAGCTGGTTTCATAACATTTAGCCTTTCCCTTCCTCATTAACCTGCTGATGAGTCTGTTTATTCTAAATCCATCGTTACCTTGCAAACCAAACAAATTTTCAATCAACCCATAATAACTTGAAAATCAGCTGTGGAATTCAAACTAAAGCCACTCATTGGCATATGTTGGGAACTAGGTAAGATCTGTTGATAACTTGGATATCTGAAGCATGTAGGGGCATCTTTATAAAACAAAAACAATGTGTAACTACAGCTGGACTGGCATGGAGGAATGCTGCATTTTGAATAAATACCACTCAGACCTAGCCTATACTTGCCTGTAAGGTTTGCAGTCATTCTCCATTGGTTCCATCCACCACACTAAATTGTCTAATACCTGTTATCTACAAGTAAATCTCCTTTCATGGGCTAAACTTACTATCATATACCATGTGGAAAATCCAATTGTGCTCTAGTCCTTGTGCCTGAAACTGGAAGGACTTATTTAAAAGAAAATGAAATGTCAAGTCCTTGTGCCAATCTGGAAGGACAAGTTGCTTGGGAAGTTAGTTAGAGTAAGGACTGTTGCTGGGCTTAGAGTACCGGTTGACACAGCAAGCCCAACCTTTCTTAAGCGGTTTAAAAATATGGCATGATCCATGACTGCGCCCCATTCAATCATATGAAAATATAGCACTAAAATTCTCATATAAAGTGTAGATACACATATCTACATCAAGTTTGATGAGCAATAAAGAGCTGAGGTACACACCTAAACATGTATTGACAGACCAGTGATGGCCCTGAAAGGACTTTTGAAAGTAGGAAACAGGTAAAGGAAAATCAATAAATCCCACAATACTACCATTGGAGAATGCTTGTCAAAACCATATCAGTAAGTAGAAGCTATTTGTCTCTATCCCACCTTAAGCAATTAATGTTGAAGTGGAACCCATGCCTGTCCATCTATACAGTTTGCATTTCAAGTTTATGTTAATAGCTTGATGTTCTAGTGATCCAAGGTTTATTTGGAAACAGAGATAATTGGTTCACCCAGCGGTTTGCCATTTGTTGTGGCCACAACTACCACCCTATCAAAACCTGCCTTGGTAGCAATTTTGAATGGGTCCCCGAGAAGTTGATCTTGCACCCCTCCAAATGAACTGTTCTATCCTCAGGACTTTAATCCTTTGCCAAGTCAAATATTCAAATTTTTTTTAATGGTTGAGCCCCCCTCTTTAGATATCTGTTGCATGATTTATCTCTAGCCCCTTCATTCATTTCCTCCATCGAGACCTTTCCAACCCTCCAAAAACCTTATATCGCACCTTATTCCATTATAATCCTTTACAAAGGAAACGCTTCACAAAATGCATAAATCGCCCCTTTTTTGGCCTATCGCAATCATCACTGTGCATTACTATAGTCCGGACCCAACGACATTATTAACCATATTTCATACATATGTCGAGTCCAGGACCATATCACATATCACAATCGACAAGAGTCAAAGCCATAAGGCCGATGCGATTTAGCAGACCCGACAGGGCTATCAGCTACAATATATATATTATCGGGTCCTCACCCCCCAATCGCTTATCGCTATCGGTGGAACCCAGGGGTCATATATATGGCGCACCGTTATCACCCAGACCCGCCGATGATTATAGAGCCGGGCATATAATATTTCAAGTCTGGCCTAACGGCCGGACTCAGGTTTTCCCATATATTTCTTTGTTTTCGAAAGATATTGAGGGCGGGGTTTTTTCAAAGGGAGTCTAACATTACAGACCCGCCAGTGGTATTAACACACACACACACACACACACACATATATATATATATATATATATGTCGGGTTTGAAGCCCCATCGCACATCGCAATCGGTGGGTTCCCGGGGTTATATATAAGGCACACCACTCCATACCGGACCCGCCAATAACTATCAATGCGGGTGCATAAATTTTCAAGTCCGGCCCTATGGCTCGGCCATGGGGTTTTCCCATGTTTTCCCATGTTCTTTGATAATATGCTGGGGTCGGGGTTTTTCAAAGAGGAGTCTTATGGTAGACCCGATGTTATGAAACCAGCTCAAGAAAAGATAGAAAAGATAGATCAACACCTTAGAATTCAGCCTCTTCGAGGGGGCAACCTCCTTTACATTACATAAATGAAAAATTCTTGGATGATTCAAATGACAAAACCTCCTTTCTATATATAGGAGTCTAAGGAGTCACAATATAATCCAGCTGACCTAACAATAATAATATAAAGCCACAAAAATAACAATAGAGGGATTCTATGGGGCACAATAATAACAATACGAGGGCAATAGGGGCACAACAATATTAATAAGGGGTATAACTACAATAGTAATGGGGTAATCACTAGTATTATAGGGACCCAACATGCCCCTCTCCTTCAAAAAAGTGTTGTCCTCAACGCTTGAGTAGTTCTGGATACTTCTGCATAAAATTCTCATCCTCCCATGTGGAATCTTCAGCGGATAAGTTCTTCCACTTGATAAGATACTATGAAATTGATCGATTTCGTAGTTGTCGAGTTCTTGTTTCTGTGACTGCTTCCGGTTCCAATATAATTTTTCCTTCCTCGTCAAGTTCTGGCAATATTGTTTGAACTGGGAGCTTGTCGCCTATAACCTTCTTTAAACATGAAACATGGAAAACTGGGTGCAATCGAGAAGCTGCAGGAAGCTCCAATTTGTATGCCATAGTACCAATCTTTTGCAACACCTTGTATGAACCATAATACTTTAGTGATAATTTATTATCCTTCTTAGCTTGCTTGAGGGACATTTTCTTATATGGTTGTAGTCGTAGGAATACCCAATCACCTACATCAAAACTTCTTTCACTACGATGTTGATCTGCCTGTTGTTTAATTCTATTCTGTGCCAACACGAGGTTATCCTTTAATAGTTGGAGGACTTGTTGTTGATGTTCGATGTGATGTTCCACTGCTTGAACCTTAGAATTTTCTCTTAAATATGATGTGATGGATGGTGGTTGATACCCATAAAGTGCCATAAATGGGGTCATTTTTGTTGCTGTATGGAAGGAAGTGTTATACCACCATTCAGCCAGAGGCAACCATTTGACCCATTGTGTCTGTTTATCAGATACAAAGCAACGAAGATATCCTTCCAAACATTTGTTTACTATCTCAGTTTGCCCATCAGATTGAGGATGATAAGATGAGCTATGAGCTAACTGAGTACCAAGACAAGAAAATAATTCTGTCCAAAAATTTCCAGTGAAAATGGGATCTTTGTCACTTACAATAATCTTTGGGTTTCCATGTAGCTTTTGAATTGTTTCCATAAATGCAATAGAAATTGTACTAGCTTTAAATGGATGTGATAATGCACAAAAGTGTGCATACTTGGTAAGTCTGTCAACTACCACCATGATGACACTCTTTCCATCAGACTTGGGTAAACCTGTGTTAAAATCCATTGAAACCTCCTCCCAACGTTGGCTTGGAAAGGATAAAGGTTGTAACTTTCGAATAAGTGCCCACACTTCTTCGTTATTCTTCCATTCCTCCCTTTCTTCGTTTATCCAATCTGGTTGGATAATAGAAATGGCGCTCAACAATGCTTCCACATCCTCATCCTTTCTTGAGAGTGCATCTTCCACCACATTTTGCTCCCCTTTTTTGTAGATGATTTGAAAGTCATAACCCAACATCTTTGTGACCCACTTTTGTTGCTCTTCAGAGGATAATATTTGTTCTAAAAAGTATTTAAGGCTATCATGATCCTTTTTTACCTTCAAGTGTCTTCCCATTAGGTAGGGTCGCCATTTCTTAAGTGCATGGAGTATTGCCAACATTTCCTTCTCATAAATAGCTTTGCTTAAAAACTTTCCCTTGATTGGACGACTTTCAAAAGAAATGGGTCTTTCATCTTGCATTAGAACAGCATCAATTCCATTTCCTGAAGCTTTGATACCAAATTTTATGTAATATTCATGTGGCGGGATCCTTGCCATCAAACTTCCTCATATCGATTTTTGGAATATGGTGAGTCTTCGATCCAACATTAGAGTCTATGGAATCATGATTAACATTTCTTTTGTTCTCATCATGAGTTTCCTTTAGTACCCTTTCACCCTTAGTGACCATTTCTTGTAGCAACTTATTCATATTTATCTTCAATTCGTCCATGTCTATCTTCAGATCTATCTTCAATCCATCCATCTTAGCTTCTACATATTTCTTTAAACTATCCATCTTAGATTCTGTTCCTTTTTGTGCAAGTGACAATTGTTGCACTTGGTCTCGTAATTTTGATATATCATGTTGCATTTCTTCCTCTTCTTCATGGGTCATGCTAGAGCTTTCAGATTGCCTACTAGGTGTTTGAATTTTCTTTCCTCGGGGCATCAATTACCAATAATAATGCTTTACTATGACCTTTGAATTCCTTCAAACTAATTTTTCAAACCAATCTTATGCAAAAATTTTAAAAAACTACACACCTTTTTTTCACTTTGTAGGAGCTCGATATTGCCTCTGATGTATCTCTGTACTTTCCAATCATCTAGTTTTGAATTTGTGATCTGTAGTAGCCCTTTGTGTCCTATTTCCAATGCCACAAGTCTGACCCAAATTGGATTCTCCAAGGAAGAGTTATGTGAAATCTCCCACAGTGACTTGATTATAGACTAGTTCAGTAGAGTGAACTTGTACGACGTGCCATGAGTCACTGGTTCGACCTTTGGATATGAAAAATGCATACAAGAAACTATATTCCGTTCTCTTTCTGTACCTTCTTACGAAATTTCAATCTGATCCCCAGAGAGAAAGTTATGACGATTTTCCCCAGGTCACATGTTTGGAATGTAATTCAGGAGTCTGCAAAAAGACCAACTTCGTCAGATCATATCTTTTTAAATATAGCGCGAAAAGCTCGGAAATTCGGACCCAAGGTTCAGCGTGATTTATTCTAAAATGGGTTTTTCTTGCAACTTTTGAAACGTTGCAGAAAAAAAGTTATAGCGAAAATGCCACGAAGACATGTTTGGAGCAGCGAAACCCTAGAATCCAAAGCTCTGATACCAAATGTTATGAAACCAGCTCAAGAAAAGATAGAAAAGATAGATCAATGCCTTAGAATTTAGCCTCTTCGAGGGGGAAACCTCCTTTACATTACATAAATGAACAATTCTTGGATAATTCAAATGATAAAACCTCCTTTCTATATATAGGAGTCTAAGGAGTCACAATATAATCTAGCCGACCTAACAATAATAATATAAAGCCACAAAAATAACAATAGAGGGATTCTATGGGGCACAGTAATAACCATATGGGGGCAATAGGGGCACAAAAATATTAATAAGGGGTTTAACTACAATATTAATGGGGTAATCACTAGTATTATAGGGACCCAACACCTGACGATGGTTACAGATCTGAGCATATAATAGTTTAGGTCCGGCTTAACGGCCGGACGCGGGTTTTCTTGTATATTCTTGTGTTTTTAGAAAAACATTGAAGTCGGGATTTTTCAAAGGGAAAGATTATGTTGTGGATTCGAAGGGATCATTAAATCCAGATCATATGCATTTCAGGTCCGCCTCCCCAATCCTCCACCATTGATCTACCTTTCGTGGATCCAACGGTCCACGTAGATTTCAGGTGAATAAGTAGCTCGAGGAATACCCGCCCGAAAAGAGGTATCCTCTTTCCTCCTAGTTGCTATGTTTCATTTGAAGAGTGGAATCAAGGGTCATCCTCGCAATACCGATTACCACTTAGATGCCTTCCGAAATACCATCCAGTTATGTGTTATACCATGATTTTCAATATAAATCGGATTCGCATTCGCGGGACTTAATCAATGCATAAATTAAAAAGGAGGGGCCGATTCTTTCACATTTGATGTAATAAACATTCAATGAAGGAAAGACTTATGTTTTAAAGCATTTCTATCACATTTTCATAAGCATGACTAGTGTCTATTATCTCTACAGATAAGGAGTAAAGAATGCATAAGCGGATCCGGAGAACTCATATATGCGGATGTGTTCTGTTGAAAGAGCCGACCTTTGGAATTCTCAGTCAGTTTCCAGGTGTTTCCTGTGTATTCCGAAAGAGAAATTGCCCCAGATCTCATCATGAAGAGATGACACACAGTCATCCTCTTCTAATCAACATCTATTCATTTCCCCAGGAAATGAAGTGCTCTAGTGACAGAAAATGCCCTCTACATGTCAGTAGTGACACCGATTGTTCTACATCTGTGTATTCTGATCTGTATATCGAAGAAAACAGGGAAAGGTGAAAGGGTTAAGGGAAGACCAAGAGTCATTTCCAGCTGCATAAATATTCCCTCCGGATAGGAGAGAGGGGATTTTTGTTTGGAGAAAATAACTTTGATTTATTGTGAATAAAGAGGACTGTTTGGTTCAAGAAGGAACCTGTGTTTCAGATTTATTTTCCTTTTCTCTCATATGTTTAGAATCAGTGTGTTGTTGCTGGTGTTAGACTCCGTCTTGTATGTCAGTGTGAGCTTGATTCTTCTTCAAAACCCTGTTTTGAAGAAGAAATCATTAGATGTGTTTTTAGAATATGTATCAAATTCTCCAGCTCTTCAAAAGGCAGCAACTTCCTCAGCTCCTATCTCTGCAAAAAACACAAACAGAAGAAAACAAAACATCATCAGCAATCAGAGGCAAAGCAAGTTACAAGCTATTTGGAGAGGTCTCGCTGGAAATCCCAAACAAACTTCATTGTCACAGCTATTGAATTAAATGATTGTGTTAGCGCTGGGAATGCCCTGCGTCTTATTGATCAGAGGAATGTGATCCGAGGTGATTTTGTGCTTGTTAGTAGTGACACTGTGAGTAATATGTCTTTGAGGCAAGAGTTCATTCTGAGCAGCATGCATACAAGCCTCCATTGATAATTTCTTGCAATCTAGAAGCCGACATATACTTTCGCTTTTACTAATCTCAGGGTGTTCCTTAAGGTATATATCAATCGCTCTGTACAAATCATCATGAACTGGGCGTGCGAAATCGGGTATAGCTTCTGCAAAAATGGTGAATCTTGAAATTAATAGATTTGCATCTCGAGCAATCTCTGCCAAGTATGCATCAATCAGCTTTGCAACTTTAAGCTTTGAGCTGTGTGCTGCAGAAGATGATCTTCTGCTCTCTACAAAGTGCCAGACATATTGGTGAGATGGAAGGTATGCTTTAGAGGCAGAGACAGGGGATTTTCTTGGGAAGCACAGAAGATTTTGGTTTTATACAATTGGGCAGCGTCAAGGTCTTCGACTTCCCGAAGGACCATGGTGCTACTCCAGAGGATCTTGAAAATCTACAATGCAAGGTTGATTTTGCTTGTAAGACAACACCAACATGCCAAACTCAAACTTCTTCAAGCCAACCCACATGCTTGTCAAATAAAAAAATGGATAACGATGCTTTGGGGCACTTTGGTAGACTGAACTATAGACAAGATATGAAGCCATCATATCAGAAATGTGTAGTTGGTAAATGGCTTGATAAACTGCCATCATTATCAGAAATGGTTCAATCTGCTTTTATTACTGAGGATGCGACTGAAGGGCAATGATTGAAGATGATGGTGAACAGCATGACACCTTTGATTACATGTCCGAGGTGTTACCATCTCGAAATTGTAATGATATTGACCATGGGTCAAGGGTTTCTGGCAGAAGGGATACAGATACGGGAGCACAAGTGAACAGGGATGATGATAGAGTAAGTAGGTCCTATGCATGTTCTGCATCTGGAAATGCCCATCGACTATATTTATTAGGAGTCCTTATACAACATGATGAAACTGGATCAAAAGGAGATGTTGTCGAAAATTTGGAGTTGGATACTTTTGATGAAAAGCACACTGAAGTCTGGCAGAAGAATCAAGATGATCTGATATCTGGTTACCAATCTGGTAGCACGGTTTCTTCCATATTGACAGATGCAATTGAGTACAAACAGACGTGGACAGAATCTCTAGATAATAGGATTCTGTGGGAACTTGAAAATATGAGACTGTTTCTAGAAGCTGTGCCTGATCTAGCATTGAGAGATGATGAAATAATGGAGGAGCTTCACAAAATTCAGACTGAACTTCAACGACAGGAATCCAAAAATAAAGCAAAAATATACGATCTGGAAAAGGCTGTTTTGAGGAAGCTGCAATTTGAAATCAGCAAGCGAGAGCGTAATCTCCTGCCAAAGTGGAGAGAGGGTGGAAATCGTTAAGGATCATGTCACAGAAACTCTTCTTAGAATGAGAATATTGAGTCAGCTCCTTGCAGTACAGAAGATGGATATGTATGACATTGAAGGTGCAATCCATTCATATTTTAATTTCATTCAGGTGCCATGCCATGTATGCACTCATTTTGTAAGCAAAGCAGGGAATTTAAATCAGGCTGAAAAGATTGCAATCAATCCAGATGAACCTTTCGAAAAAGATATCCAGGAAAAGAATTCCGATTTACATTTTCCTTATTCAACGACTGAATCATTGTCAGAAGAACTTATGGAAAAACGTACTCAGGGAAATTTTTCCTATTTACATTCTCCAAAGGATGAATGTTCTCATTTACATTCCCTTTCAATTGAAGAAAGCATAAGGATTGTCCGTGATTATCTTCTAGCCACAACTGCAAAGGACTGCAGTCTGATGCTCACTTTTCAACCGATGGCTCATTATTTTACAGAGGTGAATGCACTCGATGGAAATGATGTAATATACATGTCGTCAACTAAACACACATTCCAATACAAGGCAAGCTTCATAGACTTGGATTTGAAATGCTTGAAGAAGATGATCAGGGACTTGCAGCAGGACAATATGTGGCTTTTTACAATGGAAATAGTTGTTTAGGATCGGGGAATATTATTGATTCTTGGGGAGATCATAATTTCCCAGTTTGCTCTAAGGCTCTTGAGATCGCAAGAATAAAAGACAAATCTGAAACTAACGGAGCCAGTTAAAATAAAAAAATCGGGAATCCTATCCGCTTAACACCTTTACTGCTATGTGGACCTGCCAAGGGGCATCACTTATGTACGTGTTAGCGAATTAGTAGATCCGATTTGAAATTGTTCTTCAGATTTCCTTATTCGAATGGCCAACGCATTTCCAGAGATTTGGGGGGCAGTTGTAATTTCCAGAATGTGCAAAGTGGCATTCAAGTATTCGATTATCAACCGGAGCAGAAAAATAGGGACAGATTGCTTATCTTAGATTGCTTATTCGCCTTTGTATTGGTCACAGAAAATGTAGCGCTGTTCTTTAGGAACCGATGAGTGGCTTTTTACTATTTTTCATAATGTCAGTTGAAACAGTTCCATCCTTTCATGGATCAGTTTTCTCCTGAGCTTTTAATTGTATTAAAAAACATTTTGTAAAGGGGAGAGAGAGAAAGGAGAGAGTTCTGAGCGCTGGTGGAGGAGAGAGAACAGAGTTTCATTGTACATATTTTGACAGAGATTTTAATTAAAAAATGCAGCTCTGACCCTTGAGATTCCTGTGGTATGAGATTTAACATTTGTGTCCTCTTTTGTTTCATATGTAGCCTGTTATGTGTTCATGTCATTTCATGATCGTTTCCATTTGAACAAATGAAGTGTTAAGGTAGAATTCATAATTTATATGCTCTGCCTTTAAGTTTGTTCATATTTAATGTTTTCTTCTGTTTGACAAGGATTCATCTTCTATGCCCTTGTCAGCTCCTCAGCAGTCTTGCCATTCCATTTAATCTCAATTTGATGTTAAACTTTCTTGCCTACCTTGCCTCAGGGGATAATTTGTGTTTTTTATTACATTCCTCTGTTCAAACTGTTCCTTTGCCCTATCCAGCCCATAAAAACTCCATCATTTTATTAAAAACCCCTTTTTATCAATTTACTAGCCTAAAATCAGTATTCCTTATTGGTCATCTCAACCCTTTGAAGACCTTTTTCTGAGATAGACCCGGAGAGAGCCCTCTCCTGTCCCCGTAGGGCTAGCTACGAGGCTAAGTGGTTTGATGTTGCCTTGGATTTTGTCTTTTTCAGCCTGAGGCCAATTTCAAGCGCTAACATATTGGCGACCATATTGGGGAGAACATTCGACTTGTTGATTGTCTTGTCCTAGTACATGAAATCAAATTGCAGATCTGATGCTGATGGTGGACAACAGTCAGACACATATGCAGGCTGAACCATTCACCTGGCGACTCCAATTCGATCCAGACATTCCAACGCTTGTTGATTCACTCATGCAATGGTAGGGTATGTGGCAAACCCTGCCCTGTGTGAAGCTGTAGAAGAAATAAGAAATGAGTTAGCAGATACTGAATTTGATGAAGATTTTTTCAGTGCCTTGCTTCATTGGTTGAAATCTCCAAAGTTCCCTTGTTTCAAAACTAGATTTTGTGAGTTAATTGTTGAAAGAATCGAAAAGGAGATTCAAGATTTAGATGAGCAGATCCAGTCATATGATTTCCAAGACCCTAAAAAGTTCTTGGAAATCCTTCCTCCATTGAAACAAGAAATCATAGAATTGCCTACAGATGTTTACATTGACAGTGTGCAGCTGGAGGTATGTATTGCAGAGTTGGGGCAGCCAATAGAGTATGGCTTTCGCGATCCAATTGCGATGTACATGAAAATGTTTTTCAGTTTGATTGATAGATCAGGCTGTCTTTTCCGTGACCAGGGTCATTACGTGCATGAAGGGCTGCCAGCAATTACATCTGTGCCCTCGCGGAAGCATTCTCAAGCGGCATCATTCTCAGGTTTACTTGAATGGTTGATCTGGCATTTCAGTATTACCTGATCTAGTGTTTTTACAGCAAAGTAGGGTAGATTTTGTAAATAAATAAGCAGCCAAAAGGGCAGCATTTTGTTCCAGTTTCATTACAGTTTAGTTTGAAGTTTGCCGAATCAATCTTTTAATCAATTCAGTTAGTTTCCAGTTAATAAGTTGAGTCTTCAGTTTTGTTGATTTGTTGAAATAATGGACTCCATTGCCCAATGGATGGAGGCACTGTTTGCTCTCCCAAAGTTCTGCGGTTCTTGGCACCTCCAAAAAGCGGCAGCTACCATCCCTAGTGGAGCCGATGTTAGACTCCGTCTTGTATGTCAGTGTGAGCTTGATTCTTCTTCAAAACCCTGTTTTGAAGAAGAAATCATTAGATGTGTTTTTAGAATATGTATCAAAATCTCCAGCTCTTCAAAAGGCAGCAGCTTCCTCAGCTCCTATCTCTGCAAAAAACACAAACAGAAGAAAACAAAACATCATCAGCAATCAGAGGCAAAGCAAGTTACAAGCTATTTGGAGAGGTCTCACTGGAAATCCCAAACAAACTTCATTGTCACAGCTATTGAATTAAATGATTGTGTTAGCGCTGGGAATGCCCTACGTCTTATTGATCAGAGGAATGTGATCCGAGGTGATTTTGTGCTTGTTAGTAGTGACACTGTGAGTAATATGTCTTTGAGGCAAGAATTCATTCTGAGCAGCATGCATACAAGCCTCCATTGATAATTTCTTGCAATCTAGAAGCCGGCATATACTTTCGCTTTTACTAAGCTCAGGGTGTTCCTTAAGGTATATATCAATCGCTCTGTACAAATCATCATGAACTGGGCGTGCGAAATCGGGTATAGCTTCTACAAAAATGGTGAATCTTGAAATTAATAGATTTGCATCTCGAGCAATCTCTGCCAAGTATGCATCAATCAGCTTTGCAACTTTAAGCTTTGAGCTGTGTGCTGCAGAAGATGATCTTTTGCTCTCTACAAAGTGCCAGACATATTGGTGAGATGGAAGGTATGCTTTAGAGGCAGAGACAGGGGATTTTCTTGGGAAGCACAGAAGATTTTGGTTTTATACAATTGGGCAGCGTCAAGGTCTTTGACTTCCCGAAGGACCATGGTGCTACTCCAGAGGATCTTGAAAATCTACAATGCAAGGTTGATTGTGCTTGTAAGACAACACCAACATGCTAAACTCAAACTTCTTCAAACCAACCCACATGCTTGTGAAATAAAAAAATGGATAACGTTGCTTTGGGGCACTTTGGTAGACTGAACTATAGACAAGATATGAAGCCATCATATCAGAAATGTGTAGTTGGTAAATGGCTTGATAAGCTGCCATCATTATCAGAAATGGTTCAATCTGCTTTTATTACTAAGGATGTGATTGAAGGGAAATGATTGAAGATGATGGTGAATAGCATGACACCTTTGATTACATGTCCGAGGTGTTACCATCTGGAAATTGTAATGATATTGACCATGGGTCAAGGGTTTCTGGCAGAAGGGATACAGATACGGGAGCACAAGTGAACAGGGATGATGATAGAGTAAGCAGGTCTTATGCATGTTCTGCATCTGGAAATGCCCATCGACTATATTTATCAGGAGTCCTTATACATCATGATGAAACTGGATCAAAAGGAGATGTTGTCGAAAATTTGGAGTTGGATACTTTTGATGAAAAGCACACTGAAGTCTGGCAGAAGAATCAAGATGATCTGATATCTGGTTACCAATCTGATAGCACGGTTTCTTCCATATTGACAGATGCAATTGAGTACAAACAGACGTGGACAGAATCTCTAGATAATAGGATTCTGTGGGAACTTGAAAATACGAGACTGTTTCTAGAAGCTGTGCCTGATCTAGCATTGAGAGATGATGAAATAATGGAGGAGCTTCACAAACTTCAGACTGAACTTCAACGACAGGAATCCAAAAATAAAGCACAAATATACGATCTGGAAAAGGCTGTTTTGAGGAAGCTGCAATTTGAAATCAGCAAGCGAGAGCGTAATCTCATGCCAAAGTGGAGAGAGGGTGGAAATCGTTAAGGATCTTGTCACAGAAACTCTTCTTAGAACGAGAATATTGAGTCAGCTCCTTGCAGTACAGAAGATGGATATGTATGACATTGAAGGTGCAATCCATTCATATTTTAATTTCATTCAGGTGCCATGCCATGTATGCACTCATTCTGTAAGCAAAGCAGGGAATTTAAATCAGGCTGAAAAGATTGCAATCAATCCAGATGAACCTTTCGAAAAAGAATTCTGATTTACATTTTCCTTATTCAACGACTGAATCATTGTCAGAAGAACTTATGGAAAAATGTACTCAGGGAAATTTTTCCTATTTACATTCTCCAAAGGATGAATGTTCTCATTTACATTCCCTTTCAATTGAAGAAAGCAGAAGGATTGTCCGTGATTATCTTCTAGCCACAATTGCAAAGGACTGCAGTCTGATGCTCACTTTTCAACCGATGGCTCATTATTTTACAGAGGTGAATGCACTCGATGGAAATGATGTAATATACATGTCGTCAACTAAACAAGCATTCCAATACAAGGCAAGCTTCATAGACTTGGATTTGAAATGCTTGAAGAAGATGATCAGGGACTTGCAGCAGGACAATATGTGGCTTTTTACAATGGAAATAGTTGTTTAGGATCGGGGATTATTATTGATTCTTGGGGAGATAATAATTTCCCAGTTTGCTCTAAGGCTCTTGAGATCGCAAGAATAAAAGACAAATATGAAACTAACGGAGCCAGTTAAAATAAAAAATCGGGAATCCTATCTGCTTAACACCTTTACTGCTATGTGGACCTGCCAAGGGGCATCACTTATGTACGTGTCAGCAAATTAGTAGATCCGATTTGAAATTGTTCTTCAGATTTCCTTATTCTAGTGGCCAACGCATTTCCAGAGATTTGGGGGGCGGTTGTAATTTCCAGAATGTGCAAAGTGGCATTCAAGTATTCGATTATCAACCGGAGCAGAAAAATAGGGACAGATTGCTTATCTTAGATTGCTTATTCGCCTTTGTATTGGTCACAGAAAATGTAGCGTTGTTCTTTAGGAACCGATGAGTGGCTTTTTACTATTTTTCATAATGTCAGTTGAAACAGTTCCATCCTTTCATGGATCGGTTTTCTCCTGAGCTTTTAATTGTATTAAAAAACATTTTGTAAAGGGGAGAGAGAGAAAGGAGAGAGTTCTGAGCGCTGGTGGAGGAGAGAGAACAGAGTTTTATTGTACAGATTTTGACAGAGATTTTAATTAAAAAATGCAGCTCTGACCCCTGAGATTCCTGTGGTATGAGATTTAACATTTGTGTCCTCTTTTGTTTCATATGTAGCCTGTTATGTGTTCATGTCATTTCATGATCGTTTCCATTTGAACAAATGAAGTGTTAAGGTAGAATTCATAATTTATATGCTCTACCTTTAAGTTTGTTCATATTTAATGTTTTCTTCTGTTTGACAAGGATTCATCTTCTATGCCCTTGTCAGCTCCTCAGCAGTCTTGCCATTCCATTTAATCTCAATTTGATGTTAAACTTTCTTGCCTACCTTGCCTCAGGGGATAATCTGTGTTTTTGATTACATTCCTCTGTTCAAACTATTCCTTTGCCCCATGCAACCCAGAAAAACTCCATCATTTTATTAAAAACCCCTTTTTATCAATTTACTAGCCTAAAATCAGTATTCCTTATTGGTCATCTCAGCCCTTTGAAGACCTTTTGCCGAGATAGACCCGGAGAGAGCCCTCTCCTGTCCTCGTAGGGCTAGCTACGAGGCTAAGTGGTTTGATGTTGCCTTGGATTTTGTCTTTTTCAGCCTGAGGCCAAATTCAAGCGCTAACAGCTGGCACGAAGATAAATGTGATTTGCTTTGTGTATATTGTTAACTACCGGTTCATGGTTTTTCTTGGTTATTTGAATGTAATTCAATAACATTGATAATTCATGAAAGGTTGTTGATTCCAGACTTTGTTAAACATCAGTTGCAAGTGTTATTTGTATGGAAAGGAATGTATATTCCTGTATAAGTAATTGGATTGCGATTAGGATTTAATACAACCTTGTTCTTATGTGGACCAGTAATTGATTCATTTGGACTTGGGATTTATATATGATGTTTAACCTCCTTTTGTTTTGCTCCTGCAGGATAGATTAGGATAGTTAGGACTAGATTAGAGTAGCTTAAGTAGTTTAGATAGGATTTGATACATATAGGTTAGCTGTTTCCTTTTGTTGATTTAATTGAAGTCTTCCTCCAGGAAGCCATCTCTCAACACTTATAACACTTCACGGGGTCCTTTAAAACCCGTTGGAACTAGCCACTCCAAATGAAAGCAGATCTAATTGGGATCTGTGATCGGATTAGTTCCCCTTGTTGGTATAGCAAAAATTCGCCATGTCAACACATCCTTAAAGAATAATTAGACATGGATTCTTTGTGACCTCAGCTATAACTAGAATACTTCCTGTGAAAAACCATAACATGCTACTCCATAATGAACTATTGGAAAGTGTGAATCCCTAGGGGCACAAAGTAATAGCTAGATTACCATCCAAGGAACTTACTTTCTACTACGTGCTATCACATGCTCCATTAATCCAAGTTTAGAGAGGATTTCTATAGTTCCCTTTAACCACTATAGTGTTAACATGGCCCATAAAGTCCTACTTTCTGCCACTGGTGATGCAATATTGTTGACTTATTTGTTGTTGTATAAATAAACTGAGGTGGTGATTAGGATATGAAATCATAGGGAAATACCACATCCACCTAAATTTCTTGTTGATAATTTAAACAGAGACAAGATATATACATGATTTTCTTGCCACTCAAAATTCTCTCCATGGACTAGCTTGTTCTGGAATCTTGGATTCTGTGAGCTCAATCCTCATTATATTTATTTTCTCAACCAAAACCTTTTGTTGAATAAGTCCTCCAAATTGTAGGTAGCTACCTTTCTCTATTTCAAATGGATTTTCCAAGCATATTTCCTCTACTAATGCTTTCTCAACAAGGCTAAAACCAAGTTGATTAATCGTTCTCAGGCTTGGTTGCAAGTTTCTTCCATTGCCAAGCCAAACTTGAATGCTTTATGATGGTTGTCCTGGGATATCACCATGTTTCTTGCTAGCCCATATATGTGTTCATAAATGCTCAGGAACTTCATTTGTTTAGCTGTAGAAATTTTTGGGTCACCCTCATTGATGCCTCTCAGTGCTACCCTCCAAGCATTATTTCAAGTGAACCCCATCTCCATGGTCTGATAATTGTATTATTTCCTCCCTATAGCGATAAGCCATTGGAAACCCAAAATCACATCAGTGTCAAACAAATTTACCACATAGAAATCATCAACCATGATGTAGTTTCCTATCTTTAGTCCTGATATTGGAACCTTTCGATTGGATTTCATGTTGAGCCTATCAGTCGTATCCAAATTAAAACCTCCAAAGTCCCTTGTAGGGATGCCTCTCCTAGCTATAAATGATTAGTCGATGAAATTTTAAGTTGAATCACTGTTAATTAGCATAGTGACCTACTACCCTTGTATGATTAGTCTAAATCCAAAAGTGTTGTAGCTTTAAAATCCTGAAAGTGTGGCTATGGTGCCACCTCCAGTTTCCAACTATGGTAGATCCTCTTTGGAACTGCTAAACTCCTCACCCTATATCAACCTTAACTCTTCCTCCTTGCCACTCCTAGAAATCACCTCAATGTGGTGCACCTTACCCTTTCCCTTGCATCAGTGTCATGATTCCAAGGTTCTTTGAAACTAAAATAGAGCTTCTTTCTCCTTCACTCATCTCAAATTTCTCCATCTAATTTGCTTCTCTTGGATTCCAATTTCTAGAAGGTCTTCTTATCTTTAATATGTTGAAGAAGACATGGTTTGGAAGGTGCTTTATTTTTATACACCACGTCCTCCATATCTCTTGCACTAATAATGGCATCCTATATTGACCCTCGCTTAAAGGCCTTAGCCCACCCCCATAAAGGTTCGACTAATCCCTCTATGAAGAGCATGACTAACCTGCTTTTTGACATGTTGTTCACTATAACTTATATCTATTAGAACTCATATATATATGCATTTGGAGTTTTTATGTGCTTGAGTTGAGCTAGTTCTCATAAATTAAGCTTCAGGTTATTCTTTTTTAACCAATCGATCAGCCTATGTGTGAACTCTAGGTAGGATGTGATGTTGCACTGACCCAAGGTAGTGAACCCATGGTACCACCACTCATGCGATTCACCTTCTAGATGTAGAGTAGCATACTATATGACCTATGTATCAATCATAAGGTTCAATTGGAAGTATGTATCCAACTTTTGAACCAATGCCCTAGTTGTACAACTAAGTGTCCCATAAAAAATGGGAAGAGTTTTTTTTTCCTTTTTTGGAAGATCATAGTTCTTCCATCCCTTTCCATGTTATCTAGGCCTACCCCTATATTTGATGGTGCAAAAGTATTGCAGGGACATAAATGCATGAAAATATTTCCCTAATGCCTGATATGTTTTTATATAGTCATCAGAAGTCTCACCCCTCTTTCTATGGCCTTGGATTATTCCCCGGTTGTTCCTCCAAAAATTTGGTAGGAGTTGCCTATGTTATATTATGGTTGGTGACTACGAGTGATATTGGGTTAAATTGGAAATGTTTCTTTCTTTGGAATGTTGCCCATTATGGCCATTTGATCTCTTAGCACCATTAATGTTGTTATTTAGTTGATTTCCTTGCAATCTTGCTAATGATCAAGTGATGACTTGCACCAATTCTTGCTACCCTGTACCAACTCCTATTGTCCCCTAGATAAATTGCTCAAGGTATGCATGATGATTCCTCACAGTTGATATCTTATATCAACCATTTGTAATTCTTCTTCCTCTGAATATGGATAAGGAAATTCCTTTCCTTTCTTCTTCAATCTACATGTGAAAAATTCTCCACTTTCTGGGCTCATCAACTGCTATAAACCCTTTACTTAATAGGATATGAATTCTTCTATATATTAGTTTAGGATTTTTCACGAATAATTAACATGCAATATTTCTATATGCAACAACAAAGGCAAACTCGGCAAGAAACCCTTGCTTAATTAGATACCAATTTGCAACTTATTATCAATTTCTTTATTTAGGTAGTATCTATATAGTACAATTATGGCACCTGATGTAGGGTTCTTAACTTTATACTTTGATGCTACAAGAATAATTTCAGAGCCTTAATCTCTAGTTACGGAGTTACTGTGCGCTCTTGGTGGCTCGTTCTTCGTTCAACCTTATCCTAGCTTATAAATTGGCTTCTACTATCAATACAAACTTCTCATGGCATTTTTGTTGTTGTTTTTATTATTTTTATTCAGTGCAACCCTCTCCCACACGAAGGTTTTTTTAGCGTAAACCTATTGAATTATTGGAAACCTTTCTCAATGGTTCTTGACATTAAGAAACGAATTCATCCCTCAACAACATAATTTGCACTAGGTTTTAACCTACAATAATTCACTACATAACTCATTTAGGAGCCCTTGGCAATAAAATTTGGTCCCTAAGAAAATTTTGCTATCGATTCTGTTTACTCGTGCTAGGGTATTTTTTTTATTCAGTGTGGCCCTCTCTTGCACTAGGGTTTTTATTAGCATGAATCTCTTGAATTATTAAGAATATTTCTCAATGATTCTCGGACTTAGGAAACAAATTCATCCTTCGGCAATATAATTCGCTCTATGTTTTGATCTACAAAAATTTGCTACAAAACTCAACTAGGAGACCTTGGATTCTATGAAATTGGCCCTTCAATTTTTTTGATCCTTTGCTAATTTTGAATTCAACTATATAAAGCAACTTGAGCTTCACTGCATATAGATAAACCCCACCAATTTAGAAAGATGCACAACTCTGATACCACTGTAATATCCCTTTATTTATTTAATTAAAATTTCCAGAAATTTTCAATGATATTTCTTCAAAAAATGCACTGCATAGTTTTTGCTGATAAATTTAACAAATAAAATTATTAATTCAGATTAACACATACCTTGTGGGTAATTTAACTGAAAAACCCCAACTACTTTAAATTATGTAGAGAAAAATTACATTAGATTTATTTTTGAAAGGAAACCTAACAACTAGATAAGTTGGAGTAATTCAATCATCTTCAGAAACCTTCTTTAGCTGGACTCTCCTGTCTAAAATTGTGTGCTACTTCAACCTACTAAATAATGCTCCAAAATCTCTTCCTTCCTTTCTAAGTGCCAACGAGGAATTTAGTTCATCCCTCCAAATGACTAGCTAGGGTGTATCTTGCAACACCCAAACTAGTTTTGATCCCTAGGGAGGATAGTTTCACCCTTGAAGAAGATCCACACTTAGGTTTACAAACCCGCACATAAAGCTCAAAAATACCATAAAATCAATTAACCAAATCATCAAATCATGTCCACAAATGAGTTCCTACTTCTCTTTTATTATTATGACTTATCAGAATACCATCGATCATCCCAATATGATGGGTCACATTTTCCTTCATTAAATAAAGTGATTTTTTAATATTCTTTTCCTTAGTCACCTTAATTAATTAATTATTCCCATGTTCCTCAATATATTTCAATATGTATCCTATGGGAATATCTAGGCTATTTGAAATGGTCTCTGATTCTTATGTTTGGAAAAAGGGACATTACAATCCTCCCTTCCTACTATAATATCCATTTATTTATTTAATTAAATTTTCAAGAAACTTTTCATGATATTTCTTTAGAAAATGCACTCCATAATTTTTTATAAGAAATTTATCAAGTCAAATTAACTCAGAGCTTGTGGAAAAATCATCTAAAAAATCCCAACTACTTTAAATTTTTGAGAGGAAAATTACAACATATTTATTTTTGAAATGAAACCTGACAATTGGATAAGCTAGAATAATTTGGTCCTCTTATAAGCCTTCTCTAGTGGGATTCCCCTGTTTTAAAATGTGCCCTACTTCAACCTCCTAACTAACACTCCAAAATCCCATCCTTCCTCACTAGGTGCAAATGAGAATTTGGTTTATCCCTCTAAATGACTAGCTATGGTGTATCTTGTACACTGAAACTAGTTTTGATCCCTAGGTAAGATAGTTTCCTCCTCGAAGAAGATCCAAACTCAAGGTTAAAAATGCTCACACAAAGCTTCATGAACCCACAAAATCAATTAACCAAATCATCCAATCATGTCCATGAATGAGATCCTCCTTCCCTGTAATTATGATGGCTTATCGGAATACCATGGATCATTGCAATACCATGAATCACATTTTCCTTCATTAAATAAAATGACATTTCATATTATTTTCCTTAGTTACCTTAATTAATTCTTCCCCTAAGGTTTACCAATTTATTTCAATCTATACCCTATGTGCATGGCTAGGCTATTGAGATAGTCTTTGTTGGCCATGCTTTGAAAAAGGGACATTACACAATGAAATTATGGTTGACTCAAGCATTTTTATTAAAGTTGTCTCAAGCATTGTGTCCCTTTGTTTTAGAGATAAAATGACACATATCAAGAGGTGTTGATAGCCCTCCAAGAAGAGAGTATTGTTGATCTCTTTGAAAATAATGATGCCCTATATTTAAATAGAATCTCGGAGTCCTTCTATATTTTGATAATATGGGTATTTATATAGAAAATAATATGGAACAACCTTTTGTATCTAATAAGCATACTTCTCCAAGGAAAGTTTTTTATTCAAAATATGGAGGTTTCCTTTTTGTCTTGATGGACCCTGATGACGAACTTGATGTCTCATAAGATTAACATACAACTTTACCCATGATTTTGAAGAGATGAATGAACCATTGAATTGGAAAAAACTAGTGATAGATCATATATCCAACAGTTTGACTTCGTAGCCATGACATTGATTTTGATCGCAAGGGAACAAAAGAATGATAAAATGATGGATATATTTGGTAATGGAATGATAACTTCTTCAAGTTATGATAGTGAGGTAGTTGGTGAGGAAAATATAAATTGTGATACTAAGGATGAAGATGGAAATGATGGTGTTTATATTGACCATTGAAGATTTTGTCATTATAATATGGATAGAGAAAGGTATGAGAATAATACCAATATGGGAGGAGAATATATAATCTAGATAATGATATAATTGATGAATATAATACAGATAAAAAAGGAGCTATGAGTGTTTTCAGACCATCCCTTCAAACTATGGTGATACATGCACTAACTCATATTTTAGCCTACAATTTCATAATAATTGAACGTTGACTATTCACTACATCATGTTAGAACAGTAGTTAACATATGGAAACCTAATGACATTTTCAACCCTACATAAATTGAAGAATAGGTGGTGAATGAAATAAGTTGTCTAATAGACAAACCTAAAATTATGAATAATCATGAATCATATCGTGAAATAGTTAGAGGGACAATGAACTATATTATGAATGTGATGATGATGTGGTAATAGTTTTTACTTTGGAAATAAGGGAGGAATTGTCACGACATTGTACAAAATTTGAGAATCAACACTATAACTGCACTCTCCTCTAAATAAAAGGATGGAAGTGAACATAATGTTGTGATTGAAGAACCTATCAAAATAGAAGAATACATTTTTTAATGAAAAATTTTGAAGAAGAAAATCAGTATCATTCAACTAAAAAGAATGATACACTTAATTATCATACAAGTTATATTTTTGGAATGGTAGTGAAATGATGATTTTTTTTTGGCTCTATAGTGACCACAATGACCTTATTTAGAGATGTTTTTAATATCCAATCACCATCCTACACCAAAGGGAAGGTCTACATAATAAAAATTTTGATGCATGGTTTCCTTTCGCCATAATAGGTCCAATATTGACAAAAATCACATCTTACAAGTACCCATAATTTAATATGGAATTATTTATAATGATTATTAAGCATGCAGGAAAGGGTCATTGTACAAATGAAATGATGAAGTGGATACATTGGATCATAGATTTTCATTTAGGAATGCTAGAGTTTTGATGAGACTTTAGATTTCTTAGGTGCCCTTGTGAATGACGCTTGTCCCCAAGTTGGAACCATATGTCACCCACTTTTTTGTTGAAGGATTACTTTTTTTTTGGGGGGGTTTCTATCACCATTTTGACCCTTGAACACTATTGTTTGGGAAATTAGGAAGGAAATTTCGAGGCATATGGGAACTTAGATCAATAAAGGACTATCTCATTGACAAATTTTCTTGTTATATCTCTCATGATTGTATTGAGAAAATGGTTCATTTTTATAAATGTTTCAACATTGAGCTTTCTGACCTTGAGTGGTATTTTCAATAGAAAGCAAGTTAGTAAAAATATAGAGTACAACCTCCTTTGTAAATGTCTAAAGCCTCATGCAGTCATAAAGACGTCTTTAAACTTTAGCCATGGAACAAAAAGACGCAAAGCCACTTATATCAACTCATCTAAAAGAAGTTGTTGAGGGGGGTTTGATAACACATAGTCAGATGTCAAAGCGTTTGGTAGGCTTATTGATATCACAGATTATTTGTTACTTGAGATAATAAATGGAAAGGACATTTCTGAGTCCTTAGTTTTAAAGTAAATAACAAAGGGTTTCCTTAGTTCAACATGTGTTAAGTTCATTACTAGTCAACAAAATATGAGTAGTTTTTGTGAAGGATCAAGAGGCTAACCCATTGTTTAGGCTTGATTCATGGCTCTAGGGGTCTAGTTAAGTGTGGAAAGTTGTTTACTAGTTGATGTCTCATTGATATAATATTTCTGCATCACATAAGTCTCTTTCTATGAGGCTTTGTTTGAAAGTTAAATCATCTATGTTCCCATATTTGTTTTTGAACAAAGTGGTATCAACGAACCAAGTGAAGAACCCCTTCACTTTGAAATTGAGCCTATTACAAGCCTATTTCATGATCAGAAAATTAATGGAAAAATACAAAGGTGCACTCAACTTTTGAAAGTGTGTGACATATAAGTGAAATTGACACACACACAGAGATACACATGTTATATGCACAAAAAATATTGTAGGGGTGACCTACAATGTCAATTTAGGCTTGCAGGCAAACCTAAATGGTATTAAAAAAATTTAACTTAATAGTTGGGCTAGATTTTAATTAAAATGTATTTAGAAGATAAGGAGGGTTGACTTTTATTTTGTGTGAAATAAAATTTGGGAGGCACCCTTTCCGATAGTTGAAACATGTTTTGTCAACATTAGATTTAATGAATGAAGTAAGTAATCCTTTTTGGGGTTAGACAAGGCATCATGTGGCCCCTTCTTGTCATCACTTTAGGGGTGTTTTTGACTTTGGAGGGAGGGGATTACTTTCCCACACTTGAATACTAACTTGCTGAATTTATGGAGGAAAAAGAGGTTTGAACAACCTTTGGAGGCAAGATGTTGCAGCAAAATCCCTTCATTCCTTTTGTTTATGGACAAAATCATCTTTGAGGACATACGCCCCTCAATATTTGTACAATTGGAATGAATTCCCCTTTTTTGCATAATTTATAATAAATAATTGTTGAAGAGGGCCTTTTGCCGCTCCATAGGATAGAATAGTGTATTTGAGCTTAAAAATTAATATTTTAATGTAGAGGAAGTTGAGCACTCATGGTTATATATGTTGAGATTGCAACAAGATGATGGAGCTTAGTGAAAAGAGTTGCCTTCACTAAGTGGGCCCGCAGGAAAATTATGGCGCAAGTTCTATTTTTGGATCACAGCAAGGATGATCACAACAGGAGTGACCACAGTAGGAGTGATCATAGCAGGAGTGATCAAAGTCTATTTTTAGATTGGCTGTCAAAAATAGAAAAGTCAAATATTATTGTCTCATAATAATATTTGGACTATAAACTTGATCTTATTCTCTTGGAGCACTTCAGTTTGAGCTACAGATGTGGCACATGCAGTTGTCAGAAGGAAGTATGCTTTCTTTGTGGGTCAGTTGAGTTGTTGCATGCATGACTTCAGTTAGAACTCAATCAGTTGAGTTTGGTGGAGTTGATTGTGGAGTTGATGGAGTTGTGTTCAGTTTGACTTGGTTAAACTAGTTGTAATTAGTCTAACTGCAAATAGACTAATGATGAGTTGTTAAACTAATTATTAACTCATAATACAACTAAAGAATACATAAGTTAACTCAGTTGCATGTCAGTGCATGTTCAATTCAGCAGGGACAGGTGTTAGAGGATCATATTGCTATCAATTGTGACTATAGTTGTGCATGAGGATTTGCACAATCAAGGGATTGAGTATGCCAATGAGTATTGCCCAGTATTTTCCCAGTAATATAGACTCTGCTCACGTGATTCCCAGTGTGAGTGATTCTTTGGAGGTAAATACGAGTTTGGTTAAACCATTCTCATTCATTCTCGAGCAGGTATTGAGCAGTGGAGGAAGGCAAGCAGTGGAATAGATTTGGAGATCAGATCTGAGCTGTATTATGTGTAATAGGTGGAGATAGTGCTGGATACTTGTGAGAAGTATTGACTATTGTAATGTTACATGTTCTCAATCATTAATATACAGATAGTGTGGGGTTTTCAGCTGGAAGCTTTCCCCGGGTTACATACTGTGTTAATGTGTGCATGCTCTTGATGTTTTATTGTTATTGATGTTGCTATATTGATGATCAACTTAGAGGAGCTTATGTATTGTGTATGTATTCTGCAATAGTACATGATCAGGTTAATCTCCATTGAATATGTGTTTATTATTCAAAATTTCTACATGGTATCAGAGCTAGATGATTTGTAGAAAAAGTTTCTACATGGTATCAGAGTTGTTTATCATCAGATCTACTATTCAGGAAGTGTTTACATTCTATTTCTTCAGGCAGAGTCTGTAATCGGGCCAGGTAGCCTCTGGATTCATCCTTCCTTTGGAAGGTGAGATATTCTGTGAATGCCCATACAGTCAATCTCTGTACGAGAAATATTTTGTTCTCACGAATATTGGATCCGAGGCAGTTGAGTTTGGATCTGGTGGAATTCGAGTTTGCAGCAGTGTGTTCTTGGTGTCAACGAGGCAATGTCTTTCAATGGATTGCGATTGGAGTATGCTCTTGAGGGCAGATCAAACTATATTGCATGGAAGGATAGGATGGAGGCAGTATTAGATGATAACGGGTTGAAGGAGTTCATAGAGACGGATGTCCCAAAGCCTACTGATGCTACTCAAGCTAATGCTTGGCAAAAGAAGACCACATAATGTCGAAGGATTCTGTTGGAAGGCGTGAAGGATCACATTGTGTCCAGCCTGCATGGAAATACTTCTCCATATCTGATATGGAATGCTTTAACAGATCTATTCCAAAGCAAGAGCGATCAGAGGAAGCTGGCGCTCAAAGATGAACTCAGAAACATCAAATGCGAGAAGGGTGACAGTATGCCCAAGTATCTCACGAAGTTCACTCAGTGTCGAGATGAGCTGGGAAGTGTGGGGGTTGCTGTCGATGATGAGGACTTGGTGAGCTTGGCTCTCCTTGGCCTTCCGAAGAGTTGGCATTCCTATCAGGACTCTGTCAATGGTCGGGAGAAATTGCCAGGATGGGAAAGACTGTGGTCAGATCTTTTGCAGGAGGAGATCAGGCGGAGTACCAGGGATGGATCTTCGTCAAAGGGAGCTGATGAAGAAAATTGTGCTTTGGCTTCCAAAGCAAAGAAGGGGAAGAGCAAGAAAGCTTCTCAGTCTGGTACAAAAGGCAAGAAGCAAGACATGTCCAAGGTGAAGTGTTTTCATTGTCACCAGCACGGGCACTATGCCACTAATTGTTCGCAGAAGAAGAAGAACAAGCAAGCTTCTGGATCTGCAGTAGGAGAGGCTCTAGCCTCGCAGTTTGAGCTTGATTTTTCATTGATTGCATGCTTGGTTTCAAGTGTGATGGGATCGGTGTGGTTCTTGGATAGTGGTGCATCTTTTCACATGACCGGAGATCGAGATTTGTTTTTTGATTTGGAGGACAAAGATTTTTGAGTGCACATCGAGATGGGCAATGATGGTAGATACAATGCGACCGATATCGATACCATTTCCTTTGAGAGGGAGTCTGGTAAACCCTTCGTATTGAAGGAAGTGATGCGTGTTCCAGGATTGAAGAAGAATCTTATCTCTGTGGCGATGTTAGAAGACAAGGGGTATGATGTTGTTTTCAGCAAGGGAAAATCCTTCCTGCACAACAAGACAACTGGTGAGACCCGGAAGATAGGGGTTCGAGTGAGGAACCTTTATCAGTTGCATGTAGATGGATGCGCAGCAATGGCAGGCAAGGCAGAAGGATTGGTGAGCCGAGATGATGGCGAGTTGTGGCACAGGAGATTGGGCCACCTTCACCATGGAGCCTTGAAGATACTGCAGCAGATCACTACAGGGCTTCCTAAAGGCACTCTTGCGTAGTCATATTAGTGCAAGGGGTGTACTTTGGCGAAGTTTGTGAAAGCCACCTTTCACAAGAAGGATAGTCAAGCCACGACGATCCTTGAGAGAATTCACACAGACGTGTGTGGACCTTTCTCAGTTGCTTCGACAACAAAACACAGGTATTATGTGATTTTTGTTGATGATTTCTCCCGTAAGTACTGGATCTTCTTCATGTAGAAGAAGAGCAAGACATATTCAAAGTTCTATGAATTCAAAGCACTGGTCGAGAAGGATTCAGGGAAGAAGGTGAAGGCTCTTAGGAGCGATAATGGTGGTGAATACATCTCGGACGAGTTCAAGGATTTCTGCAAGGCAGAAGGGATTCGAAGAGAGCTCATAGCTCCCCATAACCCACAGCAGAATGGGGTAGCTGAGCAGAAGAACAGAACGATCGTGGGTGCTGCATGGGAAATGTTGCATGATCAGGGCCTACCCGTTCACTTGTGGGTGGAAGCATGCAATACAGCAGTTTATGTGCAGAACCGTTGTCCTCACACGATACTTGGCATGAGTACACCCAAGGAGGCTTATTCTGGTAAGAAGCCTGATCTTTCTCATTTGAGGATTTTTGGTGCTAACGTTTACATGCATGTGACGAAGGATGCCAGGAAGAAGTTGGAGCCGACCGCTGAGGTTGGGATATTTGTGGGGTACACTGATATGCCCCACAACTATCGTGTGTATTTTCCAGACAGTGGTAAAACTATTGTGCGACGGGATATAAAATTTCAGGAGGAGAAAACCATGAAGTGTTCGCTTGAGAGGGAGCTACACTTGCATGCAGATGAGGAGCTATTAGTTCCTAAGGATGAGCTTCAGGATGTGGATCAGCCACAGGACGAGGTTCATGGAGTGGAAGAGACCACTCATGCAGCGCCAACCATCAGAGGGAGAAAGCGCTTGACAGAAGCTGAGCGACTGGCTCAAGATGCAGAGAAAGTTGTAGGACCATCTACAACCCAACGCAGGTAGAGACAGTCACCTGATCGGTACACTGGATACATGGCTCTTATGAGCAAGTTTGTTGTGACTGAGCCATCCTCTTTCAAGGAAGCTGTGGAGGATCCCACATGGGTAGACGCCATGGTGGAAGAGTATGATTCTATTGTTAGAAACAGTGCATGGGAGATTGTTCCTAGACTAGAAGGGAAATTAGTGGTGGGTTCGAGATGGATCTACAAAGTTAAATAGGCAGCTGACAGGAGTGTGGAGAAGTACAAGGCAAGATTTGTTGCCCAAGTCTTTTCACAGATAGAGGGGATCGATTATGAGGAGACCTTTGCACCTGTCACAAGGTATTCTTCCATACGAATTATTCTTGCTCTCCCAGCGCAGATGGGGTGGCACATTCATCAGATGGATGTGAAGGCCGTGTTCCTCAACAGAGTCATTGAGGAGGAGGTGTACATTGAGCAGTCCGAAGGGTTTGAGGTCTTCAGCAACGAGTCGCATGTGCGCAAGCTCAAGAGAGCGTTGTATGGGTTGAAGCAAGCACCACGTGCTTGGTACACATGGATAGACAGCTATTTCACAGGACTTGGATTCTCCAAGAGCAAGGCGGATCCTAACCTATACCAGATTGTGGTGGAGGGTAAGTTGCTTATCATTGTATTGTATGTTGATGATTTGATTCTAATGGGTGATGAGCTATTGATACTTTCATGCAAGGATGATCTTGCTAAGGAGTTTGAGATGAAGGACTTGGGCCTCCTTCACTATTTCCTAGGATTGGAAATATGGCAGCGCAGTGGTGGACTGTTTGTTTCGAAGGGCAAGTATGCTCGAGAGATACTGGAAAAGTTCAACATGCATGGCTGCAAGCCTGTTGATACTCCTCTTCCTGGAGGTTGGAGGAAGGAGGATGCCACTTCGGGAGAAGAAGTGGATGCCACTGTTTATCGACAGTTGGTGGGGTCGCTGATGTATTTGGTCAATACACGACCCAATATATGCTATGCAGTTAACCAGCTTTCACAAGCTATTGTTAAGCCTACCAAGCTCTTCTAGAAGGCGGGCAAGCATGTATTGCGTTATTTGAGAGGCACATCGGGATGTGAATCTTGGTACAGACAGGAGGATGCAGATTGGGCAGGGAGCTCAAGAGGTCGAGTATATGGCAGTAAGGACATCAGGTACCATCATATCAGAGATTGTGTGCAGCGGAGGATCATGTTACTTTCATACATTCCAATGGAGGATCAGGATGATGATATTCTGACGAAGGCTCTCACCAGGAGAAAATTCGAATACCATCGAGGCAGGATACGGGTTGCTGATAATCCATATCTTATCGAGAGGGAGTGTTGAGATTGCAACAAGATGATGGAGCTTCGTGAAAAGAGTCGCCTTCACTAAGTGGGCCCGCAAGAAAATTATGGCGCAAGTTCTATTTTTAGATCACAACAAGGATGATCACAGCAGGAGTGACCACAGTGGGAGTGATCACAGCAAGAGTGATCAAAGTCTATTTTTAGACTGGCTGTCAAAAATAGAAAAGTCAAATATTATTATCTCATAATATTTGGACTATAAACTTGATCTTATTCTCTTGGAGCACTTTAGTTTGAGCTACAAATGTGGCACATGCAGCTTTCAGAAGGAAGTATTCTTTCTTTGTGGGTCAATTGAGTTGTTGCATGCATGACTTCAGTTAGAACTCAATCAGTTGAGTTTGGTGGAGTTGATTGTGGAGTTGATGGAGTTGTGTTCAATTTGACTTGGTTAAACTAGTTGTAATTAGTCTAACTGCAAATAGACTAATGATGAGTTGTTAAACTAATTATTAACTCATAATACAACTAAATAATACATCAGTTAACTCAGTTGCATGTCAGTGCATGTTTAGTTCTGCAGGGACAGGTGTTAGAGGATCAGATTGCTATCAGTTGTGACTATAGTTGTGCATGAGGATTTGCACAATCAAGGGATTGAGTATGCCAATGAGTATTGCCCAGTATTTGCCCAGTAATATAGCCTCTGCTCACGTGATTCCCAGTGTGAGTGATTCTTTGGAGGTAAATACGAGTTTGGTTAAACCATTCTCATTCATTCTTGAGCAGGTATTGAGTAGTGGAGGCAGGCAAGCAGTGGAATAGATTTGGAGATCAGATCTGAGCTGTATTGTGTGTAACAGGTGGAGATAGTGCTGGATACTTGTGAGAAGTATTGAATATTGTAATGTTACATGTTCTCAATCATTAATATACAGATAGTGTGGGGTTTTTAGCTGTAAGCTTTCCCCGGGTTACATACTGTGTTAATGTGTGCATGCTCTTGATGTTTTATTGTTATTGATGCTTCTATATTGATGATCAATGTAGAGGAGCTTATGTATTGTGTATGTATTCCGAAATAGTACATGATCAGGATAATCTCCATTGAATATGTGTTTATTATTCAAAATTTCTACAATATAGGCTTCTTTTCATGGATGATAATTAGTGAATGCTGATGGATATGTGACAAATTGATTAAGCTCTCTTTCTTTATCTTGTGTAAGTTGATGGATAAGGGTTATTGAGTATTCACCATAGTTTTATTGGTGTTTTCATCTCATTATCTTCCTTGGGAAATATTTTCATCAATTTCTTTTGAGGTGACCATAGTTAAGCTCCCCTCCCTTATTTCTCCTTTAATGATTGTATTCCACCTAGATAAGCCTTAATGGCACGCAAGTTAGTCTATCCTAGTGCTTGAAGCCTAATCGGCCACAAGGCTCTCTGAACTTCTAATCAAACCCTTTTGAGATGACACAAGTTATGTTCACTCCCTTATCCCATCTTTGAAGATAAAGGATGCATATGTTAAACTTCTATAGAACATAAGTTAGTCTGCCATAGTTTTTAAACCCAAATTCACTACATTTATCATTGACTCCATATGCTCCCAAAAATATAATGGCATGCTAAGACACTAATATTCTATCATCCACCACCTATTTTCATTATAAATCATCTAAACCATTTTATTGGGGTTTTATTCTCTTAATGAATTTTTGGTTATATGTGTTTGGAGAGTTTCCCCTTTGAACATAAACCTAGAAGTTACCCTAAAGCCCGAGTAATCCTATCCATCCTAAACCCTAATTTTTCTATTCACAGGTTGGTGTAAATTATAGGTAGAATCCTTAGGGGGCTCTCAACTTGTTTTCTTTAGCCTTTAGATCCCTAAGATATATCGAGGATTATTCCCACTTGAGCTAGAGGAGAGTTTTATTATAGTGAGAAGAAGGTTAGTGAGATGATATTTGACACTTGCTTAAGCACAATGAGTTTCAAATTTGAGCCTTTGGGATTTATCTTGGTAAATGTGAGATTTCACTATAACATGTTGGTGTTGTTTTCAGAGACAAAGTGATTTTCATAGAAGGATGAAATTCAATCTTGAACATTGTTCCATCCAACTAACTCCATTGGAAGAGAGAATCCCTTGTTCCTTAAATATTTTGAAGACTTAATGCTTGTGGGGCGATATAAACACCATTATGAAGGCATTTAACAACTCACCTTGGAGACTCCATTGTGAAAAAGGTACAAAATTGTATTTATTTTCAAATTTAAATTTTCTTAGATGAAGGATAGATCCTTTGGATTTGCATGTGTTATTTCCTATGTTGGATATTGAGAATATTCTAAGATATCCAAATAAGTCTTCTCTGAATTTTTATGAGAAGCTTCTAACATTTTGTCCTACCACTTTCGTTGTTATCCCACATTCTTGGTATTTATGAGGAATATTTCAAAATTTGAGGAAAGACTTGAATGTAATGCCCCACTTACTCTTATCATGCAAATTTCATTAATTTTTACATTACCTGAAAATATTGAGAAATATTGGTGAATACCTTCATTTGGGAAACTATAAGTTTATTTACTAAATATAAAATTCATTATTGCTATTATTCAAATTCCCAACTTGTCTTCTCAAATTGAATCTTAGGTAGGATATGGTCTCCTTCCATTATTCCAAATTATATATATATTCATCTCACATTCCCCAATGTACTCTCACATTTACTTGGGAGAAGACATGGTCCTCTCCAACTAATTATCAATATATATATTCATCTCACATTCCCCAATATACTCTCGCATTTACTTGGCAGAAGACATGGTCCTCTCCAACTAATTATCAATATATATATTCATCTCACATTCCCCAATGTACTCTCACATTTACTTGGGAGAAGACATGGTCCTCTCCAACTAATTATCAATATATATATATTCACCTCACATTCCCAAATGTACTCTCACATTACTTGAGAGAAGACATGGGCCTCTCCAAATAATTATCAATTTATATATACATCTCACATTCCCAAATGTACTCTCACATTTACTTGGGAGAAGACATGGTCCTCTCCCATTAATTACCCAACTCTATATTCATATCACATATCCAAATGTACTCTCAGATTTACTTGGGAGAAGAGATGTCAACTATAAGGATAAAGGAGAAATTAATGACATTAATGAGAGGTTGTTGAGGTGGAGAAGAGAGGAAGGGCATAAAAGGGGAAGGAGGAAGGGGGAAAAGGGAATGTTGCATCTTGCTTTAGTCTTTGGGAGGGGGGGGCGGGAGGGCGGGGTTGGCTATGATTTTAGGTTGAGAGTGATTTTGGAGACCTAGGGAACCTGTGGACGTTTCTTGGGTTAGTTGAGAGTGATTTTGGGAGACCTAGGGAACCTGTGGAGGTTTCTTGGGTTAGTTGAGAGGAGGGAAATATTGTGTATCCTGGTCTTGGACACACACCCTACATCTGGTAGGACTTGGGCTCGGAGGGCTAGGGAACCTGTGGAGGTTTCCTAGGCTAGGAATTATTTCCTAGTTGGCTGGGAGGTAAATCCAATTGGTAGTCAAGCGGAGCATTTTAGCAGGAACAACAGCTCAAGGGAATCTCCACCGGGCCATCGTTACAGGTATTCCTCTATGCATAGATTACTCATGTAAGTTATTGAAATGAAATGTTCACTATTAAAGTTGTAGGGATTAGAATGTAAATGGTAAACTATCATTGTTTAAATGTCTTGTAAGAAAATAAATTATTGCCTCTTATTGCATTTAATTCCTAGAGAATATAGATCTGTTAGAAGACCCTAGGATGGGGCTTTACACGTGGTATCAGAGCTTTGGTTCAAAATCTGGACCCAAAACCCACTAAACCCAAATTCTGCTATAAGGGCTTGTAACCCTCATAAGGACTTGTAATCCCGATATATATATACACACACACACACACACACACAGATATATATATATATATATATATATATATATATATATATATATATATATATATATATATATATATATATATATATATATATATATATATAGATATATATATTTCTTCCGTAGAAGGATTCCAAGACCTATCAAAGGCTGCATGGAGGTAAACTAATGAGCTTTAACTGTTTTCCCCATTTGGTGATGATTTTAGAACTACTGCAACCCACAAAGACTGGATGATGCAGAAACTTCACAGCCACTGAGCCCATTGATACCTGTCTAAAACTTCAACTTAAGAGGGTTTGGATTCAAAATTTCCTCGTAAAACATGTATACAGTGAGATCTTCTTGGCCACAGGTATTCAAACATATTGAAGTTTATGTTGAGGAACTATTTACATTCAAAACCATGAGTCTATGCCCATGCCAGAACTCCGAAGGTATTATTTTATGAGAAACCTTACTTGCCAGACAATTTTCCTTTTCTTCTTTTAAATATTATCTAGAGACTCTTGAGTGACTGACAATTGCCCAATCTCTACAACTATGACCTTCTAACATGGTTCCTGGTATAGGGCATAGCTTTAAAATGTGACCCAACACTTATTGTAAAACTATTGCAGCAGATGACTCACAACCCTCTGTACAAGAAACACATTTCATTCCATTACAATGCCCAATATATAAGAATTCATGAATTTGGGGGACTTTTCCAAATGCAGTCAAGGATGATCGGTATGAAAGCCTAGGTTGGGATGTACTCGTGGGGAAACAAGTATTTTTGTTCTGTAATTGAAGCGGAAGTTCAAACGACTTCCGATTGGAATGAAGAAAACCTTGCCTCTACAAATAACAATGAAGATAGGTTAATCTCCCATAGTATCTCTGCGTGGCCTTGGGGCGTCATTGCTATTGGTATGAACTTTTCAATGCCCACTCCCCCTGCCCCTAGCAATAATTTTCCATAGAGGAGGACCAAGGAGTTGACCGAGATGGATCGATCACCTCAATGCGGATCTCATGATTTCTTATTTACAGAAGAGGAAGTAAGTTTTCTCCTCGAACAACTTGTGAAATTATATTATCTATTATGATTGTAGGTTTTTACTTCTTGGAAATGGGATCTGTTTGTGGAGTAAGCAATCATATAACCTAATCTGAGAATACCCATGTGTCAGTAGTAATCAAATGTTCTGTTGTCAGAAAACTTGTCCAAGAAAAGAACTAGAATAGGAAACCCTATTGCTCATCCAACATTAATAGAATGCTTCATACAGAGGGAAGAATCATTAGTATACAACAATTATTCATGGGATTTAGACACAGAGGGAATCAGATTAAACATGGAAAACAATACCAGAAAGAGGAATCAATACTTTATTTAATATAGGAGTACTATACAACATTTAGGTATAGAAGTGTATAATTCGGCTGGTGCTGATTCTAGCAGCAAGATTACAATTTCTGCATGAGTTTGCATTTTGTTAGGATAAACCTTCATTCCGTGCTGTGATATCTTATCCTCCCTTTTCTGTCCAGGGAACAACAGCCTAGACCAAAAAAAAAACAACAAAGTAAGAAAAAAGGGGTGACCTAACTGAAGCAACAATTTCAAAGCCATTAATTTTCCAATATTTCTTTTGATGACTAGTTTTTCCAGTGTGCCCTTAATGTCCACATGGCTACAATGCGCAGACATACCGGATCTGGCTATAATGTGCAGACAGATCGGACCTTCCCTCCTTTGGTATTGTCCCATCACTTTCACTAAAACTACTCTTTTTGCAAACATGAATCAGTTCTTAATTAGCCAAGTGTTGAAGGCTTGAGCTCTCTCAACTTGTTTCTTTTGTCATTCTATGATTGGTAAGAAATCTCATTCGCTCATCGAGAGATGATTGGTCATGTAAATGCTTAGTTCATTCCACATGGAAGGACTGGTCAATTCATATAGTCATTTTGGTTATGGATCCTGAAAAAAATGGTTGACCGGTTAAGGCAGCTAGAAGCAAGGCCAATATTCTATTATATGCCAAGATGGAATTTTACATATATATTATAAACCATAGTTTATTCTTCTTTCAAATCATTTTTTGATTTTTTATTTCTTTTGGCATATGTTTGTTAAAGGAATGGCTCAAATATTTAGCTTGCCTGAAAGGTTTAGAATCCAAAGGAACCCGAATCAGGTTTAGTTGAACCTGGTAACTTTAGTCTCTCCCAATCTCATGCTGAAATTTTCAATGACTTGGAGGTTATCGTATGGACAGTTCCCCTTTCTCTTGCTTAATGAAAAGGGAATATTTTGGGCTTTTGGCTTCTCCATTATGAATTTGTGGCCTTGTGGTCTTTCCTTAGTTGCATTGAAGATTATCTGTCTTTTAAAGCTTGTCATTTGCTAGCAATTCTGGAACAAAAGGGACGAGTTGGTTGTTCATTAATTACTTATCAAGAATTCTGTGAATGATGTTGATTTTTCCTTGGCATTTCAGCTATAGGTCCATGTCTAAAAACACGATCATAGACACACTGTAATACCACAACACCTAGCAACTGGCCACAGAATTTGGAGCATAATTCTTATTTCTCTGCATTGAAGTTTTTATTTATAGATAAAATTATCTTTTGTGCCTACTCTTTTGCTTGCACATGGTTTGAATCTGGATTCTGTTCCGCGCTAATGCTTTTGGCCGGAAAAGGTGGATGACAGGATATTGCTTCGATATTGAGTCAAGTTTATCCTTCCCGCTAAATTTCTTGAGAAGTCGTGGGGCTTTAAATGTTCTTTTCATTTTGGTTTTAACTACTATCTGAAAACCTTTGAAGTTCATGTAGATTTTGAACTTGCCTGGCTATTTAATGTTCTTACGTGGATAGTTTTTGTCGTTTAGCCTAAAATTCTCAGAAATGGTGGAATCTATGCAAATATTTGGTTTCATTTGGGATCCAATGCCAGTTTCTTTCCTTGGGATTCACATGGTTTTGCAATCTTTAGTGTTCACGGAAATTTAATTTGGAGCTCTACGCCCCTTGGTTTTTCTCGCCATAGGCTGTCTCTTTTTACGAACGATGTGTTTGAGCCGGCCTAGGACATTTGGTGCTAATGCAGAGTAGTAGTCCTAGGTTCATTGGGGAGCCATTAGAGACCTAATTAACGGGCGATGGCAAGAATGTGAGGATTAAGCTCCTGGTATCTCCGTCCCCTTGAATGTTTTTCTTTTCTTCTTTCTTCAGGGGATTAACCTAGTTTTTCAAGGGATTTCTTGTATGCTCTATTAGCTTAACTGGATGAAGTATACTTTCACACAACTAGTGCTGAATGTGCAAGGGTTTCTTAAATCTATTTTTATAAAGCTTCGTTTCGATTCCGTCTATGTCCAGGGTCGTTACTTCTCTGGACATGTAGAGGCCTTGTAATTTAGAAATCCAGCCTTGTATTTACTTCTTTTTTTTTTTCAAATGGATATTGCATTGACGCACTTTGATTCCAGTTATTGCTCGTGAACAATTGTTGCACTTTATAACTTCCAGGCAATGATGTTATTTAATCTGAATTACGATTGATTGGCAACTTTTATTATTGCATAATTATCTTAAAAATGAAGGTCTTAAAATAGACATTGCAAATATCTTTGCAACCAACCCTTGACCTATGACTGTTAATTCAAACCCAGCCTTGTGTCTCCAACTATCAAACGGTTTCCCAGCCCTTGGTAGGAGATGGATGCTTGGCCATTAAGACTCTTGAAGCACCTTGCCAGAAGTTTTAGAGTTAGTATTGTAATAACTCCACATCAATACATTTTTGATATTATTGGTTGTGTCATTATTCTGCCTGAAAAGTATCGATGAAGATGATTTTCTGATATTTATGTGGCTATATGACCAATTATTCTTGGAATTTAAAGGGAAACTGTCAAGTTAGGTTAAACTGTGTGCTTGTTTCCATTTAGTTTCAGATATATGTGTGGCTGTATGAACTAATAATCTGTGAAATTAAGGCAAAACTGACAAATTAAGGGAAAAAGAGTGCACTTTTCGATTCATTTTCTTTCAGTAGTCACATCTAGATTGGGATGGCTTCTCCATTTCCTGGTTTTGTGTTATCTTTCTTTGAAGAAAACAGTGAAGGTATTTAGGCAAGTGGTGATTTTGCTAAGGAAGAATGGCTTCAATCCATTATGCAGTGATGATACACTACATGATAACAGCAGACAAAATAGGAAGAGGGGATTGCGAGAAAATGCATAATGATTCTCCAGTTTGATAGCTGTAAAATTATTATTGTTGTTTTCTTTCAGAAACAAGATATAATTGGGCTGAGGTCATACATAGAATAAAGGATACCGATTATGTTAACATGCTTATAGCAAGCAGCTTTCAGTTGAGGGCAAGTAAAAGGTGTTATTAAGAATGAGGAATTATTCAAAGTTAAAAATTTTCTGTTGTTGCATCAGTGTAGAGAAATTGGATTCCTCTACACATTTATGGATTGCATTATTTATTTATCTGCAACTTCTGTGCTACAGAGTTCTCTCTGAGCAGAAGGGTGTGTGCTTTTGTCATCACGAGTAGTTGTTTTCTATAGCCTTCTTGGATGGGGGTAAATGCATATTAACGTGATTCTCACTTTGTGAAGGGATTTATATTGTTATTTCTTCCCTTTGAATCTGTTTAAAGTTATTTGGCGTTTCTAATAATTTCAGTTTTTTTAAACTGCTGTGGAATTGTGTTGTTTTTTTTAAAATAAATTAGAGAATGTGCATTCTGCTTCTCACCTCATGGCAGGGACAATACGAAAAACATTTTCCATTAACATTTTTGTGAGTATAAAGGATTATTAATGCTTTGTCAACATTCTTTATCAATGGAGATCTTAGCCTATATTTTCAAAGGAGATCCTACTGTTGTCTAGAATGATTTCCTTATTACAAATATGAACTTATTCATGGATGACCTAACCCTATGATCTCTCTTTACATGCAACAACCTCTATAACTTCAGAAACCATGAACTTATCCCGGTCTTTGGCCTAAGATCAGACCCTAAACAACTCAGTCCTGCTCTTAGTCCTCCAAGGACTCGCTCCTCTGTTGATCTAGAATCGGCCTTCCCTAGCAACTTCTTCTCCAAGAGAACTCAGCCTCCATGGACAGATTTCGGCCCTCCAATAGCAACCCTCCTTCGTCTTATAGCTTGGATCCTCTAGGGCTACATATTTCTAGCCTCCACAGTCAATGAATTTCATCTCATTTATGTGACCTAGGCCCCTCTTTATACTTTCTTTTGGTCACTTAGGAACCCTCTCAACTTTAAGAACTAATAATAATTTCTTTCTTGGTCCCAAACCCCTTACTTGGGTCCAAGACTCCATTTTGGGTAAATTGCTCAACAAACATCTTATTGTGGGTTTTCGTCTTCTTAGAAATACCTTCCGAGCTACCAAAAATCTAACAAATGAAAGGAATGAGTTGGTTGTTCATTAAGTACAAGGGATGCTTCTGCTAGTAATGATCTATTCTATGATATTTAAACACAAAAAGTTTCCAATCTATGCAGACCCAAAATGTTTGTTCTGGTTTGTCAGCTTTTTCCAGACAGTTGGGTTGTTTTTCTCAGAAGCTAAAATGTGATCTTGAAATCTTTTTTTTCCAAAGAAAATAAAATCTTTATATTTGATATTTCAAGTGTGAAATGAGAATACGCATCAGACTGCCTCATAAGGCTCAAAATATCTTGAAATATGCTTATATAGTTGATAGTTTGAGTCAGTATTCTTCTTCTCTTTAAAAATGAAATTGAAAAATTGAAGGAAAAAAGGAATAAAATCAATAAAGTTTTTGTTTTTAGCAATTAAAGGTTACTGTTAAAAATATCATTTTCATATAGTAAGCCTTGTGGGTTAGCTCAATCAGGTTGAACTGACCAGTTTCAATGTGGAGATTGTTGAGAGGTCATTGGTTTATGGGTTCAAATTTGGTAGAGTCCCTCTGGGTTAGAAGTAGACGTTGTACTATAGTGGCATTTACCCTCAGTGCCATTCATGGAATAAGCACCTGGAGGGTTTCTCAGATGACATTTTCCATGTGAAAAAGAACACTTTCATACAGTACAAAATAGGGGAACCGTATTTGGTTATCCCCCCCAAATATTTACGTTAGTAGCCTGGATTTAGCTGAAATATAAGATTGCCCCAACTTGATAGCAGATAGATCGATGGTTATGGGCAAGGTCACTTTCCCGACATTCAGAGGCATCTACGATCAAGCTATGATGATTGGTTTGTGAAGATGTATCTATTCTATTTCTACATGTAGCCTAAGTTCATTAATTGTATAGTTAAGTCTTCCACATCACAATGATTAAATTTGGCTGAAGGATGTGTCACTTGAACGGTTTGAACAAACTCTATAATGGTCTCAGAATTTTGAATGAAGAATGAGGTGAACTATATTTTACATTGAAAATTGCAGGTTTTTTTCCCATTAATCTGTACCTGAGGTCTTTGTTTTGATGCCAACCTCAGTGTCTATTAAATATATGGATGGTGTGAACAATATTTGCACTGAAATTGCAGTTTTGAGCCAGTAATTTATACCCAAAATATGCCCCAATCTAAAGAATGTAGCCAGTTATATTTTACATATGAGGGCGCCTTTTAATTCTGTTGATAGCAGATTATCATTATTCTTATTTAAGATATAGTATATTTTCCATTTGGATAGTAGGATTATCTTTCAGATAGTATATTTGTCATTCTTCATGGAGGAAGTCATAATAACAAATCTCGAGTTTGAGAAGTAAACGACTACGAAGCAAGGGAATTCAGATTAGGATGTGTTGAAATATCCTATATGTCACGTTAATGATTATTTTATGGGTGGTGGAATTATCTAGTGAAAAAATAGATTGAATACCATGGACTTGTGTAAGGATTACTGTGATAGTTGTTTTTAATGATCTTAAATTAAATGAGAAGATCAATTCATAGAGAATTTGGAATTTTAGAATGGAAGCTTATTTAGTTAATAAAAGACAAGTGAAAATATTAGAATACACCTTTACCTTTATTCTAGTGTTGAATAAAAATGCCATGAAAAATAATGTGTCTCTAGTTTTGGATAAAAGGACCCTCAACTTTCGTGGTCACTGGCCACTTGTGAAATGAATAGGCATCTTTAGAGATGTGGTGCCATTTATAGGGGAAATACTAATAGCAGCACGGCAAAGGCAATTATTCCATTCGTTTATTTATTTCTCATTTGTCTGGTCATATTGTGAGCTGCAATATATATCATGAAATTGTTTTAGTACTAGTAAACAATGATTAAATATATAATAAATTTGAACCTTTGACATTTAGAGGACATTTCTCTCAATTTACAAAAAAAAATAAAGTATGAAAATCATGTTGGAAACAGTTTCTGAAGTTTTGAGTCTTTTATTTTCAAGTTAACTAATTGGTTTGGAAGTTGAAAAACCAGTGAATAGGAAGAGTGGGACTTTTATATTCATTGAGGTATTAAAGAAATTATATGCATGAAACTTATTCTAGCACCTTCTAGTGGAATTGATAGTACACTAATCTGTTGCTTACCACCTTATAGCATATCCGGGTTCAAATGCTATTTTCCATGGTGGACAGTTGGAGCTGTTTCAACTCTAATTGTTATCGATGGGTTTCACAAGGTTGCCACATGAGCATCTCTGGTGCCCATTTTGACTTAGATAGCTACCCATGCTAAGGCTCTATTTTGCAGTCCCATGTTATTATTTATGAACATTATGTAATATTGATGCATTTGGTTGGACACGTGAAACTAATTATATAAATCAATTGATAGATTTGATATTGATGATGGAAATGGTTGATGTATGGCCTAAATTTATGACTCACTTAGTGGTGAATTATCTAGTGCGTGACTTGTTAGAATTATTTTGTTTCATATATGGCTCAAGTGGATATGATTTGTTTAAATGAATGGCTTAGTGAATTTATGATGTATTTCCAGTATGAATTGCAAGATTGACACGTGGATACTAGACTTAATAACATGATGATTATATGTCTTGTTGTTATATAAATGCATGAATGAGAGCTAACCCGCAGGGGGAAAGAACTATAGGATAGCCGAGATCTACTCTTCCATTGAGGGAAGTTAGATGCATCTCATAAGGAAGGTATAATGTACATTGTTCTATTACATTTGGTATTTACTTGATATGCACTCATATGACATGACTAAAATGCAAATGATAGGTGGCAAGGCTACCTGACTGGATTATTCAATGACAAGTCCAACTAACACTGTAGTGTGGTCCGTATTAGCGCGTTAACCCTAGTTGTGAGGAGGGGTGGAGGCATTTCCCACTGTGTATCCTCCGAAACCTGGAATCATGGGAGGGAAGTGGTGGACACGCTCCCCTAGACGTGTGATGATGATTGCCAGTTGCCTGCTAGGGAAGTTAGGTAGATATAGTCGACGCTTCTGCCATGTTGGTTTTATCAGTGATTAGATCGATATAGCCAATGCCACCAGATATAGTAGCAGAGGACAGATAGGGTGGGAACGAAAGTAGGTCAGGATGGATAAGAGGATATAGATCATTTAGAGACTCCTGATGGGAAGTAATGTCATTGTTTAACTTATCAAATTTTACTACTATAACTCTCTCTATTTCGTTATGCCTTCGAACTCCTTGTATCTTTTCACTCTAACTTCGGGACGAATCTTTCTCAAGGAGGGGTGTATGTAATGCCCCACCTAATCTTATCATGCAAATTTTATTAATGTTTACATTACCTGAAAATATTGAGAAATATTGGTGAATACCTTCATTTGGGAAACTATAAATTTATTTACTAAATATAAAATTCATTATTGCTATTATTCAAATTCCCAACTTGTCTTCTCATATTGAATATTGGGTAGGATATGGTCTCCTTCCATTATTCCAAATTTTATATATATTCATCTCACATTCCCCAATGTACTCTCAAATTTACTTGGGAGAATACATGGTCCTCTCCAACTAATTTTCAATATATATATTCATCTCACATTCCCCAATGTACTCTCACATTTACTTGGGAGAAGACATGGTCCTCTCCAACTATATATATATATATATATATATATATATATATATCACACATTCCCAATGTACTCTCACATTTACTTGGGAGAAGATATGGTCCTCTCCAACTAATTATCAATATATATATTCACCTCACATTCTCAAATGTACTCTCACATTACTTGGGAGAAGACATGGTCCTCTCCAACTAATTATTAGTTTATATATATACATCTCACTTTCGCAAATGTACTCTCACATTTACTTGGGAGAAGACATGGTCCTCTCCCATTAATTACCTAATTTTATATTCATATCAAATATCCAAATGTACTCTCAGATTTACTTGGGAGAAGAGAAGTCAACTGTAAGGATGAAGGAGAAATTAATGACATTAATGAGAGGTTGTTGAGGTGGAGAAGAGTGGAAGGGCATAAAAGGGGAAGGAGGAAGGGGGGAAGGGAATGTTGGGTCTTGCTTTTGTCTTTACGAGGGGTGGGGGGGTTGGCTGTGATTTTAGGTTAAGAGTGATTTTGGAGACCTAGGGATCCTGTGGACGTTTCTTGGGTTAGTTGAGAGTGATTTTGGGAGACCTAGGGAACCTGTGGAGGTTTCTTGGGTTAGTTGAGAGGAGGGAAATATTTTGTATCTTGGTCTTGGGCACACACCCTACATCTGGTTGGACCTGGGCTCAAAGGGCTAGGAAACCTGTGGAGGTTTCCTGGGCTAGGAATTATTTCCTATTTGGTTGGGAGGTAAATCCAATCGATATTCAAGAGGAGAATTTCAGAAGGAGAAGTAGCTCAAGGGCATCTCCACCAGGCCATCAGTACAGGTATTCCTCTATGCATAGATTACTCATGTAAGTTATTGAAATGAAATGTTCACTATTAAAGTTGTAGCGATTAGAATGTAAATGGTAAACTATCATTGTTTAAATGTCTTGTAAGAAAATAAATTATTGCCTCTTATTGCATTTAATTCCTAGAGATTATAGATCTGTTAAAAGACACTAGGATGGGACTTTACATTGAAGATGACTTGATGAGATTATTTATTCTTTCCTTTGGATAAGGGAAATATGGTTGGATCAAACACTCTCTTGGATTGACATATATCCTCTCAAGATTTTAATGAAACTCATCTCAAGCATTGTACCCGAATATTTTAGATATATGATGACACATATCAAGAGGTATTGATAACCCTATAGGAGGAGGGTCTTGTTAACCTATTTAAAGAAAATGATTCCCTAGATTTAAATAGAATCATGAAAATCCCTCTAGATTCTGATAATATGCTTCTAGGAAGGAGTATTGAACAACCTTTTGAATATGATTAGAAATTTTATTCTCTAAGCAAAAGTTTGTACTCATAATATGAAGAAAGTACGCTTGATTAGACATAGTGATGAAACTAATGTCCTCGAAGAGAAACTAATGTATATTACATTTCCCCATGATGTTGAAGAGATGAATGTACTGTTGATTTTGATACAAACCAATCATAGATCCCATACCCTACAATTTGACTTATTTCCTAACTATGACATTGATTGTTATTGTGAGGGAAAAAATCATGATACAACGGTGGAGATTTTTGGTAATGTAATCGTATCTACTCTAGGTTATGATAGTAAGGTGGCTTAAATAAAATCCATATTATGATACTAAGGATTCAGATGGCAATGTTTGCATTAATATTGAACATGGAATTTGTTTCATTATAATATAGATAGAGAAAGGTATGGGAGTATACTAATATAGGGGAGATAATATCATTTTGATAATGATATAGTTGATGAAGATAATATTGACCCAAAACCTTATGAAGGTGTTATCTAGAAAGGAGCCTCGAATGTTTCTAGGTTATCTCTTCAAACAATGATGATACATGTACAAACTCATATTTCATCCTAGAATTGCATAATAATCGATTGATGACCATTCATTGCAACATATTATAACATCAACTAACATATGGGAAACTGATGATATTTCCAATCCTACATCAACTGAAGAACATGTGGTGGATGAGGTAAGTTGTGCAATAGACAACCCTAAAATTATGAAAAACAATGATTGATATGGTGAAATTAGTAAGAGGAACATGTTATATTGTGAGTGTGGTGATGATATGGTAAGAATTTTTCCTTGGGAAATATAAAGGGAGGAAATGTCACGACATTCTACAAATTCTACGAATCAACACTATTTCACTCCTCCATAGACAAGAAAGGTAAGTCGTCATGATGTTGTTATTAAAGGACCTCCTAGAATAAATGAAACAAAATTTCCAATGCTAAATGTTGAAGAAGTAAATCAGTATCATTCAATTAAAAACAATGATGCAATTAATGATTATACAAGACAAATTTTTGGAATAGTAGCAAAACAAGAATTTTTTTTGTGGATCTATAGTTAGTTTTCTCCTATGTGATTTCTATTGAAAAGTCTCTTCTTAATGTAATATGGATCACAAAATCCTGAATTCAGAAATTAATGACCTTATTTAGAGATGCTTGGAATATGCATACACCAAGTAAAACCAAAGTAAAGGTATATGTTAGTGCCTACCAGTCATGTCAGTGACCAGTGATCAAAATATGCTCTGTCAAAGTTTTTCTAGGGTATTAGGTCAAAATTTTTATGGTTTCAGTAGGTCTTCAAATAAAAAATTTGATCATTGGTTGTTCAATCTAGGTCAGTGCTACTCCCTTACGCAAATCATGGTTCACACTAGTTTTCATGGTCATGTCATTGTTGGTCTTGGATCAGCTAAAGTGCCATCATATAAGTCTTGGCCTAGGGTTTCCATCAGTGTGTCAATAGCATGTTCAAATTCAAAACAAAGAGCCATCATTGTTATGTGTTTTATCACACCAAGGGAGATAGCATGATAGGAGGTAAAGGTAACTTTCAATTCATAAAGATATTGCTGCAATCACATCATATTTGGTCTTAAGATGAAGTGTGATGTGATGCTATGACATATGCTAAAAATGTGATTTTGAGTTTATGAAGGACTTTTCAAACATTTCTGTCACTCATTTCACATGTACAAAGACTCAAATTGATCATTCATGACCCACAAAACTCATTCAACATCGAATCTCACTCTCCAAGTCCTTTTCAAACCATTTCGCTGCATTTTCAATCCCTATGGCTGTGTTTTGTGCATTTCGCTACCTTTTCTGCCCTCCACGCTGCGTTTTCATCTGAACGTTGTGTTTTATGAGATGTGAGGCAAAGGAGCAGCTCTCAGGATTTTCGACAGTAGATGAACACCTCTCCAGCTCAGCACAAGTAAGTTTAAAGCAATCAACACCTCAGCAAAGCGAATTTTTCATTTTTTGGGTGTGGAACTCTCTCCTAGGGTTTCCACACTACATTTTCAGTTTTTACTCCATGGTTTGATTTGCACATAGCTAAACTAAATTCCCTATACATTCTACCCTTCCTCACACTGATATACATCCCCTCTATCATTTCTAACCCTTCCCTTTCATCCCCATAGCTTCTAGGGCAAAACCAAAACCCTACGCTACATTTTCAGCAGAAAGGGTAGCATGGGCTGTAAAAAAATTGTTTGTTACCCTTCCCATCACTCCCTATCCTATTTCTCACTTCCCTAAGCTCCCTAAGACCCCTACCCACCTCCCAAAATTTTCCCATTGCATAATTCCCTCCCAACTCCTCTTTCCCCTCACTTCAAATCACAAAACCTAAATCCCAGTTTCCCTAATTAAAACTTTGTTTTTACATTTCCTCGTAACCTAGTTTGTTGTGCAACATTTGAAACATGGAAGATGAAAATAAAACCTACAACAAGGTAGGAAGGGTGTCAAGATTTGAACCCCTTAACACTCAGGAGTTGGTCTCCTCACCATTTTCTAAGCAGTGTTTCCAGAATGTTCGTTGCCTAAGGTTTTGTGAGCGGATCCAACAAGTAGATTATCATGCTAAACTAACCAGCTTGTTTTCCACAAAATTTAGAGGAGATAAGGTCAAAATTGCAGGGGTGGAGTTCATCATTTCATCAGAGACAATTTTTGCTGCCACAGGGATACCAAACAGTGGGGAAAAGTGGCTCAAAAACTCAAATTTGGACATTTCAAATTACAGGACATTCATCAAAATTCAGTTCAAAGAGGCTCCCAAGAGTGTTTTTCCTTTTGTACTGTTGATTGAAAGGTTTGATCCATTAATGAAGTTCATCATGAAATATTTTACATGTGAGGGTAGGTTTTCAACAGCATATAAGTATCATGTCAGATTGTTGATGCACTTCACTAGTGTAAATCTTCTCAACCTACCTCACTACCTTTACAAAAATTTGGTCAAGATAGAAAAGAAAGTGCAAAACAGATTGGGTGACCACCAAGATAGTCTCTACCACCATGCTTTGATCAAAATCATTGTTCTACACTAGCTTGGATAGAAGAACATCTCTTGGGAAACCTTCATGCAATCCACAGTTTTTCTGCCCTCTACTAGTCAACCTACTAGCCACAGTACACCACCATCATCATCCAAACCAAGGGAGGTTGGCTCATCTAGAAAAGTTCTAGTGAAGAAGACACCTAGGGCAGAAATCACTCAGGCCTACATCAGAGGGAAGAGGCTTTTGTTTTCTCCTAGAGGAGAGGAAAGAGCCAACCTAATTGAGTTGACAGGGTAGCATCTCCACATCACTCCATGAGCATGTTCTTAAAAAACAGGGAAAACCATTGAAGCAACTTGTCATGGAGAAAGAGGCTAAGATCATAGATTTGAAAGATGATTTGGCTAAATCCAACTACATGATTTCATTTTTGCAGCAGGGAAATAGGAAACTCAAAGTGAAACAAATGCTAATGTCAAAACCTAGAAGGGGTGTAGATGATGAGGTAGGCAAAGGTAAGAAAGTCATTGATTCAGAACAAATGGAGGACACTCAGGTGCAAGTCAAGCCAAAGAGTCCTAGAACCAAGGGTGTAAATAGAAAAGGAGACCAAGTGAACCATCTACACCTTTAGAGCAGCCATACATTAACCCATCCATTGAACAAGATGTTGAGAAAGACAGGGAGTATTTGCTGGATAAGGTCAATTACCACTTGGAGAAACTCCTTGAAGGGACAACAGGGCCACCAACTTGCAAAGCCACATGGCTAGGCATTACTACACCCGGAACAAGATTTGTCAAATTAGGGTTAAGAGCATGAAGTCAAAACTCAAGAAAACCCTGGAGAATCTCAAGGAGAAGGATAACTTGGAATTGATTTTTGATGAATCCTTGATAGTTTGACTTATCTTTCATAGGGTCAATGGAGAAAATTTTGAGTAATTTTGGCAAATTTTAGAGCTTTTGGGCATTTTTCCAATTTTTATCAGGGTTTGGCTAGAAAAGGTAGCGTGGCCCATGCTACGTTTTTGTTGGGGACCTCAATTTGAAAAATGGATTAGTGTTCTGGATGTATTTTGATCTATACATCAATCCTATAAAATCCTACTTCCACTACAGCATGATCTTGCAAGTCAAAAAGTCCAAAGAGTGCCTAAAAAACACCTTTCTACCCTCTTTTTAGACAACATGCTATGTTTTTGGAGTAGTTGTGGGAGAATTGGGTTTTGGAGGGCTAGAATCAGTCTTTTTCAATGCTTAAGGACTCTATGGTATACTAGACAAATAGATATTTCCAATGAGCTATCATGAGCTAAATTTGGAGCACAGGAACCCATCCAAAAGCCCCTCACAAGATGCATGCTACGCTTTTTCTTGTCACGCTGCATTTTCAGAGAAATTCGCTACGTTTTTGCCTGAAACTCCTATTTCTCGATTCTATCAACTAGTTTCGAGTTTACATGATGTAATTACTTGTATTTGATGTAATTAGAGGTAAATAAGCTTGTTATAATTATTTTCATGTAAATTTAGGCCTCATTTATGAGGAGCAATTTAGTCAAAGTTTAAAGGAGGATTTGTTTTAACCTCCCTAGACATTAAGGTTTTGTTGAGCACTTCATGTAATCAGTTCCTAAGCTAAAGGATTCAACCCTAAGAGAGTGGAAATGGTTATTTTGTCTATATGTATCTAGTTTTTAATCATAGAACAGGTTGTACATCAATGAGTAGAACTCGTGGAGCTTATACTTCATCACTTTTTGCAGGAAATCAAAGGACAATTGCAGCTATTATTCAGGAATTCTTGTGCTTTTAGTTTATGATAATGTTTTCTCTATTTTATAGTTTTATATGAATGATAATTTCATCTTCTTTCCATATCTATGCTTTTCAGTGACTTTCCTAATTGGTTTTAAACAAAATTCTTAAGTTTAAGCTTTGTTTTGTTAGGAATTTCATGTTTATGTCACCTATCTTCTGATAAATGAATTCATTCTTGCCATGATCATTTTTATATTTTCTTTCCACCTTACACTACATCGACAAAATCCCAAAGTATCACAAAGGCATACCTACCCTGCTCCTTTATATCTCTTGCAGCTAAAACCTTTGATCCTTTGACCCGGTTCCTTGATTTTCACTCCTGATCTAACAAAACCCTAAAATCTTCAAAACCCTTGAACATATCTAGCCTAACATCTTTTCCCACTCCATTCATCATTGTCTGTGATTTCATAGAGAGATTCCCCTCTGGTTTAGCAGGGCTAGTTATTGAACCTAAGTGGTTTGAGGTTAGCTCCTTCGATCTCCTTTCTCAACCTTGGGATATTGTGGAGGATAATAGTATACATAATGACATTTTTGATGCATGGGTTCCTTTCTCCATATTAGGGAAAATATTGATATAAATCCCATCGTACAAGTACCTAAAATTTAATATGCAATTTTTACAATGATTACTAAGTACATGGAAGATTTCCACTATACAAACGAAGTGATGAGGTGGCTACATTAGATTATGGATTTCACTTTAGGCACAATGGAATTTTGATGATAGTATAGGCTTCTCAGTTTCCTCCAAGAAGGACACTTATGCCCAAGTGGGAGCCATATGTTACCAACTATTTTTTGAAGTATGCAAAAACAATTTTGAGGGGTTGTTGTCGCTATTTTGACCCTTGAACACTATTGTTTGGGAAATTAGGAAGGCATGTCCAAGGAATAGGGAAACTTATTTGGATATAGGACTATCCTATTGATAAATTTTATTGTTATGTCAATAATGTTGGTATTAAGAAAGTGGATCCTTATCTGTAAAAGTTTTAACACTGAGCCTCATTCCCTTGAGTGGTATTTTCAATAGAATGTAGACCATTTCTAAGATAGAGTGCAACCATATTTTGTAAATATAAAAATCCTCATGAAGTTATAAAGAGAGCTCTATGGAACAAAAGTATGTAGAACCACTTGTCTCATATCATCTAAAAGAATATATTGAGGGTGGTTTTGATAACTTCCAATCATATGTTGAAGGGTTTGATAGCCTTGTTGATTCTACAAATGATTTCTCACTTGATAGAATCATTCCAAAAGTATTTAAGTCTTTTATTTTGAAGGAAACAAAAAAGGGTTTCCTTAGTTCAACATATGTTAATTTCCTTACTAGTTAGTAAAATATTATTAGTTTTGGTGAAGGGTCAAGGCCTGAACCCATTGTTGAGACCTAATGCATGGCATAGGGGCCCTATTTAAGTATGTCAAGTTATTTAATAGTTGATGTCTCATTGATATACTCTCTCACCATCACATAATTTTCTTGCTATGATGCCTAGTCTAGAATTTGAAATAAATACAAATGTACCAACAGGAGGGGAAATTAGTAGCATGCTCATAAATTCAGTAGAGTAGAGTAGTTGTTTTGCTATGATGCCTAGTTTGAAATTTGAGCTAAATAAAAATGTACCAACAAGAGGGGAAATTTGAGCTAAATACAAATGTACCAACAAGATGGGAAATTACTAACATTCTCATACATTCAGTAGAGTAGATAATTACTAGTGCACTAAGTGAATAGTCCCACTCATTTTGAATTTTTTCCTATTATATTCATGTGCCATGATTAGGAAATCCACAAAAAATTGAGGTTCACTTAGCTTTTGACTTAGGCTCTCTCTCTCTCTCTCTCTCTCTCTCTCTCTCTCTCTCTCTGAATAGTTGGGGCTGACCTATTATTTGATTTTAATTGAAATTCTCTCTCTCTCTCTCTCTCTCTCTCTCTCTCACTGAATAGTTGGGGTTGACCTATTATTTGATTTTAATTGAATCTCTCTCTCTCTCTCTCTCTCTCTCTCAATCTCTCTCTCTCTCACTGAATAGTTGGGGTTGACCTATTATTTGATTTTAATTGAAATTCTCTCTCTCTCTCTCTCTCTCTCTCTCTCTCTCACACACACACTGAATAGTTGGGGTTGACCTATTATTTGATTTTAATTGAAATTATCTCTCTCTCTCTCTCTCTCTCTCTCTCTCTCTCTCTCTCTGAATAGTTGGGGTTGACCTATTATTTGATTTTAATTGAAATTCTCTCTCTCTCTCTCTCTCTCTCACTGAATAGTTGGGGTTGACCTATTATTTGATTTTAATTGAAATCTCTCTCTCTCTCTCTCTCTCTCTCTCTCTCTCACTGAATAGTTGGGGTTGACCTATTATTTGATTTTAATTGAAATTTACTTGGAGGATAAGGAGAGTCAACTTGTGTAGTTTATGAAATAATAGGTCAACCCCAACTATTTGATTCTCTCTCTCTCTCTCAATTCAATAGTTGGGTTGACCTATTATTTGATTTTAATTGAAATTTACTTGGAGGATAAGGAGAGTCAACTTGTGTAGTTTATGAAATAAAATCTAGGAGGAACCCTTTCATTTTGAAAATTTTCCTATTATAGTCATGTGCTCTCTCTCTCAATTCAATAGTTGGGTTGACCTATTATTTGATTTTAATTGAAATTTACTTGGAGGATAAGGAGAGTCAACTTGTGTAGTTTATGAAATAAAATCTAGGAGGAACCCTTTCATTTTGAAAATTTTCCTATTATAGTCATGTGCTCTCTCTCTCAATTCAATAGTTGGGTTGACCTATTATTTGATTTTAATTGAAATTTACTTGGAGGATAAGGAGAGTCAACTTGTGTAGTTTATGAAATAAAATCTAGGAGGAACCCTTTCATTTTGAAAATTTTCCTATTATAGTCATGTGCTCTCTCTCTCAATTCAATAGTTGGGTTGACCTATTATTTGATTTTAATTGAAATTTACTTGGAGGATAAGGAGAGTCAACTTGTGGGAAAGCGGACGGAGGAAGATGGCCATCGCAGCGAGCCTACCCTACGCAGGAAATGGAGTCATCGCTTGGGCGATTCTTGGAGGCGGCGCGGAAGGGACGGCCATAGCCGCTGGCCTCTGCAGATTCGGCCTCAAGTGCGTGTTGACGGAGCTCCCGAAACCCTGTCGATTAACCTGCAAGGATATGTCTATTCGGCCCATCGTCAGGGAAGATCCCGACACTCTTGGCATATCAGATATGCTAGAAGGGTGGAACAAATCAAAGGTAGATCGGAAGGAAAAGACCGGGAAGCAGAACGAGGACAAAGATCGGCAGACAAGCTGTGTTCTTTGGCTCAGAATCCATTTTGAGGGCGGAGAATTGTCAGGGTTTGGGACGATTTATGCAGGCCTTGCAAGTTGGCTGCTCATCAGGCCAATCGCTCCATTGCCGCCCTTTGTATGAAAATATGGGGGATCGCATGGAGCAGATCCAACCCACCACTCAAATGCATGGCTCCAATTACACAGATCCAGGCCGGATCTAACAGATCGGAGCAAGATTCAAGACTACACAGAACCTAGGCAACAGATCGGCGGGAATAGGCATCGAATGAGCAGAGGGCATGTTTTTATCGTCATTCAAAAGGCAGATCGACCCAATAAGAGGCGAGATTTGGAAGAACGTACACAGCTGGACCATCTGGCAACCAGCATAGACACTGGTTCAGGCAGAGCTCAGCCAAACCGCAGACATCAGGTAACTAAAAATCGCTTCCAGATTTTTATTAAAACCCCTGAGAAGAAATCTTTCTTAGTATGGGTAAGTGCAGATAGCTCTGTTTCGCTGCTAAAGCAGCAAATTTGTGCTTTGACTAGCTACCCTGGCCAGATCCAACATTTAGTCAGTGGCAGGTGGTCTCTCCAGGACAACAGAACCCTGGGAAGTTACGAGATCAGCCCAGGAGAAACCATTGTCTTGAACCTCAGGTTGAGAGGAGGGGCACCATCTCAGGGACAACCAAGCTTTTCAGGAGGGCAAAAGGGGAAAACAGCACCCCATCATATACCTAAGGGAGTTTCATCTTATAAAAACATTCTCCAAGGCAACAGAGAATCAGGATCCCCCCCAGATCAAGGTGGAAATATACCTCAGCCATACATAGTAGACCAGCTAGGGAAAACTCCAGCCCTTAATGTTGATTCCACAGGGCTGGATGACTATGTTAAGTCATATGAATCGCAGGCCCTAATATTCCGTTTCAACAGTTTTTGGCCAACACCAACGAAGCTATTTCATTGGATCTTCACCAATTGGACCATGGAATGCGATATACACTTATGCTCCAAAGGGTTCTTCATAGTCAGATTTGCATCCAGGGAAGCCAGAGATATAATCATCAATGCTGGGCCTTGGTTCTGGGGAACGGCGGGGCTGTTCATGACCCCATGGTTTACAGATTTCGATCCAAACAAAATGACAGTCTCCAAAGTGCCGATCTGGGTTCGTCTACATAACCTACCCTTACACTTCTGGAGTGAACGAGTCTTGGAAGGAATCGGGAACAGCATAGGGAAATACATCAAAACAGATATGGAAAGGATTGATGAAAGGATTTTCACTTTCGCACGAATCTGCGTGGAAGTGGATCTAAGTAAAGGGCTGCCTGACAACATAAGGCTGATCTATAAACAACAAAATTGGTTGCAAACACTAGACTATGAAAATAATGCCTTTAGGTGCAGGTTCTGCAGACAAACAGGACACTTGCAAAGCACATGTCCAGAAGCCAAAAAAGTAAACAACAAAAGAAAGCAGAAAGGGAAGCAGAAGAAAGGATGGTTCTTTTCCCCTCCAGTCTCAGATGATGAAGAATCAGAAGCTGAAGAGGAATATATTACCACAGAGAAAGCTGAGGTCTCCCAAGAAACGGGGAATCAGAAGGAAAACACATTAGACACCAAGACTTCAAAGCTTCACCCAAATCAGGCAGAGAAGACAAATGATGACCAGAACATGGGAGGGATAAAGCGACACCACCAATCAGACACATCAGATTCAGATAAGGAATTAGGCCCGCAGAAAGCAGAAACACAGCTAGTCATAGCCACGATCGAGCCCACTCAAGGGGAGTGGCGCAAGGTCGAAAATAAAAAAGGAAGAAAAACCTGAAGCGTGAGTCTCACTCACATATGTAATTCAGTTTTTTCTTGCTTTCACTCCTCCTCTCTCTCTCTTCTCTCTTCTTCCCTCATTATTTTCGCACGTTAGTCTTGTAACGGTGCGAAGGGTGCCATGGCACTCGAGCCCACTGGGCAGCTCATGGAAATTCATCATGCATCTGCAATTGTAACTTTTCATTTTTTAAATAAAAGGTTACAGATTTTTTCTCCGGAAAAAAAAAGGAGAGTCAACTTGTGTAGTTTATGAAATAAAATCTAGGAGGAACCCTTTCATTTTGAAAATTTTCCTATTATAGTCATGTGCTCTCTCTCTCTCAATTCAATAGTTGGGTTGACCTATTATTTGATTTTAATTGAAATTTACTTGGAGGATAAGGAGAGTCAACTTGTGTAGTTTATGAAATAAAATCTAGGAGGAACCCTTTCATTTTGAAAATTTTCCTATTATAGTCATGTGCCATGATTAGGAAATCCACAAAAAAGGTTAGAGGTTCACAAAAACATTAGACGTAGGAAAAATAGGAGTTTTCACCTACAATGTCAATTTAAGCTTGCACCTAACTTGTAATGGCCTTAAAAAATGTCAATTCAATAGTTAGGTTGACCTATTATTTGATTTTAATTAAAATTTACTTGGAGGATAAGGAGAGTCAACTTGTGTAGTTTGTGAAATAAAATCTAGGAGGAACCCTTTAGAATAAGTGAGAATTATTTTCTCCACCTTGGATTTAACGGACGAAGGAAATAATCCTTTCTAGAAAAGAATTTGGGTTAGACAAGGAATCATGAATCTGCTACCTACCATCACTTTAGGGATTTTTTAGCTTTGGGTGAGCTTACTTGACCACCCTAAATTTTCTCATGGTTGGATTCAGGGATAAAATTTTTAGCAGGTTTAAAAATTATAGATTTCTTTTATTTCTTGATTTTCACTGTGATGGATATTGAGTTGAATTGTATTTTGAGGAGTGGGTGTTTATGTGGATATTTCTCTCTTCTTAATGGATATTGGTATATCTCGATGAGGGGGTCCTTCAGTGACATGGATACACTTCATTTCATGGATGATTATTGGTAAATTTTGATGGATGTGTGACAAATTGAGTAATTTACCTTACTTTATCTTTTTTAAGTTGATGGATAAACATTATTAAATATTCACCATATTTTTGCTAATGTTTTTTTCTCATTATCTTCCTTGGGAAATATTTTCATCAAGTTCTTTTTAGGTTACATCGGTTAAACTCCCTCCATTATTTATCCTCGAAAAATATAAGCCACCTAGCCCAAACCTCTATGGGACACAAGTTATCCCACCCTAGTCCTTGAAGCTAAATTGTTGCAAGCCTCTTTGAACTTCTCATAAAAAAATTAGATGACCTAAGTTTATTCCCTTATCCCATCTCTAAAGATATAAGGAAATATAGGTTAAATTTTTAGGGAACACAAGTTAGTCTTCCCTACTATTTGAACCTAAATCCACTCCATTTTTCTCCAATTTTCTTGCTCCTTGAATATTTATGCCCCCGAAATATATTGGAATGATAATGCAATAATATTCTACCCTCCACTACCAACTTTCATTAGAAATCATATAAACCATTTTGTTATGGTTTTACTCTCTTGCTCATTCTTAGGTTGTGTGTGTTTGGGGATTTTCCCCTTTAAACTCAAACTTGGAAGCTACCCTAAATCCCTAAAAATGCTATCCATCCTAAACCCTAATTTTTTTATTTGTTGGTTGGTGGAAGTACAAGTAGAATCCTTAGTGGGATCTTGGCTAATCTGGGCCATTTGATCCGTAAGATATATCAAGGAGAACCCCCTGGGTTGGAGGAGAGTTGGAAAAAAGTGTGAAGAGGGTTGGTGAGGTGATATTTGGTCCCCTCTTAAGTATAGTGAGTTTCATGTTGGATCTTTTGGACTTTATCTCAAGAGGTGTGGGATTCTACTACAACAGGGCCTAAATGTCACACAATGAACATTCTTCCCTAGCTAGGGAAACCTTCAAATAGAGTAAACAAAATTAATTAAGATGTTATAGTAGTGAATATCCTTTAATAAACACAATGATTATAGCAAGGAAAAGGATGGTTTCACCTCAACCTTAACATCTTCTTATTGGAGAAAACTTCCCCTTATTTAAATAATATACAAACATATTTGCACTAGTAATTTTTAGACATCAAATCAACAAAACAAAACAAAAGTACTTATGAGGAATCTCACATTTAAATATTCCTTAACGTCTTCTTCCAAAAATATTTTTAGCTAACCTTGGAGAGGAACTCCTACACTCCTAACCATGCCTCCAATGAAAGAATATTTCATCCATTTATACTGTCCTCCATCTCATGTAGAAATTATGGTGTACTTTTGCAATTGCTCATGAAGTTTTAATCAAAATCACAAGACACAAGCCTACTCTACTGCTCTGCGAAATTCAATTCACAATTTAGAACATCAATAAAAAACATGCAATGAGAAATAACACACACACATGGTACTTTTCTAGGGGAAAGAAATCTACTAAAAAAAACCCTATGCTTGCTTGCATTAATCTTATGAATATAATGTATTACAATTGCTTTGCTCAACTAACCACAACCTGCAAATGAATAACCTATCTATCTTTGATCACTGAGAAGCTATCACCAAAATTTAGTCAATTTCTTCCTCTGCTTGAGCCCCTATTTCCTTGTGAAATTCCTTGAGAAATTAAGCCCCTATCATTTAGGAAATTCCTCAAATTGATTGTGCAATTCCTTGAGTTTGATCATCTGACTTCATGCAACACCTATACACTCAAGACTAGTCTACAACTGATGTTACACTATATTAGAATCTCCACCACAGATGGGGAACTCTAATTCTCTGCATGCACTAGCTATTTTTGGTTGATTGATTAGTTAACTGGATGATCACTAAGTTAAAATGAAGTCTCACTGCAAAACTGACCTTCCACTAGTTCCTCCAACAGTTGGAACGAGTTTAACTGAAAGCAACATGAAATAACTAACCTTTATTGCTACAAATTAGCAATAATATATGCTTCACTAAACTCTAACTCCTCCAACTCGAATTTATTGAATAAACTGGGTGACACAAGCCCTATCACACAAGTTAACTGCATCCAAGTTCTCTACTGATGTGGAAATTCAAATTTTCTCAATTTAATCAAGCAAAATAAAATTGAGAATTTCTTGCTACATTTTTCAACGCTCCCTCTTAACAAGAGATGTATTATCCATAACCCCTATCCTGCACTTGTGGAACTAAAATTTCCCTCTTGACAAGGCCTTTGTCAAAATATCAACATCTTGTACTTCTGTCGGAATGTATTGTATCGACATTATCTGCATTTGTACACAGTCCCGCAAATGGTGATACTAGATATCTATATGCTTGAATCGGTCGTGAAATACAGGATTCTCAGAGAGCTTGATGCAACTATGATTATCACAATAGATCACATTTGGATCCATCATCTAACCAAATATTCCTACAAGTATCTTTTTCATCTAGATAGCCTCACATTTTTCTTGAATTGCAGCCATGTATTATGCTTCTGCCGAGTTGAGCGCCACAAATATTTGCTTCCTGTTGTACCAAGAAACCATTGTGGACCCAACATTGAAAATTCCGCTTTATGTTAAATTTCGGTCAGATGGACTCCCTACCCAATATGCATCTATGAAGCCACACAACTTCACTCCCTCTATCTGTATGTACCATAGTCCAAACTGGGTAGTACCTCTGAGGTACTATAAAACATGCTTAGTTTCCTTTCAAAATAATTTGGTTCACCTAACCATAGCTTGGCTCATCTAGCTGACTACATAGCACATATTTGATCGTGTGTTCACAAGATACATTAGTGAACCCACAAACTGCCGATAAATGGTATCATCCACTTCTTCACCTGAAGTGGCACCCTCCTTCCTCTAGTTGGTTGCTAGAGGTGTCTCCATGGGTTTACAACTCTTCATGCAGAATCTTTGTAGTATCTCATTTGGATACTTTCCTTGAGAAACAAATAGTTCCCCATTTCCTTGTCATACTTCCAACCCGAGGAAGTAGTGCATTAGACCCATGTCCTTCATTTCAAATTCCCTTACAAGGTCCTCCTTGCCATATCTGATCAACTGCTAATCACCAATCAAAATAAAATCATCAACATATATGAAAATAATAATCAAATTATCTTCTACCAATATGTGATAGAGGTTTGCATCCACTTCACTTTTTTTGAAGCCCAAATGGGTGAGATAACTATCAATCATGGTGTAACAAGCACGGGGTGCTTGTTTGAGACAGTACAACACTCGCTTGAGTCTGCACACAAGAGACTCTCAATCAAATGTTTCAAAACCTTTTGGTTGCTCGATGTACATCTCATCCTTAATAACCCCATTAAGAAATTTTATTTTTACATCCATCTGGTTGATCTTCCACCCCATCTACGCAGCCAGAGCAAGAATTTCTCTAATGGATTAATACCTTGCTACAAGAGAAAAGGTCTCCTCATAGTCAATTCCCTCAACTTGAGAGAATACTTTGGCCACAAATCTGGCCGTATGCTTCTCTATGATTCTGTATGCTTCATGATTAACCTTGAAGATCCATCTTGAACCCATAATTAATTTATCTGTTGGCCTTGGGACCACTTCCCAAACACTATTTTTTACAATGGATTCATATTCCTCCATCATTGCATCAAGCCATACAAGTTTCTCTATTTCTTCCTTGAAAGAGGATGGATCACTCTCTACAATATCTATCATTAGAGCCATGTAGCCAGTGTACCTCTTAGGTGACATTCTCTTCTTGTGCAAATTTGAAGGGGCTTCCACATTCTCCCTCACATCCTGCACAAGTGTATCAACTTCCCTAGTTCTTTTCCTATATTTTTTGGATGGTTCTACTTGAGTGGATGTCTCCACTCTCTGCTCCTTAATTTTTTGTTGCTCCACAACTTCCTAAGGCTCCTCCTTTGGAACTAAAATCTCCTCTTCTGGTGGGATCTGAAGCTCCCTCTCAAGAGAGCACTGCATCGCTTTCTCCTCATCAAACTTTACATCCCTTCGCACAACTGTCATTTTGAGGAATGGAAAGTGCACACGGTAGTTTCGGCTCAAGCTTCTTACTTGATCCTTTGGAGACATGGTAGCAAATAGAGGCTCCAAAAATCCTGAAGTGCAACACATCTAGATTTATCCCCGAGAAAGCCTCCTTTGGAGTAATCATGCTAAGAATCTGATGAGGACTCTAGTTCTGCAAGTAGATTGTTGTGTTGCATACCTCAACCCACAAATGAAAAGGTATGCCTTTCTCATGTAACATATCTCTCGCAGCTCCCACAATGCTACAGTTCTTCCTCTCATCTTCCTTGTTAGCACTCTGTAGTTTTCTCCAGGCTAAAAGGAGAAAACTCAGAGGTAACCACAGACCTCTTTTGGTTGATAGACTAGTCTTCTTCAACCTGAGGGGGCTCCCTCATTGAGAAAACTCAAAGATAAAACTTTTGAATATGATCTTTGATAGAGACCAGTTCTGAAAATGTTTAATTTTTGGTATGGGGGTGGTAGAGGATTCTAGGAAAAACTAGTGATGTGATCATGACCTCCCTAGTCCAACATGTTGATGTATTTTCCAACCAATTTCATGTACAGAGGCTCGATTAGTACAACTTCGGAATGAACAACAAATTGTAGTATAGTGAAGATGGGGGTATCAAGACATTCATCAAAAATAGCAGAATAAATGAAATTTCATTACTACAACTTAGATAAATGACTATCAAGAAGAAAATACAAAACTTTCAAAGGTATACATATTCCATTTGCAAACTAAAATATTTGGTACAACTAGACATGAGCATATGAAATGAATTCAAGTGCAACTGTTCCATACACCTTCAAATCAGTTTAAGAAGATAACACAACAGGATAACATATAAACTAAGAAGAAACTTTTTCTGAAACATTCATACCATAAGTATCTCTGCAACTCAACTGGAATCTCTTCAACATTCAAGCAAATGCATTAATACAAATCACAAGAATAAACTGCAATAGTTTTCCTGGCAATAGTGAAACCAACAACAACCTTTTCCATATCCATTAATCAACTTATATAGACCATACATAAGATATCATAATGTCTAAATTCAATGCATCTTTGATCCAACAGAGGATCGATCCTAAAATTCAAAAGGAGGAAAACTATTGTTTTTCAAAGTCTTTTCCTCGAAAACAAAAGAAAAAAAGTGTTTTTCTTTATCTTTAAAACTCAACCTTTTCTAAAAAGAAACAATATTATCTTCGACAATGATCAGCATGAAGTGAAAATAGAAAAAAGCACAAAGGCTAATTGCTAAGTGAGCAAAAGGCTATGTAGTAGCTACACAACGACCGATACTTTGTGCTTTTGAAATTGACACATGGTGGACTACTAAGGAGGTGATCTAGTTTCCACACCTGCTCCATGTTAACCCCTTGAAAACCTGACAGGTGGCTTCCCTCCAGCATGCATGTAATAGTGTGGGCATGGCCTGCGCAGTGACTGCATAATGCCTGCACAACGAAACAATGTTTTGTGTATATTTCCAAACCAATAATACCTGTGTAAAAGAGGAAGGATTTTATTGTGGAGGATATGTTTGTGAAGATAAACCTCTCTCAATTTCTCCAAATTTTTCCCGATTCCTAGAAAATTCTCTATAAAACAATGACATAAAATAGGAAATTTACGAATTATGAAAAATGATGTTTGAATATGCATTCAAAAATCTCGATCAGTGCAAAAACTGGAAGAGGTTATTTTTCATTAGTCTGTTATTGAGAAAAAAGCTCTTTTATGTTTTTCAAATTTGGCTCCATGCGTTCGAAAACAATATTTAAAAATGGTGGCTAAAACATGGTATTTTGTGCAGCATTGTGAAACGAATCCAAGTAGCCCTCCATGCTTTGTATGGTTGCACACCTCCTCCAGAAAAATGGATCAAAGGGTTAGGATTTAAATTTATATGTGATGGTGTATAATCCTTTAAGTTCTCCTTTTGCAGGCTTCCAAAATGACTGGTCCTAATTTACGCAACAACCTTCTTCACATGGATTATGAATTATGAATTATGAGGATGGATTATGAATTTAGGGGCGGAGGGGGGGGGGGTGGTATAATGGCATGATGATGAGGTGTGAATTGAGGGATGAAATGATGATAAATGGCGCATGGAAGGAGTACACAAACGTGATTGATAAATCGTGAATGATGGACATGGGAATGGTAACATGGGGATATAATATACACCACTAACAGACCTATAAAACTTTAACAAATGAAATTTGACTGCTATGGTTTTAACTTGTGATAAATGGAAACCCCATCTAATGGCCCCTAGACTATGAAAACAGTGATCATAGGCTAAATTGACATACAAACCCCCAAAATTCTGACTCAAAAATCATAATGAAAGCTTTCAAACTCAATACCTTGATGACCAAATGAAAAACTACTTCCATAATGACTTCCCAGGCAGTGGTTAGTCAAACTCATAACAGTGAAACATTTTGTGAGTTTGACCCTTTGTAAGACAACAAAACTATGAATTTTTGAAGACCTTCAACTAATAAAGTAACCGACTCTAACATACCCCATTATGTTGTGAATTATGGGGTGTTGTCATCTCTCTTTGAATGCCTTCTTTCACACATAATTTTTTTAATTCATTCGAAAAATACTCACCTCCATTATCACTCCTGAGATCCTTCACCTTCTTGCCAATTTCTTTCTCAACCAGTGCCTTGAATTCTACGAACTTGGAGAATGTCTCATCTTTCTTCTACATGAAGAAGATCCAACACTTCCTTGAGAATTCATCAATAAAAATGACAAAATATTTGTGTCTGGCAGTGGAGGTTGTCAAGAAAGGTCCACAGACATCAGAGTGGATCCTTTCCAAGACTACATGTGCTTTGTTGTCCCGATCATGGAATGTGGATTTTGTGTACTTCCCCAAAGTACATCCTATTGCTCAAGTGATCCTTTGGGGAGTCCAGTGGTTATTTTATACATAATCTTTGAGGTGCCATGATGAAAATGGCCAAGTATTCTGTGTCAAAGTTCACCGACATCGTGGCTCTGCACTTTATCTGCCTTAGTGCTTAATGCAGCACAATATTCCACATCTAACTTATACAATTTCTTCAAACAAACCTTGATCTGCTTCACCTGTCCCATGGATATGTGTCTCAGGAATGCTTTCCCTTTGATGAATATCACATCATAACCACAGTCTTCCAAAAATGCAACAAGGATTATATTCTTTTTTAGGCCTGGAACAAACATGACATTCTTGATGTTGAGAGGGGAGCCTGACTCCCTCTGAAAGGTGACTATACTAATCTCGGTTGCAATGTACCTTTCATTGTCCCCCAACTCGATGTGAATCTATAGATATTTCTCCTCCAAGTCACTGAAAAAGTCTCTACACACTTTCATGTGGAACGAGACACCCGAGTCCATGTACCACACACTCCATATCATTGTGTTGGCCATGCATGAGATAAGGGTGAAGTGAAGATCGAACTGTGAAGCCAAAGCTTCACCTGCTGCTCCTCCTGAGGTCTTATTTCTTGAATTTTTATGTGGGCACTTCGTGGCATAGTGCCCGAATTCATGACAATTGAAGCATTTAATTTTGAACAAATATTTCTTCTTACCCCCTTGGCTGGATTCTCGTTTGGTTTGAGATTTCTTCCCTTTTCCCTTCTTTCCCTTTCCAACCAATGCAATTTTTTCTTCATCGTCACCCTTGTATGAAGTTCCATCTCTTATATTCTACCTTATTTCCTCTTGTACCAAATCAAGCCATAAGTGTTCCCAATTCAGTAGTTTCTCCCTCCCGTTCACCGAATCTTGGTGGCTATGCCAACTCTTAGGAAGCCCTAGAAGGGATAGGCTTACCAAGTCATCATCTAAAATAGTAACACCAACTCCTGAAAGCTCATCACAAAGTTGTGTGAACCTTCTTAGGTTCTGTTGAATAGTGTCATTCTTTTGCATCTTGATATTTCGAAGTTTTTCCTTGAGCACCATTTTCCTATGGTCAATGCTATTTTGGAACAAATATGTTATTGCATGCCGCATTGCATAAGGAGTTTCTTTCCCTTGAATATTTGTGAAAATGGGTCTCGTACTCCCTCCAAGATTATTCTCCTTGCCTTGGCTACATCTTTCTTCCATTGGGCTAGGCTCTGGGCATCATATTTTGTTGATTTTGCAACATCTCTCTTGATGTATTCTATTAATTTGTTGTTATCCAACACCACCTCCATACGATCCTTCCATGCAATGCAATTCGAGCTGCCTTCCAAGGCATACTCTAATCTCAGCGCATTGAAGGTCATCTTCCCAAATCTCAAGAGATCCTGATACACTCAACTGCAAATTCGAACCTCCTAAGAAACAAATTTGGAATTTCTTCTCTAATGTGAATCTTGCTCTGATACCATATAGAAATTATGGTGTAGATTTACAACTGCTCATGAATTTTTAATCAACATCACAAGACACAAACCTACTCTACTTCTCTTCGAAATTCAATTCACTATTTAGAACATCAATCACAAACATGCAATGAGAAATAACACACATGCACACCATATTTTTCTAGGGGAAAGCAATCTACTAAAAACCCATATGTCTGCTTGCATTAATATGATGAATAGAGATGTATTACATTTTTTTTTCTCAACTAAGCACAACGTCCAAGTGAATAACCTATCTCTCTTTGCTCATTGAGAAGCTATGACATAGACTTAGTCAATTTCAGCCTCTACTTGAGCCCCTATTTCCTTGTGCAATTCCTTGAGAAATTAGGCACATATTATTTATGAAATTCCTCAAATAATTACACAATTCCTTGATATTGATCATCTGACTGCATGCAACACCTGTACACTCAACGCTAGTCTACAAATGATGTTACTACACTACCTTGGAATCTCCACTAAAACTGGGGAACTCGAATTCTCTGCATGCACTAGTTGTTTTGGGTTGTTTGATTAGTTAATTGGATGATCACTAAGTTAGACTGAAGTCTCACTTTTCAACTGACCTTCCACTAGTTCCTCCAATAGTTGGAACTAGTTTAACTGAAAGAAACTTGAAACAACTGATCTTGATTACTACAAATTAGCAATCACACATGCTTAACTAAAATCTAACTCCTCCAACTTGAATTTACTGAGTAAAATGGGTGAGACAAGTCATGTCACACAAGTTAACTGAATCCAAGCTATCTGCTAATGTGGAAATTCACTTTTTCTCAATTTAGTAAAGGCAAAATCAGATTGAGAATTTCTTGATGCATTTTTCAACATCTCAAGTTAGGGATTCATCCATATATGGTTTAAAGAGGTGAAAATAACATTGTAATCCATGGAAAGATTCCAACAACCTTGTGCACACCTCCCTAGTTATTTCTTCAGGAAATTTCGTGTCTCGTGAGCCCTATTGCTCCTCTTCTAAAGTGAAAATGATATTCAAATTGGTATTCTTTTATCTTTTGGTCAAAATGATGACTTGAGACCTTCTTTACCTTTTCATTGGTCTACTAATAACTTGTCGTGCTTCAAGTTATTTAGGGTATGCAAACGCTATTCAATTTGGTATTATTTTATCTTTTGGTTAAAATGATGACTTGGAACCTCATTTACCCTTATGTAGGTCCACTAGTAACTTGTCATCCTTGAAAATCTTTAGTTAATTGTTAATTTCTATTTATGGAATCATACCATGCCAACATCGAACTTTATTATCCAAAGGCTCTTTTCAAAGTATGTAGAATATGCATCGAACTAGGTCTCCTTCCTCAAATGTCTCAATGGTAGGGTATACCTACAAATATGTGGATTATGTCATGAATGTTTTGTGTAATGCCCCATAAAGTCACAGTGTTATGATCGCGACATCTTCTTGCACAAATTTTCCTCCTTACAAGGGGGTATACTTGTGATCAAATAACCAAAATGATCCCATGAAGTGGAAAACTCTTCATCAAGTGAACTCCTTTGATCAAACAAGTGTTCTATTTCCACATGGCCTCATCCAAGATAGCGCATTCTTCTTGTATATTATTTTATTGCCACCTATATGCTAACATGCCCTAATTCTTCCACTAAGGTAGGGCATTTTTCTCTCCTTGATTTTATCTTGCTAGATACCATGCTATAGACATCTTGTAATGCAGGACATTATTGGTTTTGGCTATATTTGACCCATTAACTCATGATAAATAATGCTCTATGCTTCTAACATGGTAGGGTGTTCCTATTCTAGGGATCCCTTCCTTAACCATGCCATAATGGAATCCACTAATATAATGTGCCTCCGGAAACTTTGCATTAACTCACGACTACTAAAATTCAAGAGTCTTATGTTGTGTCTAGTGTGAAAAGGAAGGCCCGTGAAAATGTGAAATAATCCCTACATTTTAAGTGGGTAATAATGTCCCAAAGGAATAAAAACTAAAAGTAACCATTATAACTACAATAGGGGAGAAACCAAAAACAATGAGAATAATGGAAAGCTAGACAAGTATGGCATAAGCATCCCCATAGAAGTAATGATAACCAAATACACAAGTTTTACAGATTTAATGATGTGAGGAATAGACAAAACTATGTTCAATGAGTCAATGGGAATAATAGATATAAAGAAAAGTATAGGATGGGTATCCCTATGGAAGGAAATACATGATAATGATGCAGTAGCATCATTTACATTTGTATTTCCCTAAACGTAATAAGGTCTAGAGTTCTCTAGAATAATTTAAGTAGGATGAGTTGATTTCTTTCATATATCATGCAATATAATGAATGTATTAAACAAATATATATTTAGAAGAATTGAATGCTTTTAGGAATAGTAGAGATATTCAACTAATTAGGTTTGGTATTTTCTAAAAATAGAAGATACTAAAGTATTCTCTCATGGTTCAAACAATTCCTTATTAATTGTATAAATACTATTATTTCAGACATACTTAATGAAGATAAATAATTAATTGATTTAATTGTGTAATTATTTGAATCTCTATCATGTAGTATGACAGCAGGAATATACAAACTGTGAGATATATTCATTGTTGTACATGTCCACACCAAAAAAGCTATAATGTATCTGTGAATGAGTATTGTCGTAATTTATCTACGGCATCTGTAACCGTCTCTGGCATGGTAGTTGAACGACAAGCAGATCATCTCTGGCATGTAGATCATGTGTGAGATTTTGATAAATTTTGTAGGTCATTCACAAAATTAACATGAAAATACGTCCTCGAGGAGACAAATCAAAGATTGGAAAAAGTTGATGTTTGAACAAAAAGCAAAGCACTAGAAGAGGAATTTCTTCTCCATGAAAGAAGGCTCTATGACATCAAAAGGAAAACAAAGGCAACAATACATTCTTTTTATTTGATTTCACATAAGGAAAAGTGCCACACTTATATATTTTTATGAAACTGTGTTGTCTCGTATATATATATATATATATATATATATATATATATATATATATATATATATATATCAAGAGAAAAGGTAAAAGTATAAATGACTGAGGTTACGTTGAGTTTCCAAGGTATATTTTAACAGTCATGTGGATTTATCTATGGAGAAAATGTAAAGGGTTTATAATTTATGTTTACCACGGAGGAGTGATGGTTATGCTATAAAAGGGTCAAGCCAAAAGGTTTTTTTAAAGGTATGGTAAAATGGTACAAGTAATTAAAGGTATAAGATATATACAGATTAAGGTTTATATTGAAGTTTTTCTGTAAGTCAAGTCCAAGTCAAGGTGGAGAATAAGTAATGATGTATTGAGCCAAGGTAAAAACATTGAAAAGTTAAGAGATATTATTGATGTCAAGAGTCAAAGCTCAAGAATAAGTAGCTATTTTATTATTATTAAAAGTTGAAAATTCAAAATTGTTTATGATAAGATTTGACATAAACAAAATTGATGTAAAGGAGTCAAATGTCCAAGTCATGTTAAGACTTTGAATCAAAGACAAGTCAAGAGGTTAAGAAATTTTTATGGTGAAACATTAAGGGTGTACGTTTTGTTGTACCCAAAACCCCACAAATTATTTTAAGTCATTGAATGAATGTCAAATGTAAAGATTTAGATTGAGTCAAGATTGGAGTCACAATAAATCCAGAATTCATAAGAGTGTTGTTGGACATTGGTAAATTCCAAAAGGGAACATATCCATGAAGAATATTGCAGGTATAAGAGAATTATATGAAGAATAATACTCTACAAATGAAGTAGAAAAGACACTAACTCCCATGATAGAAGAAGAAGGTAGAGGAAAGTGCAAATGGAGAAAACAATACTTTGGTGGCAAGAATAAGACTTCAAGTTTGTAAAATTTGAATAGAGAAGAGTAAAAAGCAAGAGTGAAGGTCCAAGGAGAATAAGGGCAAACAAAAAATTAAAATGCCAATAGGCTTGGTTTAGAAGGAAACCTAGGTGAGATATTATGTTAGCAAGGTGAAACAAACTTTCTATAGAAGAGAAGCACATTGCAACCTACAACAAAAATGAACATAGTGAAGCTAAGGAAATGAAAGGATTGATAAAAGTCACTTTTCATTGAGAAGTGAAAGAAAAGTTGAAGAAAGAGAAGAACAAGTGTGAAGGAGAAGCTTGCAAACAATGGCACTTAAGATAAGATGTATCAGAATAAGTTAGAGAAGGAAACCAACAACAGAGGCATTGACATGGGGCATGAAATATAATTTGTATACCATAGAGACAACTCAAAGAAGAGGAAGTGAAGCAAGTTTCACACACAATGAAGAAGTGCCATAATACATGCAAGTAAAAGAAGAGAAGGAAAGTGTAGAAGAAAGGATTGTAAAGGCAATCATGAAGGTAATCTCTAAACCTCAGTTAGAAGTCCCTAGGTATGAAGGAAGCCTTAATGTGGAAAATTTGATGGATTGGATTGCATCCATGGATAAATATTTTGAATATGAGAAGGTAACAGATAACATGAAGGTTATGTTTGTTGTTACAAGATTGAATGAACATGTCTCATTATGGTGGGATAACATTCAGAATGAAAGAAGACAGAAAGGTAAGCCACCTATGACATCTTGTAATATCATGGTAGCTAAATTAAAATCTAAATTCATGCCAAGAGACTACTACACACGACTTCAAAATTTGAGACAAAAGGAAATGAGTGTTAAAGCTTATACAAAAGAATCCTACAAGTTGACTATAAGAGCAAGACACATAGAAGCAAATCAAATAATGTAGCAAGGTATATAAATGGTCTAATTTCCAGCATTCAAAATGATAGTTGTTTGTTGTCTTCAAGAATAGTAGAGGAAGCCTCTCAACTTGGACTTAAAGCAAACGAAATGTTTTCCAAGAAAGCAACTCATTATATAGGAGACATAAGAAATTATTTCAGAGATAAGAGGTAGAATGATGACTAAAATTCAATAAGTTTATAAAATAAGATAATAAACTCCTCCAATTCAAAGTAAAAGTTTAAGGGAAGGTCATTCATACAAAAGAAAAGTAGCACAGTCAGAAGGAAAATATTTTTTGGCTAAGTGATTTAGATTCAATGAATATGGTTATAGATCTTATGAACGTCCAAAATTTCTACATGAGGATAATACTAATCATATTTTCCAAGATAAGATGGATAAAGTGTAGGATCATCAGTTCTTATAAAAAATACACTTCTTAAGTTGGGAAAGGAGATCAAAGAGAAAATATAGAGAAAGACTTTGTTTTGAACTACATGCAAGTCAAAAGGTAAGTGTTAGAAAATGATTATTGATAATGATAATGCAAACAATTTAGTATCTCTTGAAATGGTTGAAAAATTGGGTTTAAAAATATCTGTTCATCTACACCTTTTAAACTGGCATGGTTACATAAGGAATGTTATATAGTAATTTGTCGCACTCCTTGTCTCATACCCTGAGCTGTCAAACTTTTCCCAAAGTGTCGCAAAGTGACAAAATATGTCCATGAATTCACCATGAAAAACATTGATCAGAGCATCCATGAATAAAAGAAGAAGAAATGCCTTGAAGTAATTTTTTAAAATCTTGTCAAAAAACCCTATTTGCAAGTCAAATGCTACTTCTAGCAGGAAAACCCGTGCTGGTACTCTTTGGTCTAACTAGTGACTAGCACTGGCAATGCAACTTTGGATAGGAAAATCCGTGTTGATCCTCTTCAGACAGTTTCTCAAAAAATGGAGCAGAAGCTTCTCTTACTAGAAGCCTCGAGAATGGCGAGTTGGTTATTGTTGAGTAAGGATATGGTCGAGTTCTCCCATTTTGAGTCCTTGATCCTACCTTTAGGGATCTTCCCCTTAATATGTGGACCTTATTCCCCCTTTTGTGGATCCCTAACTCCATCTCCTTCCCTATAAATACATTCCATTATACCCTCAAATGGTTGGTCAGACTAGATTGGTCATGCTGCCACTAAATTGTGCCTAATTGCTGCCAATTTGTGAAGGAGAAAGGAGAGTTTGAGAAGTCTTGGCTTGGACTTGGAAACCCATCCTGAAGGAGGCTTCCAACATCAAGGTAGTGGTTGTATGCTTCCCTCTTGTGTTTATTATTAATACAATGCATGTTTACTTTCCATAAGCGTGTAAATGATTACTTTCTTAGTATGATGCTCCTTGATCTATCATATGGTTTACATTAGAACGAATATGATATGTTTTTCCTTTGTTGTCTTTGTTTGATCTCTCTTCCAGGTAGTCATTCGCAACAAAATAGCGAGGATCGAGCCTAGAAGTGACGAGATCGATATCGGCATCGAAAAGATACTGCATAAGAGTGAGGTATGCCATCTTTCCTCTCTCGTGTCATTATGATTTGAACTAGGAGAGTTTTGCATGTATTTGTTTCGATTGTTACTAGATCCACTCATTGGAATAGAGGGATCGCTTTTATCCGTAGAAGGGATTGCCTAGATAACAAATTGGTGACTCCCCTAGGGATCCTATAGACCTTTCAACCCTCCTTTTGCATTTGTCCTTTTTTATTAGTTTGGCCACCTTCCAATTATCCTTGGTTTTGATTTCCTTCGAGTCTGTACTCTAATTATTCGGTCATTTAGGGTATCAGGTCTAGGGTTTTGCTCAAGATTTACTTTTTTTTCCTAAAATTTCCTTGCTCATCGCATTTATATCAGTTACAGTAGCGCTGACAATGTTAATTTTTCCTAGTATAGCCACGGTGGAAACCTTGTCTTCTATTTTATGCCCGTGCTGGTCCAGTTTCTCGTCCAACATGGATTTTGCTGTGTATAGTGCTTCCAACACAACTTTTGTTATGTAAAGTAGCGTTGATGACACTGTCAGCACAGATTTTTCTATGTAAAGTAGTGTTGATCCTTAAAACTGAGAATTTTTAGGGTTTTTTTTACAGTGCTAGACCCGCCAATATTCTAGGGATCACCTCGGCATGAAGTCCCAACTAGACCTCACACTGTTTGGTGTGGGAGTCCCATCCGGTATGATGGCTTGGTTGCCATTGTCTTAAGGATTTGCCTCAACTCTTGCTTGTCGGCACACGAGATTGGTTAGCTTTGTCTTCGAGAAGTGAGGTTTGTGTGCCTCATGAGTGTAAGTGTACTTGTGTCAATGGTTCTTTCACTGTGAGGGGAAGAAGGTGAAGGTGAGTTCTAGGTTGAAGGGATCAGTCCCAGCTCAGCTAGGAACACACAACACAAAAGGACATACACATCTTCCGATGGAGCAGTCCACTCAGATGTGGCAGTCATAACATACAAGGTAAGATAACACGTACAACACTCACGTATCAATCTGAACGAGTCCAGAGGTTGTTACAACAAGGTTCATGTGAAAGGTATGTCTGATGTCTGATAGAGCAGTCGACATGAATGGGACAGTATTAACAGCATATACAACACATTTCCATTAATAGATTATGCATTACAATAAATGAATCAGTTTAGATGTAGAACACGGGTTAAAGCAACATGCATTACAAGTGTTAAAGATCAGTCTTACAACAAATACAATACATGTGTGAAAATGCTTGGCCTTTTAACAGGCTTCTGAATTAAGCGAAAGTTCCAAGACACATCATTACACCATACATCACTAACCCCATCAGCAGGGCATTGGAGCCACAACTTACTCCTCAAAGAAAAGATTACAGACTCTCTTGGCTATGTGGGAGCAGTTGAGGTGAAAAGTCCCCTGCATGTACAAATGAGGGGGTATTTATAGTTGTTACACAACATTTTGTCACTGTCCCTGTACTCCCCATTCCACAATCCTGGAGGAATTCTACAGTGAACCCTACATGCTTCCCCATCATGAAGAAACTCCCATTATGTCCCTCTTCATGGGCAGAACATTTCCCTTTTGCATCATTTCCCAAGAATATTCTTTTTACCCTAGTTTACAAGACCGGTGCTAATGACCCATTTCCTCCTCACGTCGATTTGCAGAGATTAAAACTAGGACTAGCGTCATACGGAGCTACTGAGAATTTTCTCAGTCGCACCAATCCTCTTTTGGCAAGTTTTTTAAATATGGAGTCGAAGCTTCCAGGTCTAGAAGCTTCATAACCGAAGTCTGGTAAATGGTTGGGATAGATGGAGCCGAGGAAGTTAGTTTGGGCTCCTTTCCCCTATTAAAATGGAACTAATCCAAGAGATAAGGCCTTCTCCCATGATAAGAGGAACCATCTCCCCTCCATCCAAGATATATAAACCCCTCCTTTTACAATCTAAACTAGTTTTTAGTCTTAGTATATTTGGATCTTGAATAATCAACAATACATCTATATCTTGTAGCTCTCTAGTTTATGTTTAAGGGAGAATAGTTTGTTTGGTTTGGTTTGAGACTAAAGGGAAGAAGCCTTAAAACTTCCATTGTTGGGGCTATCCATGAGATGCTAGCAGGAGTGTGGGAACTCGGATATGTCAAAGGAGACCAGCAACATCAAGGCATTGGTTGTAATATCTTTCTAAACTTATATGAATACAACTATTGATTGATTTCCTACATTAAAGTGTTATCTTACATTTGATGGCTTAATGTTCCTTGACCTATTAAGTAGGTTGAATGCAATTTGTATGTTATCACGTTTGTTGTTGTTGTTTGTTTGCTTGTTTCAAGTATTCGAAGGAAGGAAACAAAAAGTAGCTGGAGTAAGGAAGCAGGATCATCACCAAGCAGAATAGCATTCTAAGAGGTAGGCCCTCTTATTTGATTCTAGCTTAAGGAAGTTTCCATAGATTGTTTGTTTGTGGCTAGACCCGCTCTCTCGGGCTAGAGGAATTGTTTGTGTCTGCACTGAGAATTTACCTGCACCACAAATTGGCGACCCCACTGGGGATCCAATCCTTCTATTTGATTGATTGTCATTTTATAGTTTTGTGTGAACTTTTATAGTATCACCATTTCCATTTATTTTTCTCTACTTTTCCTGGTTTACTGCTCTGAGTTTGAAATTTACAGTGTTAAGTCTGGTTTTAGCCTTTGAAATTTTTTATTTTTCTCCTTGAATCCTCGGTCGGCGCGTCTATTTTTCTGACAATCGCGCCGATCAGCACGAGTGTCTTTAAAACAGACGTCCTGACCCCCTTGTGGCACTTGTTGTCAGTTAGGCAGTCATGCCGATTCTTGTAGGTGAAGATTAGGATTTTCCCTAGATCATAACCAGTGTGCCTTTCCCTCTTTATTTCTACCTCTTAACTTGTTCTGCGTGTTTTCTCCCTGACTAGAAAGCTTCATTAGCTTGGTTTATATGCTTGTTTTGTTTGCCTTTTCTTTACTTGGTTTCTTGAGTCCTTGGATGGTTTGTGGCCCTAGGGCATCTAGGTCATCATCCATTCAGTTGTTTGTGTGCTCAGCAAGTCAAGTTGTTGGCTAAGTTGCTCCTTGCATTTCGTTTTTAGTCCATTTGTCGCTTTGATTTCCATTTAACAAGTTTGAAAAGTTTCATTCGCTGATTAAGCATCTCTTTTTGGGCATAGATCACATTGCTTATCTTGTTTTTGGCTGAGTCTTTGGATCATTAGTTTGGAATGAATTCTCTTTTGTGCTTTGCATTTGCTGAGGTTGATTGTTTAAAAAAAAAGCATTGAAGTGTTTGTAACAGATTCATTTTTATCATTTCATTGAAAAATACATAATTCTAGTTTGCCGAATCAATATGTTACATTAGCTAGCATCATTGAAGACTAGATTTGCATCATCATTTTTATTGGAAAAGAAATGAATTCTCTTCACTATTGAAAGGATTACTTGAAGTGCATTTGATAGGAAAGATAGGAATTGGAAAGAGTTTTTCATTGTTTTGTTTTCAAAAACCGAAGTAGTGAAAAGGTAATTTTTCTTTCAATTGCTTGTTTGATTGCATTGAGTTTGTTTTCTACTCTCATTAGTGTAAAAAATTCATCGAATTGAAAGGGTCTTATCTCATTTAGCTGCATATAGGATTTTTTCCGAGTCACACCGATAAGGCCTGAATACTGAGACATAATTTCAAGATAAACTTTAAAATGTATTCAATTAACCTAAGGCACATTTGAAACCTAACAAACACATTTAGAAGGTCTAGGCTAGAGATGTGTTCTAGCATCTTTAAACCTAGCAGCTGTCGTTCGCTTCGGCACTAGAAAACGATAGTATGGACTTGTGCTCCCCATACCGTCACATATATAAATGGAGACCCCACTAGGTTGCAATCCTTTATCCATAGGAAGTCAATTCTGACACCTTGTAAATGTGATACATTGAACACAGCATTTGGGGGGATTACCTTCCCGTACTTCTCGGTTCGCTGGGAGGTATTCTGTAGTTCACAGTTACTTGGTAATCCTTTTTGCCTAGATTATCCTGAGTAGTCATTTTGACCTTTTTGACTCCTTAAATATAAAAGATAATCGAGTGCTTGTCCTTTTGAGCTCGTTTCAAACCAAAAGTGATAGATTCACCTTTGCTTTTTTCTCGACTCTTAAAACATGAAAAAGCACTAGTTTGTTTTTACATCTTAAAAAATTGTTGCCCATGATCATATAACATTCCTGTTAGTATTTTCTATACCACATCATGAGTACACCTTTAAATACATTTTAAAAGCCTTGGAATCAATCTCTCTTCATGTTAATTGAGGCAAAGTCATTGTGGTTGAACCATTAGGTTCGCCTAGTTCCTCTTCGTCTCCTCTGTCTGAAAGATCGCCTAAGGATCCTTTTCCTGAATTAACACAATCACCTGAGGACCAAGGTGTTGAAATTGGAATTGTTCTAAGCATTCAACCTTTTTCATCTCGCCCTCCTCCTCCCTCAGATACTGGGTCACTTTCTGACATTGTTCCGGAATCTCGAGACAATCCTATCGAGACTCCCGAGAGTCCGCTGACTTTTGAAGGTCAACTTGGACTGGTTGTTTATCCTCCGAATCCTTTTTTCGATCTTGTTGTGATATCACCATAGCGTCCGTAAAATCTGTACAATCAACTGGGTCGTCCTTTGGAATTATCCCCTCGAACATCTTTGGTAGTATGTCATCGTTTGTTTTCACCCATGGAATCAGAAGGTGAAATCCTAGTCTCCTCTCCGGGTCACATGGAGGTTTCCACTCCACACACTGTCAATGAGCATGAATATCCTTTCCCTCCTGAAGGTTTCCCTTACATGGGAAACATTCTGACCAGTGTTCATCCTAAGTTACCGCGTAATTACATGACTTTAACTCATTTGGTTTCAGGTACGCCTAATGCCTCATCACTATATCACAACAATATCTGGTTGTCTAGTGCTATGCCTACCCCAGGTCCATTCATTCAGAACTCGACCTCCAAACTGATGTTTCATTCTGCAGTTACTTCAGGTTTGGTGAAACCCACCATTCTTAATCCTCTTGTTTCATCGATACAAGTAACCCGTCCAGTTCAACCAATGATCTCGAGTCATGTCTTTGTCAGTTCTTCAATTCCTCCAGTAAGTGGACAGGATATGCCACCGCCTGGGGGTCAGAGTCTGAATGTTTCCATGATGTCTAGTACAACCAATGTGAGTGGCTCACAAACTCACATGGTTGGGATGAACCAACCCTCTTTAGGTGCCATTCTAAACCCTGTTGGTCCTGTTGGATAGAGTAATGTCCAGTACCAACAGTCGAACCCTATTGGTCCATCTGGGTCAAGTAATGCCCAATACCAGTAGCCCAATGTGGCTCAAGTTCAGTACCAACATCCTTATGTTCCATATGGTTCACAAGTAATGGTTATTCTACCTTACGTCCCTGATCCTAAACCTTATGTTCAGCCTGGTCCGTCTGTCGTGCCTGGTGGATATGGCCAGATACAGTTCGGGAACTTTCAAGGTGTCACTCCGGGAACTATTCAAGTACCCTTGCAGTAGCAAGGACAGCTTCTGCAGCAGTAAGGGCAACCTTCGTTGTAGCAAGGGCCATCCATGCAGCAGCAAGGATAGATAATGTCGTAGCAAGAACAACTGCAACAACCACAAGGGCAACCCTTGCAACCATTGCAACAAACCGTGCAGCTGCAAATGCATTATGTTCATTCATCCTCCCAGCCTATGTCCTCGCAAGGTCAACCTCTGCAGCCGCAGGGACAACCTTTATAGCCACAAGGTCAGCCCTTGCAGCAACAAGGTCAACCCGGGCAACAAAAACTCTTATACTCATATCAACAGGGCCAACCTTCGCAAGGGAAGGGTCAAGGTCAAGTCCTGCAGCAGTAGGCCCAAAATCCTTATGTCCAAGGGTAACAGGTTCAGAATCCCTTTTTTCAAGGGCAGTAGGCCCTAAATCCTTTTTTCCAAGGGCAGAAAGTGCAAAATCCTTACATCCAAGGGCAATAAGTCCAAAACCCTTTTGTCCAGGGGCAACAGGTTCAAAACCCTTATGCCTAGGGGAATCAGGTGCAAAATCCATATGTCCAAGGTCAACAGGCTCAACAGCCTTTTAACCTATATGTTGCTTATCAGCAGCCTATGGCTGGACAGTTTCAAGGCTTTCAAGGTCAGAATCCTCCCTACGAGCAAGGTAACCTATATTGGGGGAAAAATCAAATTCCATATGGACAAAACCCTCCACTATGGGGACAGAATCTTTACCAGCAAGGATGGGTTCTGCCATCTGGGTGCGCTTATTGACCTCAAATGCCTTTCAATACCCACTTGTCGTTCTTGGCTACACTGGAGTTGCGAGATCTGTCTAGGCTCATGAATGAACCGATTCTTCATTCATTATACTGGCCTCCAGTTCCATCCAAGATCTCGAGTGATTGTTCGAACTTTGAAGGAAAAGTGAAAGAGGATCCGCAAGCCCATGTGATGACATATCACCTCTGGTGCTCCTCGAATTCCTACGTCGATGATTCCTTTCGTCTTCGGCTTTTCCAGCAAAGTCTTACAGGTGCTTCAACCAAGTGTTATATCGAGCTACCTCGAAATACCGATCATGACTTTAACACTCTTGTCATGGCCTTTCTCACACATTTCTAGTTATCGGTTCGCTATGAAACTGGCACCCATCTACTAACGCTGCTCAAGCAAGACACTACGACCCACATCTCCGATCACATCAATGAATGGAGACGTAGGCATCTGATGAGCCTCATAAATGGGTAATTATATGGGATCATTTTACCTCCTAACCTAATCAAATCAACCATTCTCTTAGCTTATTGTATGATTTTCTAATTATATTTATGCTTATAGGGTGAGTTGAGTTAGTTATTATGCCATGTGGTCTAACATGTATTTAATGTAGATTATTGATGGATTTCGAGGTCAAAGTCAAGGATCTAGTGGTCAAACTGTAGCAATAACTCGAAGTAGATAGAGGAGAGGACTTATAGGAGGGAATCCCCCTCATTTATTGCTCCTCACTTCGAATTCCCCTTCATTCAGCTCGAAGTACAAGCAACCGAATCATGCACTAGAAGGTAGCTGAGCAAGTGGAAGATGATTGATAGTTATCTCGAGTTTTGGGAGCCAAACCTCCCTGATTTTAAGGAATTTTTTGATAGCTTTAGATGTATAAGTAGAGAGGCCTAGGGCCTCACTAGGATCGATTTTTTTTTGCTTGTGTAAACTCTGCACAAATTTCGAGCTTACTATTTTATGACAGCTTTATGTAATCTTGCTATTTTTTTATAATGAAGATGGAATCCTTTTTGAGCTAGCACTGAGTTACCTCAGAGGGCTGAAGCTCTTGGGTTAGGGCCCAATCCAAGCATCCAAGCTTCTCTTTACTTTTATTTGTATGCTTTACTTCAGTTTGTAAATTAGTTTGTTGTTAGATGTATTTCTCTTATGATTAAGAATAGGTTGCTTTTGATGATTTAGTAGCTTGCTTCCATTTGTGCTTTCTGTAGCAGGTTAAGCAGTGATCAGAGAAGATTCAAAAGGCTATAAACAGTGCCTTGGCCTCTCTTCCTCCCTTTGGTACCATGATTTGAGGCAAAGACTCTCTTGCTGCCCCAAAAACAGAGATTTTCCTCATTCCTAGGACTTCTAGTGTTTGTAGCTCTCTAGTAGGTTGATAGTCCAGTTTTGCTTTGCTTTAGATCTTCTTTATCATGTTCATTTCCTTATTTGCAATATTCCTTTTGCATGCTTTCCTTTCTTACATCATTTCCCATCATTGCCTTCTATACATCATAGTTTAGGCCATTTTAATGCAAAACTTTGTTTTTCCTAGGATGCACTCATTTCATTGGTTGCTTGATTTTCTTGGTTGACTGTAAGTTTCTATACAACATATCTCTTCCAGAAATAGGCCAGCTTACCAGAAATCACACGCTCCATCTGATCCATGCCCTATATGTCTCCCAAACCTCACCTCAATTATGCCCTAGTTTCCTTCATTTTTCATAGAACTTCTTCCTCTCTCCTTGAGCAAACCCAATCATATTTCTCTCTCTTGGTGATTCATGGTAGACCTTAGGCACCCTAACACCTCATTCCAACCTTCATCCACCTTTTCCACCCACTCTCACACCATCAAAACAATGAAAATTTCTCTCGACCTCCTCCTATAGGCCTCCTGTAGTTTCCCTGTATTCCTTCTGTAGTTTTCCTGTGTCCTCCTGTAGTTTTTCCTGTAGGCTTTATTTTGAAGGCTGAGCGTGGGAAAAGCCTCCAGAAAGCCACCTAAGACCTCCTAGGACCCATCCACACCATCCTACATCCTCCCAAGCTCCAAAACCACCCTCTAATGCCACCTGTTCGCTGCCACACTCACACACAATAAATTAGATGCATGTTAAATTCACATAAGAACACATAAAAATACAAAAAAAAAAATTGCTTATTTACATCTAGAAATAGCATGGTTAGATGTTGTTTACTTCCTTGAGTAGGTAATGGCATTTATTTCATGGTTTTCATAGTGTTTTTGGCAAAAGTAGAATTAGCTTGTTAATTAGGGTTTAATAGGTTTTGATTTACATTCCAGTCTTTCTCCTTTCTACAGTTAGAATAACATCTGTAGAGTAATCTTTCTTTCCTTTCATCACACATAGAGCTTCTTCCAAAATCTATAGAAGTTGGCTTGAGCTCCTAGTGATCTCGCATCGGCTGACCAAGTGACAACCTGCAGTGAGAACTAGTACTTGTGTATATAGCACCGACGCTTCCAAGTTTTTTACGAACTTCCGGGTTCATAAAAGTAAAGTTGGTAGCCCAGAAGTTGCAACATTCTTGCTACAATACTGACACTCACCACTTTTTGGCGCCGTTTCCGGGGAAGCGTCAAAGTATTCTGTGATTACTGCTTTCTTCTATTTCCTATTGCAACATTATGCTAATAGTTTATTTCGGCAAAAGTAGACTACTCATTTCTTTTCTTTCAGTTCTGCATTACCTTGCTTTCCTTTTCAATTCTATAAATTTCCATTCAGCAAGTTCATTTCAGATATTTGCAATTTGTTTTGTTCAATCACAATTTCAGTTTCTGCAGGTACTTTCAGTGTGGGGAAAAAGAAACAAAAAACCAACCAAAAATATTTCCTTTCATGCCTCGTAGGAGTAGAGATAACTTAGGAAAATTTTTTCCCAACACCCCCACTGCTTCACACAGCCAACCTTCTCTCTTCTTCGGTGGCTGCAATCAAGAATAACACTTAGGTGAACATCTAGACATATTTGAAGAACCTATAGGGGAAGAAGAAGAAGAAAACATTCCTCTGGAGCCAATGGCTGAAAACAGAAATGCTAGGGGAAATGGAGAGAGAATAGAGGGTACCTTCCCCATTCGGGAGACCAATGGGGACACCAAAATGAAGAATATAAGTCCTTCAGCCCTACCTCACTTCCATGGTCTGACTACAGAAGATCCTGACACCTTCTTGTTCAAGTTTGTTGTCATCTGTCGAACTTATGACTATGCAAAAGACGAGAAAAAGTTGAAACTGTTCCCTTCTACTCTCAAGGATGCAGCACTGCACTAGTTCATGGGATTACCTGGCAATAGCATCACAACTTGGGCTCAAATGTAGTAGGCCTTTAACAACAAGTATCGAGACTATTGTAGGTCAAAAGATACTAAAGAAGAAATCTTCTGAATGACCATAGGAAGTGATGAGTTCTTGGAAGACTATGAAGAGAGGTTCCAGCTCAGTTACAAAAGGGTCAGGTTTACACTTGACTCTGAGTCTTTGAAGTTGGTCCTTCTCAGGGGAATTCGAGAAGACATTTTAGACACCATCCATCTACTGGCCAAGGGAGACATCTACCAACTATCCTATGAGGACATAAATACTATTTTTAGAAACCATTCTAGAGCAGTGAGAAAGAAAGGTAGGGGGAGTCAATCCATAGCCAGTACCTCTTCTTCCAATTCATCCATTAAAGGTGAAATTGGAAACATGTTGGAAGACTTCAAGAGTGAGATGCTGCAGACTCTTGCCATGCAAATGGATACCTTACATATCAAAATAAAACAAGAGCAAGCAGAGAGGGCTTTGGCCAATTTTTGCCCTAGATGCACCAGGAGGCATCCTAGGAATGAATGCCCATTGAACTCTATAGAGTTTTGTTCAGTCTATGAAGAATATCATTCTACAGATAAGTGCCCTTCCTTGCCTAGACTTAAAGTTGTATACCAAGGGGCCGAAGGAGTCACTGAACAGATCTATTACATAAACCAAAGGAGGGCACATGGACCTAGACCATACCAGCAGGGGATGCAAGGGACATCTAGGCAGACTACAACCCCAACCAAGTCACCTCCATACCTTCTTGGGGCCCCCCTACTCATCCTTCTTGGTCCATGCCTCCTCCTTGGTCCTTCACATCTCAATATCATGCCCAACCAGCCACCCACTCATTTCAATCCTATGCTCAGCAGCAACCGCAATGGAATGCATCTCATTAGGGGTGGAGGCCCTAGTAAAACTCTCTTCCCGCTCTTTTGCCTCCACCACCTGCTCAACCACAACTGTTACCTTCTACTCCACCAAGGCAACCCCAAATGCCTGCCCAGCCAAATCCGAACCTGAACAACAGACAGGCTCAGCAAGTGTATAGTGGGGAACCATCATGCCCAACATATGTTATGGAGATTCAAGAAATTAACTTGCAATCCAGGAAGTTCCCCCAGATAGCCAGCCTCCACCCAGGGAGGTTGAGGAAGATAAAGAGGAAAGTGAACCTAAAGCAAATCCACCCTTTCCTGAGAGACTATCCATGACAATCCAGCCTACCCCAGAAGAGACTAGACTCCTGGGAGAATCAAAACATTTATGTGTGAAGATACCACTTCTCCAAGCCATAAAAGATGTGCCTATCTACCAGGGAAAATTTTAAGAACCCCCCCTAAATTTACATGTATAATAATGGGCGAATCTCCATGGTATATAGGAAAAATGGAAGGCGATTTTATCAATAATATGATATGTATATATAATTTTTTGGCAAATATCTCACCAGGCATAGCGAATATTTTACTCAATTATAAAATCTTGTGTTTATTGAATACACAAATGAAATCATTGCATTTCTTTAAAATATTTTTGAAATCAAAATTACCGAAATTACATATCGATAACCTAGTGGGTGTAGGATAAAATTCACCCGTGCCATTCACAGAAAGCATGAGAAAAAACCTAATACTATATATAAAACCAAGAAATATTCAAATTCATCACTTTTAGGGACCTCGTAACCACCCTACCAATACACAAGTATGTCACTGTTTGCAATTAGAAAAATTACCCAAATTACACTCTCTTTACTCCAGCATATGTTGGAAAGTTATAGAAGGATGACTAGTGCAATCAATCCATTCCTTTTAGCCCTGGATTTGTTTCAGTTTAAAACAGAAGTATACAAATATACTTGTCCAATGTCTATGCTTTAACCATTCACCTTAAGATGTTTTTACAATATAATTTCCTAAGTCTATTTAATATCTTCATTATCATAAAAACCAAGCTATATCCATCTTAACTCCACATCTACCACTCTTAGGGGGATGAAATCTCTTTATCCCTCTGAGCACTTGGTAGACCCATAATTAAGATGGATCTAAGATGATAGAATTTCCCCTTTAAATAGTCTATGCTCACATGAATACCATGGTATTACCATGGGTCAATACCATGGGTTATCATAAACCTGGAGCTTAAAAATTACTATTAGTAATTTATAAAAATTAATAAAATTAATAGTTGATTTTTATTTTATTTTTTATTTTAACCAAGCTAAAATGTTTAACATACATTAAATTACAACATCCATTTTTACTCTTGATCGGATCAAATATTTTTTCACTCTATTCTAGTTTTCATATCACGATATTTGATACCTCTCGTAGATCCAGAGTAAAGATGGATCTATGCTGGTTTAATTCCCCCATTTAAATAGGCTACATTCCAGGTGAATACCATGGGTCAATACCATGTGCCATTTTGGTGAATACCATGGGTCAATACCATGTGCCATTTTTATTTTTATTAATACTAATATTAGGGTTAATAATGTTTTTTTGCATGGTATTAATAACAATGGTATTTGTCCCATAGTATTTTGCCCATAAGTTTCACCTAAATATAACACATTTTTTTAGTGTTCGTAAATATAAGGTGACTTATGGAGTAAATATAAAAAAATGTTTTATTTGTTCACCATACCTCTTTTACAAATATGGTATTTGGCCCATAGGACTCACTTAAATAAAACCTCTTTCTTGAGCCTTCATAAATAGAACGAGGGTTATGGACTAAATATAAGAAGGGGTTTTATTTATTTACCATGCGTCTAGTTTATTTATATTTTTATTTATTTACCATACCTTTTGAGTAAGTATAAAAAGACGTTTTATTTATTTAGCATACCTCCACTTTACTTATATTTTTATTTGTTTACACCCTTGCATGTAGGTGACTTATGGAGTAAATATAAAAAATGTTTTATTTATTTACCATACCTCTCATTTATTTATATTTTTATTAATTTACCATACCTCTTTTATAAATATGGTATTTGGACCTTTGGCCCATAGGATTCACTTAAATAAAACCGATTCTTGAAAATGGGCAAATGGATTCACTTAAATAAAACCTATTCTTGAAAATGGGCGAATGGAAGGTTGTAACTCCTAATTTCAAGGGCTAAATTTACCTTTTTTACCCTCTCCCTTAAAATAAGGTGTGCTATTTGAGGTGATCTGTAAAAATGTACGATGATACAAAATATTCGCCCACTAAAAATTTAAAACCCCTTAATTTCGCCAAAGGGCGAACATTTGCCCCTAAAATTTTCTATGCTATCTACAATAGGTTGATCAAAGAGAAGTGCTTTAGGCATCTGGAAGTCGCAAGAGAGATTCCCCAACCATTAATGTCATAGGAAAATGGTCTGACTTGATGTTGGGGCAGATAATCTGTCCAAAATATCTGGACCCTGAAGCCTAGTAGTTGATGTCCACATCAATGGCACAATGGTCCCAGATTCCTTGATTGATCTGGGAGCTGCCATTAATGTGATGACAAAGGACACAATGCTCAAACTTAACCTTCAAGACTCCTTAAGGAAGACCACGACAATGCTGCAGCTAGCAAACCGCTCCACAGTGACACCTGAGGGGATTGTGGAAGATGTGATGATCTCCATTGATTCTTGGGAGTACCCTACTGATTTCTTAGTTCTCCAGCCAAAAGCAAAGCTCACTAGGTATCCTCTCATTTTGGGAAGACCCTGGTTGGCTACAGATGATGCCTACATCAGCTGCCGAGTTGGGAACATGACCATAAAGAACGGGCACATGTCCAAGTAGTTAATCCTATATCCTCCTACCCAACCCTTGCTAGAACATGATATACCTCTCTGGTTGGAGGAGGAGGATGAGGATGAAGTTTATTCTGCACCACTTTGTACATTAAGAATCGCCATGTGGGGGAAACCGTAAGATGAGGATGATATGATTGAAAATTTGATTCAGAATCCACCCCCCATTGTATCACCATTAGAAGACATAGTAAGAGAAACCCAAAACAACCCCTCAACTGATCTCTGTGTAGCCGACCCCACTTCTCTTCGTGTTAAAAATATAGAGTTCGGCCCAGAAAGAACATTGAAAATAAATCCATCCCTATCTACTTCCTAGGAGAAGGAGCTATGCAGCATACTGAGAAAACATCTAGATTCCTTCGCCTAGAGTTATAAGGAGATGAGGGGAGTGCACCCTTTAGTATGTAATCATCATATATACATCAAGGAAGATTGCAAGCCAGTCAGGCAGCCTCAAAGGAGGATGAACCCAGCACTTAAAGATATTGTTAAGGAAGAACTATGGAAATTGCTTGATGCAGGATTCATCTATCCCATCTTTGACAGTGAATGGGTCTCTCCTTTGGTGCTAGTGCCAAAGAAAAATAGTAAGTGGATAATTTGTGTCGACTATCGGGAATTGAACAAAGCCACTAAAAAGGACCATTTTCCTTTACCTTTCATAGATCAAGTGTTAGACGGTCTAGTAGGGAAAAAAAATTCTCCTTCCTAGATGGGTTTAGCGGGTACAATCAGATTCAAATCAGCCCGGAAGACCAAGATAAGACCACTTCCACTTTTCCTTGGGATACCTTTGGATACTGGGTCCTTCCTTTTGGTTTGTGCAATGCTCCAGCCACTTTCCAAAGAGCGGTATTGAGTATATTTTCTAAACTGGTTCATGATGCAGTAGAAATATACATGGATGATTTTACTCCTTACGGCTCTGAATTTCAGGAAGCTTTATCTAACCTAGGAAAAGTTCTAGATAAGTGTATTGAGATGAACCTGTCCCTCGGTCCAGAAAAATGTGAATTTTTTATGACTGAAGGGACCGTGCTAGGTCATGCAATATCTCAACAAAGACTGCAGGTAGACCCCAACAAAATTGCCATCATCCAAAGGGTCCCACCTCCTCAAAAGGTGAGATATGTCAAAATCTTCCTGGGCTTAGTTGGATATTACAGGAGATTCATTAAAGACTTCAGCAAGTTAGCCTCTCCTTTGTTTGGCCTCCTAGGCAAAGATTTTGAGTTCATATGGTCGGAAAACTGTCAAGAAGCCCTAGATACCTTGAAGAGAAAGCTAGTGACTGCCCCAATTCTCAGAGGCCCAAACTAGGCCCTACCCTTTCACATTCACACAGATGCCTCGAACAAAGCAATAGGAGCAGCCTTAGGACAAATTGATGAAAATTTACCTTATGCCATATACTTTATAAGTAAAAACTTGTCAAAGGCAGAGTTAAACTATATAGTGACCGAGAAGGAACTCCTAGCTATCTTGCATTCCTTAAACAAATTCGAACATTATATCACATGCTATCAAACCTTTGTGCACAATGATCATGCTACAATTAGATATTTAATGAACAAACCAAATGTAAATTCTTGCATTATTAGATGGTTTCTTTTATTGCAGCAGTTCGATCTGACCATTATTGATAAGCCTGGTAAAGAGAATGTTGTTGCTGACTTTTTGTCTAGAGTAAATTTGCCTACAGGTGAAGAAGGAATGGTGGATGACCAAATGCCAGATGAACACCTATTTTCTATATCATTACTCTCTCGATGGTTTTCTGATATAGCAAACTACTTGGTTTCAACACAGTTCCCACCACACCTATCCTCAAAAGAGAAAAGCAAGATAGTAAGGAAAAGTGCCCCTTTCACCTGGAATGGAGGCAATCTCTTCAAACTTGGCCCAAATCAGATCTTGAGAAGATGTGTCAGGGAGGAGGAAGTCTTTGACATCCTCCTAACCTGTCATGACGGGCCTTGTGGAGGTCATTTTGCAGCAAAAATAACTGCCTTCAAGATATTGCAATCAGGCTACTACTGGCCCACTCTTCATCAAGATGTGAGGAGACACACGAGCCAGTGTGATCGGTGTCAGAGGATGGGGAAACCCACTCCAAAGGATGAAATGCCCATGCAACCTCAAGTGACCTTTAAGCCATTTGAGAAGTGAGGCATGGACTTTGTGGGGCCTATTAACCCGCCTTCAAAGCAGAAGCAGTACATCATTGTGTGCACCGACTACCTGACAAAGTGGGTGGATACAAAAGCAATCAAAGCAGTGACAGAGGAAAAAGTAGCTAAGTTTTTGAGGGAAAACATATTCTACAAGTTGGGGTATCCGAGAGAGTTGGTCATGGACCAAGGCAGTCAGTTCACTTCCAACTTGATTGAATACCTGCTCACACATCATAAGATCAAGCACAAGACTTCCACCCCTTACCATCCACAAGCCAATGGGTAAGTGGAGGTCACTAATAGAGCATTGAAAGGGATACTAACCAAGGTAGTGAGAAGCAGCAGAAAAGGCTGAGCAGACAGATTAGTTGAGGCCACTTGGACCTACAACACAACATGGAAGACCACCACCGGGTTCACACCCTATGAACTGGTCTATGGGAATAAGGCTTTGCTGTCAATAGAGTTTGAATTCAATACCCTAAGGATGGCAACTCAGCTGGACCTAGACCTCAGCCATGCACAGAAGGAGAGATTACTTCATCTCAATGGATTGGATGAATACAGATTGCAAGCCCTTCTCCAGAGGTAGTTCAGCTTCAAAGAAAGATATAGCATGACAGAAATATCAGGGAGAAGCAATTCCAAGAGGTAGATTGGGCACTACTCTATTATTCAAGATACGAGGATTTCAAAGGCAAGCTGAGGACAAGATGGTTGAGACCCTACACTATGGAGAAATGCAATGACAATGATTCAGTTCTGATCAGAACCATTGATGATGAAGCCATCCCCATGCTTGTCAATTGACATCGGTTGAAAGTCTACAAGAAACCCCTCTCCAAGCAAGAGTTTATTGAAGATTTGAATAAAATAGTGATGGTAGTGGAGCATGTCTTAGCTTCCACTTCACCCACTCACTAAAGAGAAAAGAGAAAAAATAAAGACTCAAGTGAAAACCTCCATGAGGCGCTTGAGTCCCATCATTGGGTTGAAAACCTCTTCTGAGGCGGCCTAGTGATGTCAAAAAAAAGGGAAAAGAATAATATCCATGGGTGAAAACCTCCCTTGGAGGCGCCTAGGGTAGGAAATTAAGGTGAAAACCTCTCTGAGGCGCCCTAGTTGTTTTCAAAAAAAAAAGAGAAAGAAAAAAATGAATTTTTATTGCATTGCAGGTTTGCAGGAGGACTACAGGGAGCAGAAGAAGGTGCCAAGGGGACCCTGACATTCATACCAGCATCCATATCATCTTCTCCACACCTTCCTCCATCATTTTTGGCATCTCTTTCACCCCACTATACCTCTTCTTCCAAAACTGTGTTTTCTACAGGAGGCTCCTGTAGGAATTACAGAGAGCCAAAAGTGTCTACAAGAGGCAGTTTGAGGGACAAGAAAAGCTTCATGAGGAACCTATAATCCCTCTTACCATATTCAAACCCCCTTGCCATAATTTCCAAGCCTACATCACACTCCAAGCATCATTATTTTTTTTTTCTTTCCTTAACAAGAAAAAAACACAGAAAAACAGTTTTTCAGTTTTGAAAAAAAATAAAACAAGGAAAAGGCACCATTAACTTTACCTGAAGCTTACCTACTATCCCTCCATCATTCATCTCCACCTCCGGAATCATTCTTGAGCTCCAAGCATAGGGAAATAGCTGAGGTTTCAAGGGGAGAAGCAACTACAGGAGCTCCTGTAGGAATTCCTGTAGCAGCTGATCCCATAGAAGTCCAGCACCAGTAGCAAGGGACAGCACATCTGAAGGTTGAAAAGGCACATGTAGCTCAGCTCCAGCAAAAGAAGAACCTGCAAAAACACACAACAACACATCAGCAATCAGAGACAGCATGCATGAAGGAAAATGAAGGCATGCAGCAGAGAAAGCCACAACACCTCATAGTCGATGGCAACAAATACACTTGGATTACAAGTAAGTAGCTAAGTCACTCCTCTATATTCATTTGTGTAATTAGGAATCATACGAAGGCAACGAGATGGTTGAAATTGAAAGAGGGAAAGGTGGCTAGTTAACTTGGCCACCTTCATTTAGTTGAGTCCACTTAATCGAGATATCACCCACACGTGCGCACAGACAAATCAAGAAAAAGATGTGAAGGACAGGTAGTGGGAGGAAGATTTAACTCCGATGTAGTAATGAGGGTATTATTACGAGGGGGGTCATGATGACCAAGAATGTGGGGACCAATGGTCCTAATCTGGGCAATGTACACCTTGCCAGCTCAGCACTCATAACCGAAAATAACCATAAAAGGTAATGAACACTCCTCCCCACGCATTCTCACCACCTTTTCTTTAGTTTCTCCTCGTAACTCAGCCACACAGCAGTCTTTTTATGCCCCCACAACCTCATATCCACCATCCTCCATCGATTTCCTCCATATTTTTGGCCTCGGTATTTTCTACAAAAGCACCTACAGGAAATCTACAGGAGGGACAGCGGGCTTCTACAGGAGGGGCAGTGAGTCATTTTGAAGGGAGGAAACGTGATTTTTGGCATGAATTTCAGTCTGAAGAGGTAGGGTTCATGAATTCCCTCTATTGAATATCAAAATGTGAAAGAGTTGGTCTCAAATTTAAGATAAAATGAGTCTTTAAGAGGGTAGAAATACATTAAAAAAAATTCTGTTTTTTTTTTAAAGAAAAAAAACACAGTCCCCTATGTTTTTCTATTTTACTCAAAATTCTTTGTCTCCACCTCCATATCTGATTTTTCAAAAGAAGTATAGGTAGTATGATAGGGGGTTTATGAGAAAAAATACCACTAACTCCACTAGACTCCATGCACATCCTCAAGTGGTGGAAATATTTACAAAGACAAACTTGATGAATTTCTTTGAGAAGTTTAGAGGGTTTGATGATGAAATTGCCCATGAATTTTCTCTCTCTCTGGTCCCTCACACAAGAAATCATGCTACTATAACCATCAGAGGCCTCTCCGTTGAAATAACCCCTAAATTCATTAGTAGGGTCACTACCCTTCCTCTTGGGTTGCCTTGGAGTAAAGATGAGAAAATAATTGACCAGGCTGCCAAGAGGAGATTTTTTCAAGATAATGAAACCCCTATTGAAGACAAAAATGGAATTATGAGGGCTAGTGTACCATATCCCTGGGATGAGGTTAGCTACCAAGTGATCAAATACATTTCTTGTGAGGGAAGGCACAACATTGTTTATGGATATCATTTCCGAATCTTTCAAGAATTGAGATATGGCATGGATACCTAGCACATCAAAAGCTCAGTATCCCTTACTTTCTACTTTAGTCCCTCATTGGCTCCAGCACTAAGGTACAAGAAGGAAATTCACAGCAGCTAGCTCACCACGGCCTAATCAAGATCCTAGTAGAAGAAGCCCTCCATACCCTTACAATCCCTATGGCATTGGAAGTTTTCAGAAATATGACAGTTGAGGATGACACCAAGGCATTAACCTATGATGTCAGTCCTGCTGTCAGTGAGGAGGAAGAACAGCAAGGAGGAGAAGATGAATCTAGTGGAGACATAGCAGAGCAAGAGAGGAAGGAGGAAATAAAAGAAATAGAGGAGGGGAGAGTTGAATAGGCAAAATGGGAGGTAGAAAAAGAGACAGAGCAGGAGGAGGAAAAAGAGATAGAAGAGGGAGAAAAGGAGGCAGAGAGGGCAGAGCAAAGAGAAGAGTCCCCTGAAACTTTGGAAAGAGAAGTAGCAGCTGCCCTCACTGCCCTCAGTACACCAGTTAAGCAGACGCAGAAGAGGAAAAGAAAAACCTCCATGTATTCCACGGCAAGGAAGAGTACCAGAATTAAAACAAGCAAACCTCAGCCCTCATCAAAGAATCCCATTAACATTGAAGATTCACCATCTGCCAAGGTGAAGGAATATCCTTCAAAGACACCCATAACTTATGAAAGGAGGACTGCAAGATCTTCTACATGGAAGGGAAAGGCAATTCTACAGGACCCCAAACCAGACCTACAGAAGGCTAAAATAGTCCTACAGGAGACACAAAACTTTAGGAAAAGATAGGGGGACAGCCAGAGGTAAAAGAGGAAGCACAAGAGCTACAAGAACTTGACCCCCAGCCTAATCTTGACTCCTATTATATACTACTTGAGGGAGGCAAGATAATCCCACAGAATTTTGCAATTCTATTGTTTTTCGAATTGGAAAAAGAGAGAGTGGGAACGCATAGGTGGATGTATATAGCCAAGTCCAAAGGAGTTGAGGATATTGGCCACATGGAAGACAAACTCTGGGAAATGGGTAGGGAATTTAGTGCTCTCAGAGACAGAGAAGCCATTACAAGAAGCCACCTTGAGAATGAGAATGAATTACTAAGGAGGCAGCTGCACGAGAAAGAGACTCATTTGGCATACATGGCTAGCTTATCCACAGAAGCATTACAATGTAGAACACCAGCCAAATCTTATGGCCTCTATCTGAAGGATCAATGGCTTCAATTCCAAACAAAAACTTTGGCACAAAGAGGCATAATGCCTTTCAAAGACTACAGGCAGTTCATGGATTTGTGTGACCAAAGCACCTCTGAGGACAAAGCAAAGATGGCAGAGTTCTATCTACATAACATGGCCCTCACAGACCTGAATGTGTGGGACCCCAATGCCAAGCTAGGGGATTTGCAATTAATGTCCATGGCATCATGGATGAGCCATGAAGAATTGAGGGTAGCAGAAATGAAAAGATTGTTAATAAAAGAGCAGAATGAACCATTGATGATAAGAGTTGAGCCATCAGATCCTATGGCACTCATTAGCACACACAACCTGCTTGCCAATGACCCTCAGATTGCCCCTAAATATCTAGCCAATCAGGAACAAGCCATTGCACACTTTGAAGATATGCTTAGGCTACTTGGGGATGACTGTGTGCATGCATGCATGAGAAGATGGAACACCCTACCCCACAACTTTCATATCAGAGAATACAATTCCCCCATGAGGCTGAAGGAGGCATTGAAAAGAGTGCCAATGTACAAGCACTCCATGCAAAGGCTAAAGGTCAACTGGATTGGCCTCAAACTGAGTCCTCCACTCATATTAGGCATGCTGGAAGGTAGAAGAGAAGAAGAAGAGAAGGAGCAGTGGAAGGACATAGACAAAAAGGCAGGATTTTATGGAGAACATGAGAAGACCACATCAGAAGCCTGGAATGCTCGGGAGGCCACTAGGGCCATAAAAGACAGAGATTGACTAGGTTGCTCAGAGGATGAGCAACACCTTTAGTAGGGGGGTGATGATGAGCCTCATAAATGGGTAATTATATGGGCTCATTTTACCTTGTAACCTAGTCAAATCAACAATTCTCTTAGCTTATTGTATGATTTTCTGATTATATTTATGCTTATAGGGTGAGTTGAGTTAGTTATTATGCCACGTGGTCTAACATGTATTTAATGCAAATTATTGATCGATTTCGAGGTCAAATTCAAGGATCTTGTGGTCAAACTGCAACAATAACTCAAAGTAGATAGAGGAGAGGAATTATAGGAGGGAATCCCCCTCATTTATTTCTCCTCACTTCAAATTCTCCTTCATTCAGCTCGGAGTACAAGCAGCTGAATCATGCACTAGAAGGCAGCCGAGCAAGTGGAAGATGATTGATAGTTATCTCGAGTTTTGGAAGCCAAGCCTCCCTGATTTTAAGGAAGTTGTTGGTAGCTTCAGATGTATAAGTAGAGAGTCCTAGACCTCACTAGGGTTGACTTTTTTTTTCTTGTGTAAACTCTACTCAAATTTCGAGCTTACTATTCTATGATAGTTTTATGTAATCCTGCTATTTTTTGATAATGAAGATGGAATCATTTTTGAGCTAGCACTGATTTACCTCAGACAACTGGAGCTCTTGGGTTAGGGCCCAATTCAAGCAACCAAGCTTCTCTTTACTTGTATTTGTATGCTTTACTTCAGTTTGTAGATTAGTTTATTGTTAGATGTATTTCTCTTATGGTTAAGAATAGGTTTCTTTTGATGATTTAGTAGCTTGCTTCCATTTGTGCTTTCTGTAACAGGTTAAGTAGTGATCAGAGAAGATTCAAAAGGCTAGAAACAGTGCCTTGGCCTCTTTTCCTCCCTCTGGAACCATGATTTGAGGCAAAGACTCTCTTGCTGCCCCAAAAACACATATTTTCCTCATTCCTAGGACGTCTAGTGTTTGCAGCTCTCTAGTAGGTTGATAGTCTAGTTTTGCTTTGCTTTAGATCTTCTTTATCATGTTCACTTCCTGATTTTCAATAGTCCTTTTGCGTGCTTTTCTTTCTTACATCATTTCCTTCTATACATCATAGTTTAGGCCATTTTAATGCAAAACTCTATTTTTCCTAGGATGCACTCATTTCATTGGTTGCTTGATTTTCTTGGTTGAATGTCAGTTTCTATGCAGCAGATCTCTTCCAGTAGTATTCCAGCTTACCAGTAATCACACCCTCCATCTGATCCATGCCCTATAGGTCTCCCAAACCTCACCTCAATTCTACCATAGTTTCCTTCATTTTTCGTAGAACTTCTTCCTCTCTCCTTGAGCAAACCCAATCATCTTTCTCTCTCTTGGTGATTCATGGTAGACCTTAGGCGCCCTAAAACCTCATTCCAACCTTCATCCACCTTTTCCACCCATGCTCACACCCTCAAAATAGCGAAAATTGCTCTTGGCCTCCTCCTGTAGGCCTCGTGTAGTTTCCCTGTTTTCCTCCTATAGTTTTCCTGTGTCCTCCCGTAGTTTTTCCTGTAGGCTTTCTTTTGAAGGCCGAGTGTGGGAAAATCCTCCAGAAGACCACCTAAGACCTCCTAGGACCCATCCACACCATCCTACATCCTCCCAAGCTCCAAAACTACCCTCTAATTCCACCTGCTCACTGCCACACTCGCACACAATAAATTAGATGCATGTTAAATTCACATAAGAACACATAAAAATCCAAAAAAAAAACAAAAAATCTTATTTACTTCCAGAAATAGCATGGTTAGATGTTGTTTACTTCCTTGAGTAGGTAATGGCATTTCTTTCATGGTTTTCATAGTATTTTTGGCAAAAATAGAATTAGCTTGTTAATTAGGGTTTAATAGGTTTTGCTTTACATTCCAGTCTTTCTCCTTTCTACAGATAGAATAGCATCTGTAGAGTAATCTTTCTTTCCTTTCATCACAAATAGAGCTTATTCTAAAATCTATAGAAGTTGGATTGGAGCTCCTAGTGATCTCACGCTGGCTGATCAAGTGGCAGCCTGCAGTGAGAACTAGTACTTGTGCATATAGCAGCGACGCTTCCAAGTTTGTTACGAACTACCGGGTTGATAAAAGTAAAGTTGGTAGCCCAGGAGTTGCAGCATTCTTGCTACACTGCTAGTGCTCACCAGCATCACATGATTAAGTTTGAGATTTTTGATCAGTTATTGACTGAGCGGTTCACCAAATCATTCGTCGGCAAAATTGTTGAGGACATTGCTATGGGTGGATGTGTCACTGAGGAACAAGCCATCATGTGTGCCCAGTATCTAGACTTCATCTATTCACAGTCTAGCACGTTATATGATATTTTACCTGATGCTCCCAAACCATCATCTGATCTGACGACATCTAAGTCTCTGGCTACACCTCCTGTTGATGGATTAATTGGTGAAGTGACTCGAACCCCCGCAAAATCTTCTTCCAAACAGAAGTCGGTCTCCAACGCTATTTCCAATGATTCCTCTCGCAATTCCTCAGGCCTTGGTAAAACCTCTGAGGTTCATGCTCTACAGTCTACCGCAGTAGACAAATCCTTTAAAGGTAATAAGAAAGGCAAAGGTAATGGTAAAGTCGATGCCCCGAAACAGGGCCCTCCTAAGTCGTCTGTTGGTGATGCTTCCCAACGGAAGCCCAAATATCCATGCCTCATCTATAAGGAGGATCACTATAGTAAGGGTTGTCCCAGATGATCTGAAGTTATTTGTTTGCTCAAAGGAACCCCAGCTATCCTTAAAGAGCCCTTTCTGTCCCAGCAAAACCAAATGGTAGACCAGCCTCAGTCGTCCACTTCCTCAGGTTCACAAGTGTTCATGATGAATACACCAATTAACGTGGCTACCAAGTCAAAAGGTTATCAAACTCCTATCATGACAGAAGGAAAAGAGAAAGAAGGTACCCCTTCTTCTTCTACACCATCTAGTTCTGGTCCTCTCCATATAGAGCGACCTAATCCTGATTCCGACATTCGACCACCTTTTCGAGGTGTGCTACAAAAGTCCTCGTACAATCCAATGCTCAAGCCGCTCAACATTATAACATTGTTGAAGATTTGGCTCAAGCACCATCACCTACGTCTGCTCTCGAGGTCCTTCAAAGCTATCCTTCCCAGTGGAAATCATTACTGATGGCTATTAGGGGTATTGATCCAACTGACTCTAATCTCATTTGTTTTGATCTGGAAAACCACGTTCCCCATTTACCTCATCAAATTGCCTTTCTCATTCAGGTGATTATAAATGAGAAAACCATTCATAAGACTGTCATCGATGAAGGTGCTTCTACCTGCATCATGTATATCGCTTGTTGGAAGGCAATTGGTTCTCCTACTCTGAACCAGTCCCCTAACACTTTGGAAGCTTTTGATGGATGTGATTCGCAGCCATTCGGTATTCTCCCAAACCTTGCCATTACTTTGGAGGGCAAGACTATTCACGTCGAAGTAGAGATTGTTGACACCAATCTGAACTATAATCTTCTACTCGGACGGAGTTGGACTCATGCCATGCATAATGTATCCTCCTCCCTTTTTCATGTGACCCGTTTTCCTCATCAAGGGAATATAGTCACAGTAGACCAACTTTCCTTCTTTGCCTCTTCCTCCTCGGATGGCAATGTTCCTTATGTAAAGCACACTGGTGCTCCTTATGAGAGTGTGGGGGTAGGACTCTTTAAAGATCTTGCCTTGATGGGTATTTTTCCGCTCCCACCTCCTCATGTTGCCTCTGTCAACATGATCTCGGTCAAGTCTGATCCTTGGGTCATTCCCTCACCATATCTTGTTGATACATGGGACGAGGTTATGTCATTAAGTCCTATCGAAATTAATTATGTGGAGATTGTTTCGGCTTTGCCTTCGGTATCCTCTGATTTCTCTATTTCGAGTACATCTCTCGACACGTATTCTCGATCCTTGTGGATTGGTTCTCTAGAATCCCCTGATAACTTAGCCGAGAATTTTATTTTTGACAAGAGTATCATGGAATCTTGTCTCCGGAGGAAGTACCTTGGAACGATGCTCATCATCATTCCTTGTTCTTGCCTAGCCCGGCGGTCATGTCTACTTGTCTTGAGAATTTCTCTTCTCAGTTCCTGACCCTACCACATCAAGCGCCGATCATGACTCATGAAGTTTGGTCGGAAGGGGACATGGGTAACAATACCCAAACGATGCCGATTGATATTACTGTCAAGCCTGGTGTCGTTGAAAATGTCCATATCGGGGTAACTTGTTATTCAGATGAGATCAAGCTCTATACTCATCTATTCCAAGAGTTCCGGGATGTTTTTGTGTGGTCATATGAAGAAATTCCCGGCATTAACCCAAGTATAGTCGTGCACAAAATTCCAACTTACCCTCATGCGAATCCCGTTCATCAACGGCTTCGTCCAGTGCACCCTCGAAAAGCAGCCACCATTAAGGGTGAAGTTGAAAAACTTCTTAAAGCTCGATTTATTTATCGAATCCCTCTTACAGATTGGGTGTTGAATATTGAATCGGTAACAAAGAAACAAGGCACTATTCGTGTTTTCATCGATTACCGTGATCTCAATCGTGCCTGTCTAAAGGATAATTACCCCACTCCTTTCATTGACCGTATCATTGATGAATGTGCTGGGAGTGAATTCTTTTCCTTTATGGATGGTTTTTCTAGTTACAACCAGATAAACATTGCGTCGGCTGATCAAGATAAGACAACCTTTATCTATCCATGGGGGACCTTCGCATATAAAAAGATCCCTTTTGGCCTTAAGAATGCTGGGGCTACATTTCAAAGAGTGATGTCTTATGTGTTCCACGACATTCCAAACATCATTCAGCCTTACTCGGATGATCTGCTCGCTCATTCTCGTAAATGCCATGATCATCCTGATTATCTCCAACAAATTTTTCTTCACAGTAGACACTACAACATTCTTTTGAATCCACATAAATGTATATTCTGCGTCGAATTCGGACGACTCCTTGGCTTTATCATTTCGAAAGAAGGTATTATCCTTGATCCTCTTAAACTCAAGGCCATTATTAATTTACCCCCTCCATCTTCATTGCATCAACTACAGAATCTGCAGGGAAAGGAAAATTTCCTCCGTCGTTTTGTACCAAACTATGATGAGCTAGCTTTAGGGTTCACCCGGTTGCTCAAGCAAGGAACCCCATTTGCTTGGGATGAGGCTGCCCAAAATTCTTTCGATGACCTAAAAGTTGTTCTCATAAATTCTCCTTTGTTGCACCCTCCGAACTATCATCGCAATTACTTCCTCTATCTAGCTGCATCCTCTAGTACAAAGGCAATGAACATGTTATTTACTACCTCAGTCGCAATCTCCTCGACACCAAGATGCGTTATGCTCACATTGAGAAGTTGCCTTTGGCTATCGTACAGGTTGTTCAACGCTTTCGGCATTACATTCTCCTCTGCACTACCACTGTGATTTCTGAATGCAACCCCATGACCTGCATCCTGACTCGTCAGTTGCTGGGAGACAAGTATTATAAGTGGATTTTCATGCTCCAATAATTCGATTTGGTGTTCACTACTGCCAAATCTAAGAAATCATTGGTCTTCGCTGAGTTTATTTGCTCCCTTCCCTCTGCTTCTCTTCCTGTCGGTGCTAATGAGCAACTCCCAAACGATACTCTTTTCCTAATTATCACTCTCAACCCCTGGTACGATGATATCATCGTGTATCTCCAGACATCCACCTTCTGGTCTGCATTGACCAAGGATGATCGTCAACATATTCGACATCAATCCCAACCTTACGGTATAATTGGAGATACTTTATACCACATCGATGTCAATTCAATTCTTCGCCACTGTCTCACTCTCGAGGAGGCTGAGAGAGTCTTGAATGACTACCATTCTGGTGCATGTGGTAGTCATCTATTTGGATATGCTACTGCTCAAAAAATACTTAGCGTTGGTTATTTCTAGCCCTCCATCTTCAAGGATTGCATCCTTACTGTTCGCAAATGCCATGACTGCCAAATTTATCAGTGAAAAATGCGTGACCCACCCGCTCACCTACACCTCATTATTATCGTTGGTCCTTTGCCAAATGAGGCATTGACTATATGAAATGTAACCCTCGTTCAGCTGGGAGGCATGGTTATATTATCGTTTTTGTGGATTACTTCACCAAATGGGCCGAAGCGATGCCTACATACTCTGCGGACGGTAAAACGACGGCTCATTTTTTGTTCAATAACGTTATTTCTAGGTTTGGAGTGACTCAGACCATTGTCACCAACCATGGTTCCCATTTTCGAGATTACATGATGGCTAAGCTGACTTCTACATTGGGCTTATGCAACAATGGCTCAACCCCATATTACCCTCAGGCCAATGGCCAAGTTGAAGTTGTGAACAAAGTCTTGGTTACGATGCTTCAGTGCACCATTGGGATACACAAGTCAAATTGGCATCTCATTCTCTTTTCAGCTCTGTGGGTTACCGAACCTCAACCAAGGATGCACCTGGATTCACACCGTTCCAGCTAGTCTACGGTCTAGAAGTGACTTTACTGATTGAGTGTAAAATTCCCTCACTCAAGCTGGCTGTCGAACTTCTCCCTGAGACCTCACCTCAGGAAGAGCGCCTCTTGTATTTAGAACAACTGGATGAGACTCGTCGTCTTGCTACTTTGGTCATCGAAGCATAGAAAAAGTGGGTCAAGTCCCATTTTGATCAGTTTGTCTCTCCTCGAGCTTTTTCTGAGGGCGATTTGGTTCTTTTGTATGATCAAGCTAATGATAAGTTGGGGGCAGGTAAGTTCGAACCCATGTGGCATGGGCCCTACATTGTCAAATGTGTGTTACAGAAAGGGGCTTATGAGCTAATTGATTATGAGGGAAATCCCTTAGACAAGCCCCGTAATGGGCTTTATCTCAAAAATTACTATGCCTAGGTCATCTTGCATGGCTACTTTTGTACAATAGTGTGTTATTCATTTTTGTGCAGTGTGGTTTGGTGTGTTGTTTTTCAAGCAGATTTCCTGCTTATTATGTTTTTACCTGCTTTGCAGATGTCTGTGTCTCCTCACATCAGTTTCGCTGATGGTGCTTGTCGTAGTACCCAGAATCTATCATCCGCGGCATGGTCCATTTATGACCCAAATGGTGAGTTAATTGATATTCAACATATTTTTTTAGGTCAAACAACTAATAACATTCCTGAGTATAGCGCAGTTATCGAATTTTTATCAGAAGCTATTGCTCTTGACATCCGGGAATTGGTTGTCAACCTTGATTCACAACTTATTGTTCTTCAACTCAACAGGAAATATTATGTCAGAAACCCTCAAATATTGAGAATGTATTTGCGTATTCGTCTATTGAAGAGAAATTTTGATTAAATTACAATCATCATAGTCCTAGGCATATGAATACATTGACATATGCATTAGCTAATTATGTGTTGGATAGACATTTACGAAACATGTGAAAAACAAAAACAAAACATTTGTACCATAGTAAGCAAGGAAATATAACATATATATATATGTCAATAATGCTTGATTGCCATACATTAAAACCCCAAAAAATAATAAATGTGTTCAAATACATCTATGGTTCGCAGGCCTCAAAAATGTAAAATGCTAATCCTATGGACTACTTCACATTGTTCTCATGACAACACATAACTGCTTGAACTACATGAGTTAGTAGTCGGCGGATCCGATCTGATACCACCACTGTGTGCCTCTGATACTAGCATGGGATGTCACCCACCCGGACATACTCTGGGATACCTCTGGTCAATCCCTCGATGTTCCGCACGATTTCCTCCTCATTATCACTTCCTTCTTGATAAGGAGCGATATCTAACTATTGAGCAATGCTCTTGGAAATCGGGGACATCACGGCAGGACGCTCTGGTCCCACATCTGCATTTACAAAATCAAAATGTCATGAATTCATGTATTTCAAAAACATTAAAAAATCAAAAATCAAAATTGTTTTTTTTTTACCTCCATCGTCATAATCTTCCCCCTCTGGGAGCGGCATATCTGGATCGCCGCAAAATTCGGTACCATTATAGAGCCAATCCTCTACTACGATCAGTTGATGTCGTAGCCACGAAAAGAAGGTGGGCTTATGTGACATATGTTGGTCCCCGGTGATTCTAGGAATCAATGCACTCCAACGAACCATCCATGGGTCTCATGGCAATGGCGAATCCACCTCAGCAAATTATTAGTGAAATAGCGGGACCCAGTCCAAAAAGAAGGTCACTAGAATGGAACCGTAGCAGAATTGCTTCAGTTTTCCTGTCTTGGCTTTGGATAGCTGACGCTTCATTTTTACCTTCATGGCTTCTGCCCAGTTGAATATAGTCGGCGCCATAAAGCCTATAGCATACTAAAACTTGGACTTGTTAGACTCATGTTGTTCCTAAGCCCCAACCACTCTGTTTATGGTCAACAGTGGCACCTTCAGCACAATATCCTGAACAGTCATGATCTCTATCTTGTCGCTCTTTGATTTTAGTGTTTCTGGGCATTGTTCTACGAGAAATATGTTGACACTTGCCCCAATAGGCCTGAACCCATACGGAATGACTGGTTCCCCTCTTCGTGATAGCCCTGTGATGAAATAATTGTCAGAAGTTTCCAAATCCAGTTCTTGGTCCCAGATCATAAAAAAATTCCCAATTGACATCCCAGAGACTAATCAAATACTGCAGCAATTTGGGTTGAGCCTGAAGACCAAGTGTGAGGAAGAATTTGAGGAGCCCATAGTTCCTCAGGGAATTCAAGCAATTTGGGTCTGCCATTGCCTATGAATCAATGTCCTCATGCTCACATTCCTCCAATCAACCATTTTTCACATTTTTTTCCCTGCAAAAACCATAAAATCAAGTCAATAAGCATCCTTGGCTAAAGAAATTTGGATAAAATCAGAGAAATCCAGGAAAAAAATTGAATTTTTTGTGTTCATGGCGTCGACACAATTCACAGAGGTAATAACCCTCGAACAACGCGATTCTGTGCCTGGAAATCGCACTAACCAAGGGAATTTTTTTTTGCTAAATCCTCCTCAAGAAATATAAGAAATGGTTAAAAACGGGAAAAATAAGCATTAAAATGAAGCTAAAGGTCTCGGCTCTTACCTGCAACTGACAGATCGTCGAATGGCCTCCCAGATCTCCCACAATCTACTCCTGAAAATCTAGGGCACAAATGGGTGAAAAGTTCTCCACACAAGGTAAAAAGGTAAAATGGTAAAAATTATTTACTTTTTCCTCCTTTTATTCATTTTTCATGAAATATTAGGGTTTTAAAAGTATTTTTAACCTATTTTTACCTCAGAAATTGGATAATGCGTTTACCTTTTGTGCAGCGACAGGTGACAGATTACTGATGATGGTACTAGAGTCATGTTTAAGCTCTTTTCTCGACTCATAAAACTCAAATGAAAAGATCGCCGAGTATTTTTCCCTTTTTAACTCATAAAAGAGAATAAAAATGGGGGGTTCACTTTTAAGCTCTTTTCCGACTCTTTAAACACGAAAATATTGTCGAGCTCTTGTCGTTTTGAACTCGTTAAAGGCTGTGAAACATCGTTTACCCAGTATACATTTACCCCTTTTTCGGGCTGGGATAAACTATTTACGAAAAAGGTACTCCTTGACTGAAATGGTCAAGTGGTTCTCTCAAGTATCATTTTCTACCTTTTTGGGCTCGAGAGACACAAATGTACGAAAAGGGACCATGTGGAGTTTTCTTTTCTGTGTCTTTTTCAAACTCTCTAAACATGAAAAAGATACCGAGTTACACCTTTGTCGAACTCGTTAAAACATTAAACGACATCGGATTCGTCACCATGACAGACATGAGCTTCTCCTTCCTAGGGCTCATTAAACTTACTAGGTCAGATTCATCCGAAGGATGAACTTACAGTGCAATCACATGCTATCCCCTTCAAGCTTGCGATTAAAAAATAATTGGGGTACCTGCCAGAAATGGTGGGGGAGAATGGGAAATTCTATCAGTTGTGTTGGAAGCTCACTCTTAAACATGACACTTTCTACTTCGTGTTGGGTTGGGATATCCTCCTTTCATCATTGACCTTCCTGGGTTGGGCCGTTCATTTTTTCCTTCCATTTGATCTCTACCACGTCATCATGACCACCGATCCAATGGATCCAAAAGCTGCCAAACTCCGAAGTCGTGTCGTCGATATGTTCAAGAGTTCATCCTTCTACAATTACAATTACTCCTGATTCTCTATATCATCTGAAATCATTGCATCCCTTTATCTCATGTCAATAATGTGGGAGACATCATGGCCCTCCTTTGACACGGTCGCTTCCTATGGACTTCAGCTCATTATCTAGGAAGTTGGCCGAGAGACTCCCTTCCAGTACCTTAGAGCTTGCATGCCCTAATGGCAAGTTCTTCGCACTCGATGATAATTTCACATCCTTAGCTTTCGATCGGGTGATTTCACAGGTGTTAGAATTCAATTCCTTTATTCACATTCTGTGGATTGTGTTGCTGGTACCTTGAGAGCCATTGTCATTATTGGTGGTTTCTCTTGCGCTTGTTAATGGTTCACATCATTGACCGGTAATCAAGCGACTTTCTAGCATGTTCAACTTCAACACATTCATTCACATGTTAGGATTTGTACTTTGATCGAGTCGTGTTGGAGCGCAAGACCCTGGGCTCAGATTACACAAGTCTAGGTTGCAAGGCAATGTGACATGATCATGTTGATGTACATGTCTCTTTCATATGGATGGTTGTGACCATACCATGAGTTGGTATATGTGATCCTTCTCATTATTGGATGGTTGTGACCATTCCATGGTTTCGATATGATCCTCCTTACTCAATGGCTATGCCCATGCCTCGGATCCATTTACATGATCATTCTCTGGATGGTTGCATCCATACCACGATTCATGTATCATTTGTCAACGTTTTCAGTGATGTATATGTATCTATGCTTTCTTGCAGGTTTTCCAACGAAGGACTCTGGTTCCCCACATCTACTTGTAAAGCATTTGAACCCTCACTCTAGTTCGGCCTTCCCGCTTTACGGGGCATCTGTTACTCAGCATTTTTTCACTGGACTTGTACTCCCCATTCCAAAATCCTAGAGGACCTCTGCAGTGAACCCTAAAAGCTTGCCCATCATGAGTAAAGTCCCATTCTGTCTCTCTTCATGAGCAAAACAGTTCCCTTTTACATCATTTCCCAAGAATCTTCCTTCTACCCCAGTTTACAAGACCGACGTTAATGACCCATTTGCTCCTCATGTTGATTTACAGAGATTAAAACTAGGACTAGTGTCATAAGGCGCTACTGAGCCTTTTCTCAGTCGCGCTGATCCTCTTTTGGCAAGTTTTTTAAATATGGAGTTGAAGCTTCCAGGTCTAGAAGCTTTGCAATGTAAGTCTGGTAAATGGTTGGGCTAGATGGAGCAGAGGAAGTCAGTTTGGGCTCCTTTCCCCTATTAGCATGGAACTAATCCAAGAGATAAGGCCTTCTCCCATGATAAGAGGAACCATCTCCCCTCCATCCAAGATATATAAACCCCTCCTTTTACAAGCTAAACTAGTTTTCAGTCTTAGTATTTTTGGAGCTTGAATAATCAGCAAAACATCTATAGCTTGTAGCTCTCTAGTTTATGTTCGAGGGAGAATAGGGTGTTTGGTTTGGTTTGAGACTAAAGGGAAGAAGCCTTAAAACTTCCATTGTTGGGGTTATCCATGAGATTCTAGCAAAAGTGTGGGAACCCGGATATGTTGGAGGAGACTAGCAACGTCAAGGAATTGGTTGTAATCTATTTCTGAACTTATATGAATACAACTATTGATTGATTTCCTACATTAAAGTGTTATCTTACATTTGATGGCTTAATTTTCCTTGACATGCTAAGTAGGTTGATGCAATTTGTATGATATCACATTTGTTGTTGTTGTTTGTTTACTTGTTTCATGTATTCGAAGGAAGGAAACGAAAAGTAGCTAGAGTAAGGAAGCAGGATCATCACCAAGCGAATAGCATTCTAAGAGGTAGGCCCTCTTATTTGATTATAGCTTAAGGAAGTTTTCCATAGATTGTTTGTTTGTGGCTAGACCCACTCTCTTAGGCTAGAAGAATTGTTTGTGTCCACACTGAGAATTTATCTGCACCACAATAGCCAAGGGTGAAATTGTCCCTTGTGGTTGTTCAACTACCCTCATGATCATTCGACTTCCATGACTTTCCAACTTACATGACTCTTCGTTCAACGAGTGGGTCTCTTGGACTTCCACGTTACATCACATTGATTGACAACCTAGACCATAGTGGAGATGTGGGCGACATGACTCAACATGACTTGACATGACAGTGCTAGTACATTCGTGCTACTGCTTAAGTACATGTTGAGCTACAATGTTGCTGGGTGACGGATGTCTTCATGGTGTATCATAGCTTCACCTATACATGGCAAAGTGTGTGGAGTCTTCGATGGTACTTGGTTTGCTTGATGAATCTTAAGCATGTTGTTCCTTTCTTGCATGTTGGAAGGCTTGATAGGCTCATCTATTCATAAAGGTGCATGTTCGTTGTGTTTGTCTGCTTCACATGCTTCGTTCGTTCGTTGGTTGGTGAACCTATCCTTCTACATATGCTCCCTTCGTTCATCAAATTCATTGTCTTTCCATGTTTGTTGGTGTACCTGTACTTGCAGTCACTCATGACAAGATGACATCAGATCCAAAACCTCCTAGTCTACCATGACACATGATCATTTCGGATGCAAGTGACCAGGAGAGGCAGAAAGGTTGTGAAGCAGGATGATGGCACTGGGTACTGTTGATGAAAACTGCGCAAGAGACACTGAGTGATGGAGATGAGAAATATGAGTCGACAGTGACTATCTACAAGGTCTGGCTCAGCTGGGAGGCAAAATTACGCAAAGTTTGGGAGGGACAGTTAGGGCTACAAGAAGGCAAGGTAGGCATGCTCTACACATTGTTCGAAAAGAACAGCCAATGAGGGATGGACAACCATATTTGTGCAATTTTCCAGAGGAGCAGGCTAGGTTGCATGATGGGTCACTTGGCAGGGATTGCACAGTTTTCTTGGGGAACTGCCAGAGAGACTGGCAGTTAGAGCTGCGCAATTCCCAGAGGGAACTGCCAGTCTATTGTTGGGGTCACTGACAGCCAGAAATGCGCAATTACTATAGGGAACTTCCATTCTGCTGCTGGGGTCACTGGAAGCTAGAACTACACAATTCCTAGAGGGAACTTCCAGTTGGCTGCTCAGTCCCTTGTAGCAAAAATTGTGCAATTCTAAGAGGGAACTGGCAGTCCTGCTAGGAGATGTTGGCGGGGAAATGCACCGAGGCTAGGAGGCCGGCCTACTAATCATCTCTACACAATTTTTGAGTTGAGCTCATTGATGGGTAGTGGAAGACCTGCTCGTGAATACTTCGTAATCTCTGAGATGAACAGTCGGTCAACTGTCTGGATGACTGACTGGGAAAACTGCGCAATTTTCTGAAGGAGACAGGGTCGGGCATTTGGTGTTTGTCCGGTTTGTCTGTGCAATTTCCTCAGTCAGTTAAGCAAGTGAGTTCAGTGGCCTCTGCACAAATTTTGAAGGGATTCAGTCCGAGGTGACTATCAGGTCCGACTATCCGAGTGACAAGCATGAGAGTTGATTTCATTACTTGCAGGCAGTGCAGCTTGAACAAGCTAGCTTGGTGCTTCTGCGTTGCTTTGGTTGACAGTCGATCGAGTCGATGGTGGGGTGATGGTCCGGCTGTCAGAGCGGAGTCTGGTCATCAGAACTTTAGCAAAAATGACTAAGTGTGTGAACAATTGAGATATGCATAGGTGATCATACGAATACACACTCACATGACCTGACGACAAAATGACCCAAACCATCTAGACACACATGTTCAACATGACTGACTGATAGTGCAAGTGACAAGCACAACACTCGTGATCGATCATTCATGATCGATATGGTGCTTGCACAACAGTGAATGTGACTCTGTGTGTGAGTGCGATACATGGTTTCATAGTGAACACAACAAGCACATACGAAGCGAAGACTTTGAGCATAACTAGAACATGGTCACAAGCATGACTTAGACATCAGCATGCAGAGACTTGAATGCAATGAACAAGCAAGGCATATGTAAAGACTCACACGAGCTCACAGAGTGAACCCGAGTGTGTGCATTCATCAAGTGAAACTCTTTAAGGGAGGCTCCGAAATTGGTGCAGGCCGAAATTTTGGAGGGTGGTTGTAGCTGCTACAACACTTGGTGACACACTGGTAGAATTCCAGCTTCTCTGTTTCAGTTCATTGCTAGCATAGGGCCTTGGACTTTCGGGGAGTATTGAATCATTGTGCGGGTTACTTCAATTTCCCCACTTACCCCATGGACATACATGGTTCACCATTAGATCTCAATGATTTGAATCCGGGAAGGGTAGTTTAGCTCACGAGTTGAAGATTTTCAAAGTATAAGTTTTCGTCTTTGGTGTTGCTCTGCTTCCAGCAGACCTGGACAGTACCCCAATGGACTCACGTAGGAACACACACATTTCTCCACTTCCAGCGAGCCTGGTCAGTATCCTGGTGGAGTTGCATGCTTCACCTCACTGCGCAAGAAGCCTTTCTCTTCTTTCGCCTTTGTATTTTTCAAGAGGAATGTGCATGGGCACTTATTTATTTTTAGGGCAGAAGAGGGATCCCAACTTATTGAGAGAAGAAGAGGTTGTTCCTTCAGAGAATCATGTAAGACCTCTGACATAGTTTTTCTCGTTTAGATTTCCCCCTTCTCCATTTCTACTAGTTGGATGAGCTTAAACACACAGAGCAGAAGGCTGAGTACAGGCATGGGATTTCCTAGTGTGGACACAGATTCATGGTTGGACCGAAAATTCCCTTGCAGACAGTTTTTATTTTCCATCAGGACTTCATCGGCCGAAGGTTACAACCAAACACAGAGAAGGCGGACACAAGACTAGCCAAGTGTTGTAGTGTCACAAGTCTCTTCAAATTTTAGCCACATACTCTATTCAAAATCCAGAACGTAGTAGTTGGAAGCACTTATTTCTAGAAACAAAAATAGTAATATACCAAGCAAACAAAACAAACATAAACAAAAATAGTAAGCAAAGCAAAGCAGAAGCAGAAGCAGAAGTAAAATCAAAAGCAAAGAAAGTAAGATACAACACAAGCAAGAAAACAAACAAACATGCAAAGCAAGAAAGAAAACAAGCATGCAAGCAAGCAAACTGAAAGAAAACACTACTCCTACTCCTAAGCTAATGGTTCATGGGCCTATTCACGTGAAGTGATATTTCCAATGCAGCCAACGTGCATTGGTTGACCCATGTTGGTGAAGGCTTGGTCCACGAGCAACCCAGTTGTGCGAACTAGAAAATGTGAAAGATACAACAATGAAAAGAGACACACTCCAAGCTTACAAGTGTCCACAGGACAAAAATGAGTGAAAGTGCATGTCATGCACTCTATGAACTTGCCATGGTGTTGTGATACACTGCATGCAAATGTTGAGTGTATGCATTCCCTTGACCATGATATACAAGAAAACGTGAGAAAGGTAGACCACTTATGTTAAACAAAGTGTGCTTGCTGTGTAAGATTCCTCCAATGCATGAACGATGGGATCATGTAGTTTGAGTGGAGAAAGTAAAATTTGAGTGTTAGATTGATCTTGAGTGCATATAGATGAGTGATGAGGAGCCTTGAGTGTTTGAAAAATTTCTTGATCAGAAGTGAAACCAACCTCAGGACAGCGAGGGCCTGACATAAACATCAACTCGGGCTGAAGTGCCTCGACAATCTGTGGGGTTTCGACTTCATTGACAGATGTATATTCGTAGACCAGTGGCTTAGACGAATTAACAACGAGTGAATAAACATCATGATCGGATGACGATGTGAAGAGATAATGAAAACCAAGATCAGAAAATTCAAGATGTTGGTCGGCATCCTCATGGTTTGATGAATCACACAGACGGTTAGATGAGAAGCAAGGATGTTCACCCTCTGCATTTTCAGAAAGAGCAGATGAAATATCAATTGGATTTTCAATGAATGATTGGTCCTCTCCTTTCTTGTATGATGGGCTAACATACATTGTGTCCTGCGAAAGATCAATAATGGGTGCATCCATGGATGAAGACACAAATGAAAAATCATGGATGGCAAGTTCACCAATGATGTTAGGAAAGAACAAAGGGGGCTCGGACAGAAGGTAGTCATACTTCGTCGAGTGTTGATGCTCAAGATCCCACTCATACTCTTCGTGAATGACATCGCATGTTGGTTGTGCAACACCAGCTCCGTCAATGGCTTGTTCGTTGTTCACAACAAGTGAAGAGTCCAGAATGGAAGAACACAAGACAACATCATCTGAAGGAACACTTGAGTGCGAAGACGGAGGACGTAAAGTAGAATGCATATGAGAACATGAAGGACTCACAACCAAATTTGCGCCAAAATTGAGTGAAGTGATGTTGGGAGCATGTGAAAACTGAACAGGCATGTGAGCATGATCCTCAACATCACTTAACATTGGTGGAGTCGTTGAATGAGGGGAAGGCGGAAAATTGGTCGAGACAGTGACCGCTTCCACATGAGATTGCGTAGCTCTATCAGTGAAGAATGTTGAGTGAGGCTTGATCTCAAGCTTCCTCTTGGGACGGGCATATTTCTTAAGGCAGTACTCAAACCAATCCCACAGATAGACAAATTTCATCTGGCTCCTTGGAGCTTGAAACTACAAGTCATGGGAATGCTGCCAAAAATCAATAACCGATTCATGCGGAGCCTTCCGTTTCTATAGCAATTTTTGTTCAAGGTGGTCTGGATCAAAATGATATAAAATGTCTTCAACAAGATCATAGAAGTGCTCAAATGAGTGCACGCTGTCAGATGGTAGGCTGAGTAGCCAATGAAATGGAGATTCGCAAAGTGTGTATGCAAGAAGCAAACAAGCATGTTCATCAAAAAATCCATCTTCCTCATGAAGCATGGAAAGAAAGTCATGTAAGGACTCAGGCCAGGCCACTTAGCTTCACCATCATACATGTAAGTGGACAAGAGATCGAACAATTCCCCCGTGATGGAGACATCTTCACGATTCAAAAAACATCGCAGAGGGAGAAGAGTGCAAGAATCCATGAAAGATATGTAAAGGTTCAAAACTGGATGATAGGACACAGCTTGTCATCTAGCCCTCCTTCAAGCACCAGAAATGTTAACAATGTTGAACCTGCCAACATTCATGAGATCACCCCGGTATGAAGTCCCAACTAGAACTCACACCATTTGGTGTGGGAGTCCCATCCGGTATGATGGCCCAGTCACCATTTTCTTAAGGATTTGCCTCAACTCTTGCTAGTCAGCACAGGCGAGTGGTTCGCTTTGACTTTGAGAAGTGAGTTTCATGTGCCTGGTGGGTATAAGTGTACTTGTGTCAATGGTTCTTTCACTGTGAGGGGAAGAAGGTGAAGGTGAGTTCCAGGTTGAAAGGGATTTGTCTCACCTCGGCTAGGAACACACAACATAAAAGGACATAGACATCTTCTAGCAGAGCATTCCACTCGGATGTGGTAGTCATAACATACAAACGAATCAGTCAAAACGATTGCAACGGTTGTTACAGCAAGGTTCATGTGAAAGGTTTGTCTGATGTCTGACAGAGAATTCGACACGGACAGGACAGTATTAACAGCATATACAACACATTTCCATTAATATATTATAACAAATGAATTAGTTCAAATGTAGAACACAGGTTAAAGCAAGATGCATTACAAGTGTTAAAGATCAATCTTACAACAAATACAATACATGTGTGAAAATGTGTTGGCCTATTAACAGGCTTCTGAATTAAGAGAAAGTTCCAAGACACATCGTTACACCATACATCACTAACCCCATCAGCGGGGCATTGGAGCCACTACTTACTCCTCAAAGAAAAGATTATAGACTCTCTTGGCTATGTGGGAGGATCTGAGGTTAAAACTCCCTTGCATGTACAAATGAGTGGGTATTTATAGCCAAGGGTGAAACTGACCCTTGTGGTTGTTCAACTACCCTCATGATCATTCGACTTCCATGACTTTTTGACTTACATGACTCTTCGTTCAACAAGTGGGTCTCTTGGACTTCCAGGTTACATCACATTGATTGAAAACCTAGCCCATAGTGGAGATGTGGGTGACATGACTCGACATGACTTGACATGACAATGTTGGTACATTCATGCTGTTGCTGAAGTGCATGTCGAGTTACAATGTTGTTGGGTGATGGATGTCTTCATGGTGTATCATAGCTTCACCTCCTTATGACGAATTTCGTGAAGTCTTCGATCGTACTTGGTTTTCTTAATGAAGCTTCAGCATGTTGCTCCTTGCTTGCATGCTGGAAGGCTTGACAGGCTCATTTGTTCGCGGATGTGCATGTTCGTCGCATTTTTCCACTTTGCATGTTTCATTCGTTCGTTCGTTGGTGAACCTGTCCTTATCCATGTGCTCCCTTCGTTCATCCCGTTCGTCGTCTTGCCATGTTTGTTGGTGTACTTGTACCTGCAGTCACTCATGACGAGATGACATCAAATCCAAAACCTCCTAGTCTACCATGACACATGATCATTTCAGATGCAGGTGATCGAGAGAGGTAGCAAGGTTGTGAAGTGGGATGATGGCTCTAGGCACTGCTGATGAAAACTACGCAAGAGTCATTGAGTGATGGAGACAGATAATCTGAGTTGACATTGACTATCTGCGAGGTCTGGCTCGGCTGGGAGGAAAAATTGCGCAAATTTTGGGAGGGACAGTCTGGGCTGCAGGAAGGCAAGGCAGGCATGCTCTGTGCATTTTTCGGAACGAACAGTCAGCGGTGGTTGGATAGCCAAGTTTGTACAATTTTCTAGAGGAGCGGGAGGGTTGCATGATGGGTCACTTGGCATAGATTGCGCAGTTTTCTTGGGGAACTGCCCAGGAGACTGGCAGCTAGAACTACGCAATTCCCAGAGGGAACCACTACTCTGCTGCCAGGGTCACTGGCAGCTAGAACTGCGCAATTCCCATAGGGAACTTCCAGTCTACTGCTGGGTCACTGGCAGCCAAAACTACGTGATTCCCATAGGGAACTACCAGTTGGCTGCTCAGTCACTGGCAACAGAAACTACACAATTCCCAAAGGGAAATACCAATCTGGTGCAAGGAGATGCTAGCAAGGAAATGCATCGAGGCCAGGAAATCGGCCTGCTAATCATCTCTATGAAATTTCTAAGCTGAGTTGACTGATGGGTAGTGGAAGACCTGCTCATGAATACTGCGCACTTTCTTAGATGAACAGCTAGTCGACTGTCCAGGTGACTGACTGGGAAAACTGCACAATTTTTTGAAGGAGACAGGGATGAACACTGGGTGTCTGTCCAGTCTATTTGCGCAATTTCCTCAGTCAATTAAGTGAGTGAGGTCAGTGGCCTCTATGCAAATTTTGAAGGGATTCAATCCAGGGTAACCACTGGGTCTCACTATTAGGGTGGCCAGCATGAGAGTTGATTACATTTCTTGCAGGAAGCGCAGCTTGAACAAGCTAACTTGGTGCTTCTGCACTATTCTGGTTGACAGTCGATTGAGTTGATGGTGGGGTGATGGTTCGACTGTTGGAGTGGAGTCTGTTCGTCAGAACTTCAGCAAAAATTACTAAGTGTGTGAACAATCGAGAGATGCATAGGTGATCATACGAACACACACTCACATGACCTGACGACGAAATGACCCAAACCATCCAAACACACATGTTCAACATTACTGACCAACGGTGCAAGTGACAAGCACGACACTCGTGATCGATCGTTCATGATCGAGACGACGCTTGTGCGATAGTGAATGTGTCTTAGTGTGTGAGTGTGATAGATGCTTTCATAGCAAACACAACAAGCACATACAAAGTGAAGAATTTGAGCATAACCAGAACATGTTCGCAAGCATGACTTAGACATCAGCATGTAGAGACTTGAATGCAATGAACAAGCAAGGAATATTTAAAGACTCACATAAGCTCACGGAGTGAACCTGAGTGTGTGCAGTCATCAAGTGAAACTCTTCAAGGGAGGCTTTGAAATTGGTGCAGGCCGAAATTTTGGAGGGTGGTTGTAGCCACTACAACAGATTTCTGTTTAAAATCCTAATGTGTCCTAATCTCTCAGGTCATCCTCCTACTCTATGTGCATTGAATTTTCTTTGATTTGTGTTAGTTTATTTATGGTGAGTAAAAGTCCCTCCAATTGTTTGAAGTGGTGAAATTAAATTGTGGTTGAGTCTTTGATTCAATTAAAATTGTTGTTTGTTTCTTGTATGTTTGAAAGGAATATAGATTTGCTATTGTTTGAGCATTATTAGTTCTTTTGAGACCATAAAAGAAATTGATTATTCATTTATTCAGTTTTCATCTCAAAGTTTACTTTTCGTAAAGTGCATTAGATCACATTACATTGAAAAGTCATTTTTGGGATCATCATTGAACATAGATTACATTATTTAGTGGTTGAAAGATAAAAAGTGCATTGAGTTCATTCTCATTCATTGAAAGAAAAATTGAAATCCCTTAGCTTTTGGTGGTTTCATTTGGAAAATGAAAATGAAATATCTAGTTAAGAAAGTTGTTTGTTGCATTCTTCATTCTTGCATCATTGTTTGAATCTCTTCCCTTACTAGATTATCTTTCATCGAAATGGAAAGAATCCTTTTCTCATGATATTTGCATCATAGGAGTTCAGATGACATCATTTTGATCCTTCAAAATGAAACTTAATTGAAGATAAACTTAAAATTTACCCTAATTAACCTATGGAGAATTTGGAACTTAATGCAAACATTTAGAGGTCTAGGCTAGAGATGTGTTCTGACATCATTAAACATAGCAGTTATTGTTATTTGCTAGCATTGTATCCCGGGGGTGAAATATTGTTCCACGTATGGAAGTGTATATGACCGTTCTCCAGTACTTTCGTGTATATAGGAGGTTCTCCACGCATGGTAAGTATATGGGAAAGCTCTCATCAAACGTTACACATTAGATAACACTACTACGGACTGCACTCCAATGTACCATTGTGTATATTTTGGGAGTCCCCTATAGGTTTTTATCCATCCATAGGTAACCAAGTCTGCTACCTTGTATATCGTGATACACCGAACACAACATTCGGGAAGATTAGTTGGCGTACGTTAAGTCATTGGTTCGCCAAGGTATATATTGCAGTTCACGTTTGTTTGGTAAACATTTATGCCGAGTTACCCCTTTTTGATTTATTTTTGTTAAGTTCTAAAATCAATTAATTGACCACAGAAAAACATTCTTCTTGTGGAAATACTCCTTAGTAGATCTTATATTGAGACTAATGGAACCATTCCCCGAGTTCACCAACCAAGGAAACCCCTCTAACGGGAATCCTGGTCCTTTTCCTTCTTTTGGAAATGTTGGTGCTCCCTATATGGCAACGTTTTCCCTTCCTGGGTTTACCATTGGTTTTCCAGTTTGGTTATTTTTGACCCCTATGGTTTCAAATGTCCAAACTGCTCCTCAACCGAGCTCTCCTCCACCTGAACAGTATCAACCTCCAGTTGAGCCTAAAGTTGACTCTTTTCCTTCTTCGCCTGTTTGGTCTTCTTCCTCTTCTTCCTCTTCGTCTGGTGAAAGCCTGCAAGCTAGTAACTAGGTGGATAAGAAGAAGAAGAAAAGGAATATTAAGAAGAAGAAAAATAAGCAAAGGGCCAACCAAGTGACCATTGCTACAGATGTAACTGATGTTGAAAAATATTCCAATAAAACCCATAAAGTGAAATTCCCTTGCAATATTTGTCAGGGTGACCACCTTCTTCGAGAATGTCCTAGTATTCCCAAGATATTAGAAGTGTGGTCCGTAGGTTCACATTGACCTTTTTCATCAACCTTTGGACATCATGCTGGTGATAAAGCTTCAACTTGTGATAGTAAAGCCCATGGGAAAAAAGGAAAAAGTCAAATTTCCATGTAGGTTATGTGAAGGAAATAATCTTATTCATATTTTTCCTTGTATGGATGAAGCCTCAAAAGTATTGGATAACCTTACTTCTTCTCAACCTCGTCTTCCGACTGGTTATCGAAATATTTCCCTTGATCCTCCACTATTTTATCAAGTGATTGATTAGAACTCATCTCTGATCAATCCCACTCTCTCTGAATGGGAATCCCATGAGTCTATTTCTAACCAACCATTGGTCGAAAAAATGGTTGAACTGATTCTACTTTTAGTTGATCGTATCTATCCAGTAGAGAGTGAAGTTTGTACCGCTCAAGTTCTTCTGGTTTCTTAAGGTTCCAAAGAATTAGGGGGAAATCCTCCTCTTCCCACGGTACATGGGAGTGATCCTCCTATTCCCATGGTACAAGGGGGGTCATCATGTTCCCATAACACAAGAGGGCAGTCCTCCCATTCTGATGGCACCCTATCCAAGTAATTTAGTCACTTTCTTTGATTGGAGTCGACTGGCATGATATCATCTTCCTTCCTATGTGCCCTTTTACTGTTATGAAACCAACTCACCAAATAGAAGAAAAGATAGATAAACGACTTCAAAATCATCCTCTTCGAGGGGGAAACCTCCTTTACATTACACAAATGAATAATTCTTGGATGATACAAATGACGAAACCTCCTTTCCATATATAGGAGTCTGAGGGTCACAATATAATCAAAGCTGACATAACAATAATAATATAAGGGCACAACAATACCAATAGTTGGATTTTATGGGGCACAATAATAACAATATGGGGACAATAAGGGCACAATAATAACAATAAGGGCTACAATGACAATAGTAATGGGGGAATCACTAGGTATTATAGGGACCTAACATGCCCCTCTCTTTCAAAAAATTGTTGTCCTCAGTGCTTGAGAAGTTATGGATGCTTCTATATAAAATTCTCATCCTCCCATTGTGGATTCTTCAGCAAGTAAGTTCTTCCACTTGATGAGATACTCCGAAATTGATCGATTTCATAGCTGTCGATTTCTTGTTTTTGTGACTGCTTCAAGTTCCAATATGATTTTTCCTTCCTCGTCAAGTTCTATCAATATTGTTTGCACTGGGATCTTGTCACATATAACCTTCTTTAAGCATGAAACATGGAAAAATGGGTGCACTCGGGAAGCTACAGGAAGCTCCAATTTGTATGCCATAGTACCAATATTTTGCAACACCTTGTATGGACCATAATATTTTGGTGATAATTTATTATCCTTCTTAGCTTGCTTGAGGGACATTTGTTTATATGGTTGTAGCCGTAGAAATACCCTACATCAAAACTTCTTTCGCTACGATGTTGACCTGCCTATTGTTTCATTTTATTATGTTCCAAAGTGAGGTTTGTTAGCGCTTGAAATTTCACCTCAGGCTGAGAAAGGTAAATCTCAAGGCAACATCAAACCATTTAGCCTCGTAGCTATCCCTACGGGGCAGGAGAAGGCTCTCTCCGGTCTATCTCGGTAAAATCTTCAATGGAATGAGATGAAAAATAAGGTAACACTGATATTAGGCTAGTAAACTGATCAAAAGGGTTGATTTGAGGTTTTTTGGGTTTTTGGTGGCAAATTGAGGGGATGGCAATTTTGGGTGCAGGGATTGGACACAGCTTCTGCAGGGGGTTCCTTGGGGCGAGGTAGGAGACAGTGTTGATGCCTTTAACTGAGGTGGATGGTCAAGAATGAAAGATGAAGAGCTAAAGAGAGCAAACAATAACTTTTAATTCTCTTTAGACAGAAGAAAACATTGAAATTAAACAAACTTAAAAGCAGAGCATGGCAGGCATGAATTCTTACTTTATCACTTCATTTGTTTAATGTGTAGAAGTAAAAGAAAGGAAATGAATCACATAACAAGCTTACAAGTACATTGAGAAACACACCATCAACACATGAGTCCACAAGAATCCCAAAGAGGACTGCAAAACCCTGGTCTTCCTTAGCCAAAAATTGCAGAGATACAGTGAATAATACAATGATAGCTTCTCCCTCAAGAGTCCAACCTTCCAACCCTTGAAAATGATTAAGAAAATACATAATATAGGCAAGCCAACCTCTTCCCTTGCCTCTAGGGGTCGAGCTCATCCTTCTAGGAGCTGTTTCAACCAATTCTAAACTGAGCACTAAAATCTAGGCAGTCAAAACAACTTGCCTCTATAAGCTACGAAACCAATTCATTCATTTAATTTTCACCCATCTCATGAATGAATCTTCTAGAAGAGGTACATAAGAGTAAAAGTGTCATAAAAATAAATTAATTACATCAAAGAACATAATAATCCACCCCAAAAAGTCAAACTGCGTTTTTCTGAGCTGTACAGTGAAATTTGGAAAAGTTTGCCTGGCGGGTCGCGCGCCTCTGCCTGACGGGTCGCGCGCCTTTGGAGCCACTTGTGGGACACTTCCCGGTGTCCAAATTGGGAAAGAGTAGGCTTGTTGGAAAGTTCTATGAGTCTACTTTCCAACCCAACTGGAATTTTTGAATTTAGAGTTCATTTGTCTTGTCAAAAATCAAATCTCCCAAGACTTCTTTCTGCAGTTCAAAAAAGTGGCAGAAATTCATTTTTTGCTAGTTTTTTTACTTTCTGGAGGCCCAAAACTTCACCAAATCTCAAGTCCATCCATGAGCATGTGTAACTTTGCATGAAAAATCTGGAAATGCTGATTTTTTTTCAAATGGAGTTGCCATGATGAAGGGTCGCGCGGGGGGTGAGACCCGTTAATGGAGAAAACCTGTAAATGGCACAAAAAATTCACAAATGACAAAATTTTCTCCAAATTTCTTGAAATTTGGGCTGGGAGTCCCCAATCAAGTACCATGCTCAGTCAAAGAGGATTTGACCAAAATTTGGAGTGGATCGGGCCTTTTCCGTCGTTTTAGTGCCTTGGCCAACCTCCTTGGATCCGGCGATTATAATTTTGACATTTCTCTAAAACCATGACACCTGTGAAAAAAGTGAAGTAGGTTTTTCTTCTTTGGCATGTTATGGACAAAAACCTCTCGCAGTTTTCCAAAATTCATCTTTTATTGCTCTGGAACATCATTTGAGTGCGACTTGTCCCGATGTGCGAAACAAGGAATTTTGTCGAAATGGAGCGAAATGAAGGGGATAGGGGGCTTCTAAATTCTTGGGGAAATTTTTGGGAGTGGGGAGGGATGTTAGGAAGCAGGGGAAAGTGGAATCTCAGAGATTGAGCGAGGGGAAGGGGTCCAAAAGGGCAAAACACAGGCCCAACCTAGAAAATTGCCAGGTTGTAGCTAGAAACTAGGGTTTGTACAAAAATGAGGAATTTGGGGGATCTAAGGGATGGGAAGCATTTGATAGGGTATTTTAAGGATAGGGGAAGGTGTATGAACATCAGGATACAAGTTTTGCTAATGATTTTACCATTCAAGAGAAACTAGCTTTCAAAACCCTAGGAGAGGGAAATGACCTTGCCAAGGCACAACTGAAGCATGAACAAGGTGTAACATGACCCAATGGAACCTAATATGATGATGACAACCCTCTGAATGATGATACACTCAGCTGAATGATGACATGGACTGACATTTGGGCAACTTTGAAAAGAGTGAGAGCAAACCCTAGACCTAATGCCTAGTGACCAAATTTTGCTTGAAGACTCACTGAAATGACAAAATTTGACCTTGACACTTCAAAATCACTTTGTAAGAGCACGTTTGATCACTGGAGGAAGGCTGGAAAGACTGACACTAGCATTGGCTCAATGGGGATGGTAGCTCCTTGGAGGTGCCAAGAACGACAGATCTCTGGAAGAGCAGACCAGTGCCTTTCAATCATTGGGCAATGGAGTCATTATTTGACAAACAATACAAGACCTTGACTCATTTATTGACTGAAACTTGATTCAAACCGACTCAATTATGAAGCCTACATGACTGAGAACTGACTCACAAATGACTCCTGACTGACTTAACTAAAACAAGAACTTACAAAGCTTATTGAAGGGCAGCAGTCCATCAAGATTTGAAATCATGATGACAACCACCTGTGTTTCTTACAAGACAATATACCATCAAACTATATCAAAATGCCAATGCAACCAATCAAGCAGATGCCTTCTTGATTGATTCTCCTGATTAGATCTTCTGGTCAACAGTACAAACCTATCACTGGGCATCCAAAAACATAGTTGACCATATTCTCCTTCATCACTGAATACTGCAATAATCACCTTCATTGTTGACTGCAAGAGATCTGCCATTGGATCTTGAAAAACATGAAGTTTTGCCACTGCCACCTCCTGCTGAAAGATCAAGGTGTCCTTTGTTTCAAATTCTGATCTGCCTTCATCATGTGCTTCGGTAAAAGTATGCTCATGGGCTTCAAAAAATTCTGAACAAGTAGATGAGCAGATCTCCTCTTGAAATAACATTTCAAAACATGAGACATATGAGAAAGAATCTGAAATAGAATCCTGAATGGTCTGATCTTTTGTAGTTTGAATATATGGTAGGTTATCCTCATATGATATGACAGCCAGATTCTCATTACATTCATCAATCATGAGAAAAGAAATTTCAAATGTTTCGTGAAACCCAACACTAACATTTCTATCAGCTATCATAGATTCATCCAGAGAAACCTTTTCACTTACTTGAATGAAGATCTTGTTTTGTTTTTCACGGAGGCAATGAACTACCTTCTCATGAAGATCTAGTGTTGGTGAAATGAGAGCATTTAGGTCTACTACTCCATTTTCTTCATTTGAGGCAGCCGCGACAATACAACTTTCTTTTATGAGATCCGGAACAACATGTTTTGCCTCATCACAATTTATCCCTCGATCTGATTTATCATCATCACTTTCTGAGATTGGAACATTACTTTCCTGCGTTACCTGCATGCTGTCTTCTTCTATGGACAGATCTGAAACAACATTTGCTCTTTCCTCATTTTCAACTATATGGAAATCTTCAGCCTGCTGATCTTGACAAGTATCCTCTAAGATTTATGTGTGCTGCTGAAACGGATTTTCATACAGAGCCTCCATGATCTCAACATCCATAAAATTATCATCTTCATAATATTTCTCAAGGCTTTCAATAAAACTATAAGCATGCTTGCAACAGTCTTGAACTAAATTTAATGATGGATAAGAGTCCTTATATCGTTCAATGAACATAGCATGAAAATCCTTTAAACAGTAAATACAAGCAGGCGGCAAACTTTCATACCATGATTGGGCTTTACCTTCCAGAGTGGCCAGGAATATCTTCATCAAGCAATCTTCAGGAAAATCCACCTTCAACTTACGAATATGCATGTGAAATCTAACCAGATGAAGAGCAGCATCCTTCTTACCATCATCATTAAATATAGGCAAATTCCTTGACCAATCTACCTTCGGAATTTTATTCAGAAAACCTGGAATTTGATCTCGGCTCAGGGGAGCATATCTTCTTGTGATCTGATCCATCTTGAAAATCTCACAGCTACTGATCTCTCTACAGTGAAGTCACCATGAAGCATTGATCTTTGGAGTTTTCAGTGAAGGAGTCACCAGTGAATGATTTCAGCCTTGTCAGTGTCTGATCGTTGTTCACCATCAACAATCAGATCTGAACTTGATACATGTACTGGGGTAAAATGCAAATGAAGTGTTGTATCCACAAGCTCACGGAGATTGACTGAAACAGCGTTTATCTACTTCCGCTAATGCAAAGCAAAAGCATTTCGAAGGCTACCTGGCATAACTTCAGGCTCCGTCTAAGACTTATGAAACAAACACATCAATCAACAGACAAGTTTTTTCTCCCCAGTATGGTCGCCAGTATGTTAGCACTTGAAATTTCACCTCAGGCTGAGAAAGGTAAATCTCAAGGCAACATCAAACCATTTAGCCTCGTAGCTAGCCCTACGGGGCAGGAGAAGGCTCTCTTCGGTCTATCTCGGTAAAATCTTCAATGGAATGAGATGACCAATAAGGTAACACTGATATTAGGCTAGTAAACTGATAAAAAGGGTTGATTTGGGGTTTTTTGGGTTTTTGGTGGCAAATTGAGGGGATGGCAATTTTGGGTGCAGGGATTGGACACAGCTTCTGCAGGGGGTTCCTTGGGGCGAGGTAGGAGACAGTGTTGATGCCTTTAACTGAGGTGGATGGTCAAGAATGAAAGATGAAGAGCTAAAGAGAGCAAACAATAACTTTGAATTCTCTTTAGACAGAAGAAAACATTGAAATTAAACAAACTTAAAGGCAGAGCATGGCAGGCATGAATTCTTACTTTATCACTTCATTTGTTTAATGTGCAGAAGTAAAAGAAAGGAAATGAATCACATAACAAGCTTAAAAGTACATTGAGAAACACACCATCAACACATGAGTCCACAAGAATCCCAAAGAGGACTGCAAAACCCTGGTCTTCCTTAGCCAAAAATTGCAGAGATACAGTGAATAATACAATGATAGCTTCTCCCTCAAGAGTCCAACCTTCCAACCCTTGAAAATGATTAAGAAAATACATAATATAGGCAAGCCAACCTCTTCCCTTGCCTCTAGGGGTCGAGCTCATCCTTCTAGGAGCTGTTTCAACCAATTCTAAACTGAGCACTAAAATCTAGGCAGTCAAAACAACTTGCATCTATAAGCTAGGGAACCAATTCATTCATTTAATGTTCACCTATCTCATGAATGAATCTTCTAGAAGAGGTACATAAGAGTAAAAGTGTCATAAAAGTACATTAATTACATCAAAGAACATAATAATCCACCCCAAAAAGTCAAACAGGGTCAAACTGCGTTTTTCTGAGCTGTACAGTGAAATTTGGAAAAGTTTGCCTGACGGGTCGCGCGCGTCTGCCTGACGGGTCGCGCGCCTTTGGAGCCAGTTTTGGGGCACTTCTCGGTGTCCAAATTGGGCAGAAGTAGGCTTTTTGGAAATTTCTGTGAGTCTACTTTCCAACCCAACTGGAATTTTTGAATTTGGATTTAATTTGCCCTGTCAAAAATCAAATCTCCCAAGACTGCTTTCTGCAGTTCAAAAAAGTGGCAGAAAGTCATTTTTTGCTAATTTTTTGACTTTCTGGAGGCCCAAAACTTCACCAAATCTCAAGTCGATCCATGAGCATGTGTAACTTTGCATGAAAAATCTGGAAATGCTGGGTTTTTGTCAAATGGAGTTGCCATGATGAAGGGTCGCGCGGGGGGTGAGACCCGTTAATGGAGAAAACCTGTAAATGGCACAAAAAATTCACAAATGACAAAATTTTCTCCAAATTTCTTGAAATTTGGGCTGGGAATCCCCAATCAAGTACCATGCTCAGTCAAAGAGGCTTTGACCAAAATTTGGAGTGGATCGGGCCTTTTCCGTCGTTTTAGTGCCTTGGCCAACCTCCTTGGATCCGGCGATTGTAATTTTGACATTTCTCTAAAACCATGACACCTGTGCAAAACGTGAAGGAGGTTTTTCTTCTTTGGCATGTTATGGACAAAAACCTCTCTCAGTTTTCCAAAATTCATCTTTTATTGCTCTGGAACATCATTTGAGTGCGACTTGTCCCGATGTGCGAAACAAGGAATTTTGTCTAAATGGAGCGAAATGAAGGGGATAGGGGGCTTCTAAATTCTTGGGGAAATTTTTGGGAGTGGGGAGGGATGTTAGGAAGCAGGGGAAAGTGGAATCTCAGAGATTGAGCGAGGGGAAGGGGTCCAAAAGGGAAAAACACAGGCCCAACCTAGAAAATTGCCAAGTTGTAGCTAGAAACTAGGGTTTGTACAAAAATGAGGAATTTGGGGGATCTAAGGGATGGGAAGCATTTGATAGGGTATTTTAAGGATAGGGGAAGGTGTATGAACATCAGGATACAATTTTTGCTAATGATTTTACCATTCAAGAGAAACTAGCTTTCAAAACCCTAGGAGAGGGAAATGACCTTGCCAAGGCACAACTGAAGCATGAACAAGGTGTAACATGACCCAATGGAACCTAATATGATGATGAAAACCCTCTGAATGATGATACACTCAGCTGAATGATGACATGGACTGACATTTGGGCAACTTTGAAAAGAGTGAGAGCAAACCCTAGACCTAATGCCTAGTGACCAAATTTTGCTTGAAGACTCACTGAAATGACAAAATTTGACCTTGACACTTCAAAATCACTTTGTAAGAGCACGTTTGATCACTGGAGGAAGGTTGGCAAGACTGACACTAACAAGGTTATCCTTTAAGAGTTGGAGAACTTTTTGTTGATGCTCGATTTGATCTTCCTCTGCTTGAACCTTAGAATTTTCTCTTAAATATGATGTGATGGATGGTGGATTATATCCATAAAGTGCCATAAATGGGGTCATTTTTGTTGCAGTATGGAAGGAATTGTTATACCACCATTCAGCCAGAGGTAACCATTTGACCCATTTTGTTTGTTTATCAAATACAAAGCAACGAATATATCCTTCCAAACATTTGTCTACTATCTCAGTTTGCCCATCAGATTGAGGATGATAAGATGAGCTATGAGCTAACTGAGTACCAATACAAGAAAATAATTTTGTCCAAAAATTTCCAGTGAAAATGGGATCTCTGTCGCTTACAATAATCTTTGGGTTTCCATGTATCTTTTGAATTGTTTCCATAAATGCAGTAGAAATTTTACTGGCTTTAAATGGATGAGATAATGCACAAAGTGTTCATACTTGGTAATTTTGTCAACTACCACCATGATGGCACTCTTTCCTTCAGACTTGGGTAAACCTGTGATAAAATCCATTGAAAGCTCCTCCCAAAATTGACTTGTAATGGATAAAGGTTGTAATAGACCTGGGGTCTTAATTGTTTCAACTTTTTTTTGTTGGGAAACCAAACATTCTACCACGAACTTTTGAATATCAGATTTAAGGCCATCCCAAAAAAAATCCTTCTTAACCTTGTGGTAAGTTTTTAAAAATCCTGAGTGCCCTCCTAAGGGAGAGGTGTGCAATTCCCTAAGAATATTTTTTTTGAGTTGGGAATTATTACATAGGTATAAGTGATCTTTGTACCATAACAAATCATTTTTCCAGCTAAACGTATCAGATGTATTGGGATTGTGTTGTAACTTTTGAATGAGTTCCCACACTTCTTCATCATTCTTCCATTCATCCCTTTGCTTCGTTTATCCAATTTGGTTGGATAATAGAAATGGCGCAAAGAAATGCTTCCACATCCTCATCCTTTCTTGAGAGTGCATCTACCACAACAATTTGCTTCCCTTTTTTGTAGATGATTTCAAAGTCATAACCCAACATCTTTGTGACCCATTTTTGTTGCTCTTCTGAAGATAATCTTTGTTCTAAAATGTATTTAAGACTATCATGATCCATTTTTACCTTGAAGTGTCTTCCCATTACGTAGGGTTTCCATTTCTTAAGTGCACGTAGTATTGCCAACATTTCCTTCTCATAAATAACTGTGTAAATACTTTCCTTTGATTGGATGACTTTCGAAATCAATGGGTCTTTCTTCTTGCATTAAAACAACACAAATTCCATTTCCTAAGGCATCACATTCCACAATAAAGGTTTTTTTGAAGTTTGGCGTAGCTAAGACCGGTGCTTGGCACATTGCCTCTTTAAGATGTTCAAAGGCCTTCGTTGATTCTGGAGTCCATGAAAATGCATCTTTCTTCAATAATGTTGTTAGAGGTGTTGCTCTGGTAAGGCCAAAATGCATGACCAAAAATTCATAATGACCCTCATGAGTTCTAAATGTTGTTTTCAGAATGTCTTCGGTCTTCATTCTAATTTGATGATATCCTAAACGCAAATCCAACTTGGTGAAGAAAATTGATCCATACAATTCATCCAATAATTCATCAATGACAGGGAAATTTATCTTTAATAGTAAGCTTGTTGAGCTCCCTATAATCCGGACACATGTGCCATGATCCATCCTTCTTATGCACCAATACTACTGGAGCAGAGAAAGAACTTTGACTAGGTTGAATTATACCAGCCTCTAGCATTTCTGCAACCATACGTTCAATTTCACTCTTTTGGGAATAGGGATATCTATAAGGCTTGATGTTTGGAGGAACACTTCCTAGAATCAAATGAATAGCATGATCATGATCACGAATAGGTGGGAGGTCTTTGGGAGTCTAAAATACCTTGGAATGATTGTCCAAGACTTTTTGGAGATATTGAGAAATAGATCATTTCGATGTGGGAACCTCTAGCGAACATAATTGTGCAATTACGCCTCGTTGTTCTTTCTTTAGAAGCTTTGTCATTCCATTAGAATTGATTATCTTTCCCAGTTTCCCTACGATACCCCTTAATTCAACTTCCTTTCCTTCCAAAGAAAATTTCAAGAAAAGTTCTTGAAAATTAAAATCTATTGTACCCAAATACTGTAGCATTGGACTCCTAGTACAACATCGGCACCACCCATTGGCATGGAAAGTATTGGGCTATTCAATACATATTCTCCCATGGATAGCTTGCTATTATGGCACTTTCCAGAGAAATTTATGGTTCCTCAACTTGCAACCATCACTTGACACTTTAGTGTTGGATATAGGAAGCAATTCAATTCCTTGGCTATCTTACAATGAATAAAATTATGCGTACTTCCCGAATCAATCAACACTATTACCTTTTTCTTCTTGATATGTCCTTCTATCTTGATAGTTTGAGGAGTGGTAATTCCGACCATTACAAGATATGGTCAGATTCATTTCTTCTTTCTCTAGGGTTTGTTCCTGGTGTATATCCTCTTCTTTTGACGTTTCTTGTTCCTTTTCTTCCTCCTCTTCACAATCTATGTAAAATAATTTCTTCTTAGCACACTTATGACCTTTATTGTATTTTATATCACAACTTTAACAAAGCCCTTTTGCTCTTTTTTCTCCCAATTTTTGTGGTGTCAACCTTGTAGGTTGTGCAAGCCTAGGGGCAACAACACTTCCATCTTTATAGTTGTGAGTGGTAGGCTTCCTTGTTGCCATAATTTTGCTTTCCATTTTTCTTTCCAACCTGAATGCCTTCTCCAATGAATCAGATTCCCAAAGGCGAACCTCATTTTGGATGTTATCCTTTAAAGTCCCTATGAACACATCAATCATATTCTCCTCTGGAATATCTTTTACCCTTATGTTCAATTTTTGGAAGTCCTCAATGTGCTCCATCATTGAACCTTTTTGTTTGAGATTTATCAATTAGCTAAAAAAGGTGTTGCTTTTTGTATCCTCATAATGCGCTATCATTTCTTCCGTAAAAATTTCCCAAGAAACAATTTTTTTACGAGAGCAAAGCCATCGATACCATACAAATTGATTTGGTTCCAAATATAAGGTTTCAATGCGTACCTTTTATGTGTTTTGCACATTATGGAGATCGAAATATTGATCCATATGTAGTATCCATGTTACAGAATCCTTGCCATCAAACTTCCTCATATCGATCTTTGGAACATGGTGGGTCTTCAATCCGATGTTAAAGTCTATGAAATCATGATTAACATTTCTTTTGTTCTCATCATGAGTTTCCTTTACTACCCTTTCGGCATTAATAAGCATTTCTTGTAGCAACTTTGTCAAATCTATCTTCAAATCTTCCATGTTGCCTTTCATTTTTTCTTCTATACCATCCATCTTATCATCCACTTCATTCATCTGAGCTTCTATGCCATCCATCTTAGCTTCCACGCCATTCATCTTAGCTTCCACGTCTTTATTTAAACCATCCATCTTAGCTTATGTTACTTTTTGTGAGAGTGAAATTTGTTGCACTTGGTCTCGTAATTTTGATATATCATGTTGTATTTCTTCTTCTTCTTCATGAGTCATGCTAGAGATTTCAGGTTGATTACTAGGTGTTTCCATTTTCTTTCTTCAGGGCATTAATTAATGATAATTATGCTTCACTATGCCCTTTGAATCACTTCAAACTAATTTTTCAACCCAAACTTATGAAAAATTTTAAAAAGACTACACACATTTTTTCACTTTGTAGGACCTCGATATTGAATCTGTGGTATCTTTGTACTTGCGGATCTCCAAGGTTTGAAATTTCGTCCTATAGTAGTCCTCTGAGTCCTCTTTCCAATTCCACCATTTTGATCGAAACTGGATTCTCCAAGAAATAGGTATGCCCAATCTCCCAAGATGACTTGATTATATATTTTTTCCGTAGAGAAAACTTGTACGAAGTGCCATGTGTCATTGTTTCGACCTTCAGATCTGAAAGTGATACAAAAAACCTATAGTCCATCTTATTTCTGTAACTTCTTATGAAATTTAAATTCGATGCTCAGAGAGAAATTTATGACGATTTTCCCAAGGTCACTTGTTTGGGATGTAATTCGGGAGCCTACAAAAACCCTAACTTCCTTGGATCATATCTCCGAAAATATAGAGAGAAAAGATCTTAAATTTGGACCCAAGGTTCATCGTGATTTCAGCTCAAATGGGTTTTAATTTCCTCTTCTGAAAATTCGTAGAAACAAATTTATAGTGAAAATTCCGTGATGACCTATTTCGAGCAGCGAAACCCTAGAATCCAAAGTCTCTGATAACAAATGTTATGCAACCAACTCACAGAATAGAAGAAAGATAGATAAAAGACTTCAAAATCAGCCACTTTGAGGGGGAAACCTCCTTTACATTACACAAATGAATAATTCTTGGATGATACAAATGACAAAACCTCCTTTCTATATATAGGTGTCCAAGGGGTCACAATATAATCAAAGCCGACATAACAATAATAATATAAGGGCACAACAATAACAATAGTGGGCTTTTGTGGGGCACATAATAACAATATGGGGACAATAGGGGCACAACAATAAAAATAAGGGCTACAATGATAATAGTAATTGGGGAATCATTAGTATTAAAGGGACCTAACATTTAGATCATGGTACAGGATTATAATATACCTGTACCTAGAACAATCATAGATGAAGGTGCATTTGTTAGTATTTTGTCCTCAACTACTTGGAAAGCTTTAGGTTCTCCACAGCTTGTGCCCGTTACCTAGAATCTGTTAGCTTTTAACAGAGGAACTAGTCAACCATTAGGGATCCTTCCGAAGTTGCCTATTACTTTGGGAGGAAAAATCGTCTATCTCGACGTGATGGTTGTCCAAGGCCCTTTGGATTTTAATTTACTCCTTGGTCATGACTATGTTTATGTCATGGGAGATCTTATCTCTTCTCTCTTTCATGTCATATGTTTCCCGCATGAAGGAAGAATTGTGGCCATTGATCAGCTTTCGTTCATTGGTCCTAATTTTACTCTCGACCAACCATATTCTCTAAATGGTCTGTGTATGCAAGTGGCATCACCCCCGCCATAGGTTAATTATGTGGGAACCTATTTTGTGCCCACATCTACTCATGATCTAGTCAGTGATATAGTGCGTCATGTATTGGGGGCATTGGAACCTGACCTTTCCATTATATCCCTTGACATGTATCCCTTCAAGAGTGTTGCTCTCCCATCTGATGAGAACCTCGCAATCCATGGCCTCTTATGGGTCGTGATCAAGGTGTCATGAGGATAGTTCTTTTACTATGTCAACCTCATTAAAAAATGAAATAGGTGTCATGAGGATAGTTCTTTTACTATGTCAACCTTGTTAAAAAATGAAATAGGTGTCATCAGGATATTTCTTTTACCATGTCAACCTCGTTAAAAAATGAAATAGGTTCCCATGAGGATAGTTATTTTCCTATGTCAACCTCGTTAAAAAATGAAATAGGTCCCTATGAGGATAGTTCTTTTACTATGTCAACCTCATTAAAAAATGAAATAGGTCCCTGGAGCACAGTTCCTTTTCTTATGTCAAGCTTGTTAAAAAATGAAACAAGGTGTTGGAGCACAGTTCCTTATCTTGTGTCAAGCTCCCTAAAAAATGAATCAAGGTTCCCATAGCAGAGTTCATTTATTTGTGTCAATCTCGTTAAAAAATGAAATAAGGTGTCATGAGCATGGTTATTTTCATGTGTCAAGCTCATTAAAAAATGAAACAAATCCCCTTCCAATTCGAATCTTTGATTAGATATTGTAACTTTCTACTGGAGTCTTTCACTTGATCTCGTAAACGAACCTTCATTCCATCCACCTGTTAGTAACTAGTAATCTACTTAGATGAATGAAATGAATCTTGGGCGGCATGTACCTCAAATTGAGTCATTATGTTGGGGGCATGCAAACTCATCTCAAGCATAGTTTATCTTTGTTTAAAGCTTGTGTAAAAATGAAAAGAAATCCAAGCACAGTTTGTTTCCATTTCAATATTGTTTAAAAATGAAGCCAAATCCAAGCATAGTTTATGTAGAGCCTCTACTTTGCACTTGATTATCCATCATTACCTACAGTTTTCCCTCATTCATCTCTCTCTTTTGCCTCATTTTCCTTGCAAACCAACCCAGATCATTACATTTAATGTCTTTAAGCATGATTAAGTGAACTTTGCTAATGTGTGACTGTTTTGTTTAGATTTTGACATATTTTCAGAGATTCTGCAGCTGTCTGGCAATTCCGCAGCCATTCAGCGATTCCGCAGCCATCTGATGATTCCGCAGCCTTTTTGTTAATCTCAAGGTTCCACGTGTCATTTTGCAAAACGAGCCACATGGGCATGTAGGGATAAAGGTGCTCGAGGTTCCTGTGTTGTTAGTTCGGTCAGCCACATCATCTACACCTCCGGTCAACGAGGGTCAAGCCACGGTCAAAAAAGGCAGCTTAAACGGTGATACGTAAGCTGTTGGGTCACGTCAATGCAACTGGTGACTTGTTCGTGTTACGCAGGTTGTGGAAGACATAATCCAACTCTGGATTCAATTCCCATAACGACCAGAACCTCCAGCTCATCCACGAAACTCATGACGTGTTGCTGCACCTTTATTACGCATGACAGATTAGTTAATTTTCAGTTTCTAGCTTTACGCATTAGGCAATCGTTTAGATGCCTATAAAAACTAGTGTCTGCATACGCTTAATGTTACTTTTTAGTTGCTGTGTTTTATGAACCTGTTATAATTTTAGTGCATTTCAAGACTCTGTTTTAATAGTGTTGTTCTAGCACTCTTGACTGTAATTTTCTGCACATGGAGTAATAGAAGCAGTGCTGTTCTGAAGTTTTCAAATCCTTGAGTCTTCTTTGGGTTATATGAATGGAGGGCCCCTGTTCATGTTAGCCCTTGTATAGTATTTTATGTTCAACATTTCCTTATTTTCCATTCAACATTTCTTTTCTTTGAAACATGTACAGCTTGATTCACTTTCATGTTATTTCATTTCCAGCCTTTATTTTAAGCTGATCAGTATTGTTCTTTTGCAGGTTTTTAACCCGGGATTGTTTTTGTGTTTATGTATTTGCTTTATAACTGATGGTATTTTCAGTTGACAGATTCAAAGTTGCTGCCTTTACTTTCATAGCTGATTTTTAGTTTAATTTCTCAAAGTTGTCTGCTAACATATGAATGGTCTCTTTATCACAAATTGTTTATCTTTTAGAGATCAGAATACTAATAACTTACAGTTGGCTTTGAGTACTTTTTAGACTAATCCTTAACTACTTTCTAATCGTGCTTTACATAGTACCATATGATAGAAGCAGAGAGTTAGAAAGAGCAAAACATTATAACTAGTCTTTAAAGTAGATTTTTCTCATTTTTGATCACTTTTCTAACTCATCTTTAGCTACTTCCTAATCGTGTTTTACACAGTACTATGTGTTAGAAGCAGGGAGTTAGGAAGAGATAAACATTATCATTGGTTTTTAAAGTGATTTTCTTACCTTTTATTTGCAGCAGCATGAATGGTGTCTAGTGCCATTAGAAAGTGTTCTTTGCTTTCAAGTCATTTCAAGTTATTTATTTCTTTCAAGCTTTTCCTTTTCAGCAAGTAGTTAGAAACCACTAATCACACACTCTCACTCATCTAGAACTCACCTTACACACACTATCACTCATCTGTTTATAAATCACCACTCCATCTTAGGAAGATAAATTAACCACAAACAACACCCCAAACGACAAAAAGCTCTAAGAGGTTGCTTAAGTACATATAGTACACCTTCACTTCATCAGCTTACGAGCCCCGGGTTGACAATTATTGACATCAATTTAGGAACACTAAATTGACTAAACATTTTGGCGCCGTTGCCGGGGAAGTGAAATTAAGTAGCCATATTCTTAGAAAAAAAAACATAAAAATTTCAAGGAAAGAAGTTGATAACCTATCAAAGTATGCTCTCCTCTTGCACTGCAAGGTGATCTGGAGGATCAGAAAAGAGAAAGTTATTGATTTGGTAGTTTCTTGAGTATGCTCTCTTCTTGCACCTAGAGTGAACTGGAAGATCAGAAAAAGAACTATTAACTTGACTTGAAGAAAATAATAAAAAATGACATGCATAGAGCTAGAGATTCTAGAGGAAGGTTTTTAGCTAGAGCTCGAAGTTCAATTTTTACAAGTCCATCTGCTTCAAGGGATAGACAAGAGACACCTCCCTTATCTCCAACCAAAACTCCTAGTCCTAGAATTCCTGGAATTCAAGAGCCAAGAGTTGACTCTCCTACACCTTCTATTGAATTTGAACCAGGAAGAGACTCTTCTCTTTCTCCTACAGAAAGACCAATTGTAATTGAGGAAGTGGAATCATCTGAAGAAGAAGGAGAAATCTCTTCTCATTCACCTTTTGTAGAGGAACCAGAAGATTTTAAAATCCCTAGGAGAATCATCATGGCAGAGGAAGAAGGAGGTGGTAGGGGTAGAGGTAGAGGTAGAGGAGGAGGAGGAAACAACAATAACAATAATGGAGGTAGAGGTCCCCTTGGAGGAGGAAATAGAGATGGGGATAATTCATTTGGGTTTCCCATTGTTAATGAGGATTCCCGAGCCACCATGAAAAACATATCACCATCTGTCCTGCCTAACTTCCATGGGTTAAGGACTGAGGACCCTGAAACATTCTTATTTGAGTTTGAAGTGGTGTGTCGAACTTATGACTACCTGGATGACTCCCAGAAACTCAAATTGTTCCCTTCAACACTGAAGGATCAAGCCTTGAAATGGTTCATGGGGTTACTCACTCAATCCATTAGGACTTGGGATGAAATGAAACAGACATTTTTGGATAGGTATTTGGACTATTGTATGCCTACTAATCACAAGGACGAGGTTTTAAAATGATACAAAGAGAAGATGAGAGCTTAGAAGATTTACTTGAAAGATTTCAATATAACTTGAAAAGAGCAAAAATGAGTACCTTGGATGAAGAGACCTTAAAAGCCCTCTTATTAAAAGCCATTAGGGATGAATGGATAGACATCTTAAACATGATGGGGAAAGGGGATATTTCTCAACTTTCACTCAATGATATAGCAGAACTTTGTATCCATCTCTCAAGAGGCAAATCAAAAACTCAAAAAGGGCCTAGAGATCCTTCTCTCCTTAGGGCAAATAAATCTGCAACAGGATCAGTGAGTAGGGCTGAAATTGGCAATATGCTTGATGAATTTAAAACTGACATCTTAGGGAGTCTTAGTGAACAACTTGATACCCTTAAGATTCACAATAAACAAAAAGCAGAAGCTGAGGCTTTGGCTATCTTTTGCCCGAAATGTAGAAAGAAACATGCTTTAAGGGAATGTCCTTTAGACACACACGTTGTAGAAACATGTGTAATTTGCTCAGAAACTCATGAGACCAAGGATTGTCCTTCAATTCCTGGCCTCAAAGCAGTCTTTCAAGAGGATCCAGATACACTTGAATCTCTCTGTTTTATTGCAAGGAGACCTTGGCAAGGACAACAGAATCAAGGGTTTAACAACTCTATGAATTCTCAATCCCAACCAAATTGGAATCCTTGGCAACAACCTTGGCCTCAACCTCAAAATTCTTTTCAAGCATGGATGCAAAGCATGCAAAATCCTTATGGGAGATTTGCTCAATTCTATCAATATCCTCCATCATTTCAGAATCAGCAAGCCCCACAACTTCCAAATCAAGGTCAACAACTATCATTGCCATACCCTCAACAACAACAACCTCCTCCACAAAATCAAAATTCTCAACTATCACTTCAATCCCAGCAGAAATCAAATCAACTTCCCTCTCAGCCATTACCAAATCCAAATAATAGGAACCCTCAAAATGCTTACATGATGGAAGGTCAACCATTCCCTACCTATATGGTTGTTCCTCTCAATGAAGTACAACTCAGATCAGGTAGAATCTTAGATCAACCTTCTACAAGTGTTCAACAACCAAGCATTTCTGAGGAAGAATCTCTCAAAGTCAATAAAGGTTCTGAAGTATCACTTCAAAACCAAAATATCCAAAAAGAAAAAGAAAAAGAATCAACCTCTACAACTCCCATAGTTGAGCAACCTACACCTTTAGCTACACCTCCTTTTCCTGAAAGATTGCAAATTGACAAAGGGGTGGAAAAGCAGATATGGGTGCCTGACTATAATTTCCTAGATGAATTGAAGAATGTCTGTATCAAGATCCCCTTGTTACAAGCCATTAAAGAAATTCCCATTCTAGCGAAGACAATAAAGGAGTTGAGTTTGAAGAAAACAGGAAAAAGAACCAGAGATACTAAAAGGATACATCTAGTTGGAAAAATTGCAGACATAATGATGGGTAAGATTACCATGCAAAAATATGTGGATCCCGGTAGCCCTATTGTCAAAACTCATATTAGTGGGGTTGAAATCCCAAATACTTTGATTGACTTAGGAGCCACGATCAACATCATGAGTAGACAGACCATGGATCAGTTAAAGCTTCCTAACCTTCTCTTTACACCTACTTTACTGCAACTTGCAGATAGATCAATCATTAAACCTGATGGTGTATTGGAAGATATTCCAGTCTCTCTAGATTCTTGGGAATATCCAGTTGATTTTATGATTTTAACTCCCAAGAACAATCTAGGAGGACATCCTCTTATTTTAGGAAGACCTTGGCTGGCCACAGCTGATGCTTTCATAAGTTGTAGGTCTGGGGACATGTATATATCAGATGGTAATTCCACCAAGAAATTCAACTTGTATCCTCCAGCAAAGGCAATAACAGAAATAGGAGAAGATGAGTGGGTTGATGATGAGGATACTATTCAACCTGTTCTAACCATCTCTGAAATCAGTGAGGATAGTCAAATTCTAAATACATTAGAAAATTTTGAAATACCTTTAGAATATGACTCTACACAATTTCAGTTAGATGCAGACATTGAATATCTCTCCTCTAGACAGATGTCTCTCTTCTCAATGGAAGAGTTTGGTAGTTCTACAGTTGAAATCCTTCCAGGAAAAACATTGAACATTAACAAAAACTTGGAAAGACCACAACAAGAAGAATTAACTAAACTGTTGCAAAAACATTCCACTGCCTTTGCATGGGAATACACTGACATGAAAGGAATCGATCCTAAGACTTGTATTCATCACATCTATATTGAAGAAAACAGCAGACCTATTAGGCAACCACAAAGAAGGATGAATCCAAACCTTAGGGAAATCGTGAAAGAAGAACTCCAGAAATTGCTCAAGGTAAACTTCATTTACCCCATTTCAGATAGCCAATGGGTTTCTCCCTTGGTTATAGTGCCCAAAAAGAATGGTAAATGGAGAGTTTGCATTGATTATCGAGAATTGAACAAGGCAACCTTAAAGGATCATTTCCCTCTACCTTTTATTGATCAGGTACTAGACACTTTAGCAGGTAAAAAGTATTTCTCATTCTTGGATGGTTTTAGTGGGTATAATCAAATTCAGGTAGCACCTGAAGATCAAGACAAAACCACATTTACTTGTCCTTGGGGAACTTTTGCCTACCGAGTACTTCCTTTTGGATTGTGCAATGCACCCGCTACATTTCAAAGGGTTGTACTAGGAATGTTTTCAGATCTGATTCATGATTGTGTAGAGGTATACATGGACGATTTCACAGTTTATGGTAATACATTTGAAGAAGCTTTAGAAAATTTGGAAAAAGTACTGGTAAGATGTAAGGAAACAAATCTTTCTTTAAGTCATGAAAAGTGTTTTATGATGTTTACTGAAGGGATTGTTTTAGGACATCATATTTCAGGAGATGGGATTAAGGTTGATAGATCCAAAGTTGAAGTCATCTCTAAGTTACCTGTTCCAAATTGCCAGAAGGATGTTAGGAATTTTCTTGGGTTTACTGGGTATTACAGAAGATTTATTGAAAACTTCACTAAGATAGCATCCCCTCTTTTCAAATTGCTTACCAAGGACTGTGATTTCAAATGGGATCCTGAGTGTCAATCTGCCTTTGAAGCTTTAAAGACTAGAATATCTGAAGCACCCATCTTAAGGGGGCCAAATTGGAAACTCCCTTTCCACATTTCTATTGATGCTTCAGATACAGCTCTAGGAGCTGTTTTGGGACAAAAGGATTTGATCCCTTATGCCATTTATTACACAAGTAAGAATTTGACTCCCACTGAGTTAAATTATACTGTTACAGAAAAAGAGTTCTTAGCTGTGGTACATGCAATCAACAAGTTTAGACACTACATAACCGGCTATGAAACCTTTGTCCATACTGATCACTCTGCCATAAGATATTTAATGAACAAACCTGTCACTAATGGTAGAGTTACAAGATGGCTTTTACTCTTACAAGAATTCAACATTACTGTGTTAGATAGACCTGGAAAACAAAACACAGTAGCTGATTTCTTGACTAGAATCCAAAACACTAATGAAGATTCTCCAGTAGAAGATAAGTTTCCAGATGAATACTTGTTTGCAGTGACTACCAGGACTCCTTGGTATGCAGATATGGCTAATTATCTTGTTACAGGGAAGCTTCCTCTACACTTATTTCCTAATGAGAAAAGGAAAATCATTCAGGAGAGTGCACATTATTCTTGGATTTCTAATGAATTGTTCAAAACAGGGCCAGATTGTATAATCAGAAGGTGTGTTCGGGAAGATGAAATGCCTGACATCCTTAAGGCATGTCATGATGAACCATGTGGCGGGCACTTTGCTGACAAGAGGACAGCCTATAAAATATTTTCTCTAGGATATTATTGGCCTTCTCTCTTTAAAGATGCAAAGCAGTATGTTAGAAGGTGTGACAGCTGCCAAAGAGTTGGGAAACCAACTCCTTCAAATGAAATGCCTCTACAGCCTCAGGTATGCATCGAACCCTTTGAGAAATGGGCTCTAGATTTCGTTGGACCAATTAATCCTCCATCAAAGCAAAAGAAGTATATACTGGTTTGTACTGATTATGTTACTAAGTGGGTAGAAGCAAAAGCATTGCCTTCTGCCACTGAAAATTCAGTTGTTCAATTTCTTTTTGAGGATATTTTCACTCGTTTTGGTGTCCCAAGGGAAATTGTGACAGATCAGGGCAGCCAGTTTACATCTAAATTGATGGAGAAGCTGATGGAGGAATATAAGATCAAGCACAGAACATCTACTCCATACCATCCACAATCAAATGGCCAAGTGGAATCTACCATTAAAGTTCTTGAAGGCATTATCACCAAGACTGTTCATCTTCATAGAAGAGATTGGGCGGAAAGGCTCCCTGAAGCCTTATGGGCCTATAGAACTACATGGAAGAACACAACAGGACATTCTCCCTATGAACTTGTTTATGGGAAGGAAGTCCTGCTCCCCATTGAGTTCCAAATCAAGACCTTCAAGATGGCAGTCCAATTGGGAATGAGCCTCTCAGAAGCCCAAAGACACAGAATGGACCAGCTAAATGATCTAGATGAAATAAGACAAGATGCAATTCTAAGGACCGATCTAGTTCAGCACCAAAGATCTAAATGGCATGATCGTCATATCAAAGAAAGAAATTTTCAGAAAGGAGATTGGGCTCTATTGTTTGATTCAAAGTTCAAAGACTTCAAAGGAAAGTTTCAAACTCATTGGCTTGGGCCATATGAGATTGATGAAGTCTTTAGCAATGGAGCAGTTCGAGTGAAAACTATTGATGAATTTCATACTCCTCTTATTGTGAATGGCCATCGCTTAAAAATCTACCAAAAGCCATTCTCAAAAGAAGAGTTTGTCAAGTTGTTTAAAGAAGATTCTGCAATCAGGTTGGTGGAGAAGGATTCTTCTCCTCCATCAGCCTAGTCTTTGGTTTTTTTTTAAATAAAAAAAAAAAAAAGAAAGAATAAATGTATGAGCCTGAAAACCAATCTCTGATTGGCAGTCTCATGCAGAAAACCTGAGGTGAAAATCAGGGTCACCTGACACCTCATGTTTTCCAAAAAAAAAAAAAAATCTCTCTCTTCCATCTCATTTTGCCATTTCATCCATTTCATTCACCATCTCATTCATTTAATCATTCTCACTTCACCTCATTTCTTTCCATCCATCCATCCATTCATTACATTTCATTCCATCAATAAAGTTATTTTTTTAGACAACTAAAGTTATTTTGTGCAGCCGGAGGGTACCACTGCAGTTTCCGCAGCTGTCTGGCAATTCTGCAGCCATTTAGCCATTCCGCAGCTCTCTGCACCTGCATAAAAAAAACACAGTCTGTTTGAAAAGAAATTTACAGTTCAGAAGTCATCAACAATAAGAGGAAAAGAGTCATGCAACAGCAATAAAACAATGAAGGGTTAGTGGAAAATGATCAAAGGCAATCCAAGCGCGGATATGAGGTATGATCTAAATCCTAAACTTACGGTTATCTCATTTTCCAAAGTTTCCGGGGTTATGTTTTCTGCCATTTAATGTAATGATAACCAGTCTTTCCCATCATGCGACCAAAAATCCACGTATCCCCCACACTTATCGGTCTTGTTCATCACGATTTTGAAATTCAATTGCGGCTGCTCTTCCATTAAGATTTTCGTACCTAAGTGACGTAGACTACTGTACTACGTCTCTCTAAGTCATAATCCCGCAGCCAAGTGTAAACCTATGACCGAAACCTAAGGACCTAACCGTTTCTACCCATCGTTTCATAACCCTCCTACGCTCGTATCATTCCATTCACGCTGTTTCATTTCCACAGTTCCCTTATTCCGCTGTGCTCACTACGCTGCTACCTTAGCCATACTCTGTTTTACTTCTTCCTCTCTGCTAATTCTGATTATCAGTGAACGTATGTTACGGCTGTTACATTAGAGCCGTAAATTTACTGTGTTAAGGCCACTGTTGAAGCCGTGTAACCTTTTTTTCCAAAAGTCTTAGAACAGAGCCGTAGAGCCAATGGGTAAACTCTTAAGAGTAGAACCCGAGGGTTCAAAATTTCTGGAGGGATATCCTCAAGTTAAAGAGGCTTTGCAGAAAGCAAACTGGCTCCAATGCATCCAAAAATTCAGAGGTTACCACAAGGAGGTTACGAAGGCCTTTGCACGTTCCTTCAGAGACAAAGACAATCAAGTGGAGATAGGGGACCTAAAGTTTACAGTCACTGAGAGCAGTATAGCACAGGCCACTTCACTCCCACAAACTGGAGAAAGATGGTTTAAAAACAGATCAGTACAAGACCAACAGTGGAAGCAAATCTTAAAGAATCCAGGTATGGATACCAGCATTTTTACAAAAGGGATTCCTGTTACTTATGTCAAGGAAGAATGGACAACTTTACTTTTATTAGTGCAAAAATTCTTTACTTGTGAGGGAAGGTTTGGAGTTTTATATGTTTACCATGCCAAATTCATGATGCATTTCTTAGGAGATGATATTAACCTTCCATATTTTCTACTCTCAAGTCTTAGAAAAATATGTTCAATTGTCCAAAGGAACCCAAGAAACATTGAATCACATCTGTATCATCATGGTCTTGTTAAGATGCTAGTTGAGGAACAGTTGAAAGCAAAAAGAGATACCTGGGAGAGATTTCTTGTGAGAAACCATTTTGAAGAAGCAGGAGAAACCTCTGTGCCTAGAAAGAGCAGAAGAAAAAGAAAAGAGGCTACCCCTGAAACTGTTGTCCAAGAGGAAACTGTCCAAGAACAGATTGAAGAAGAAACTGATGTACATCATTCTGAACATGAAATTGATCCTGAGCCTGCTGTGGACACTGATCAAACAGCTCAAAGAATCATCACAGAAACCCTTTCAGAACTTGCCCAAGAAGTTGCTCAAAAGAGAAAAGAGGGTAGGAAGAAACAAAAGAAAGATAAAGGAAAATCCATAGCTCAAGAAACCTACCTTACTCCAGAGAATTCTAGTGAAGAAGACACTCAACCCTTAGCACAAAGGTTGGCCCAACTCCATGAAACTGCCCTCTCCAAGAAGGTGGAAAAACAAAAGCAAAAGGTACAAAAAGAAAAATGGAACATCACCACCGTGAGAAGAAGCAGAAGGATACAAGACAAAGTGGGGGCCACAAAGGGTAAAAAGTCACTCATCATTGACTTGAGCACACCTGAAAAGGTTGCTACAAGTCCTGACTTTGAGAAAAGCCCTCCACACGCTGAGTATGTTGAGACCAGTCCTCCACGTGAGGAAAGCCCTTTTGAGCATGAACCTGAATATGAACATGGATCCGAATTTCAGTATGAGCCTAGTCCAAAGAAGTCACCTGAGGTTGACCCAGATCAGCAGAAAGTTTATAATTACCTGGAGACGTTAGAACAAGCAGCTGCTGGTCCGAGCACTGTTCAACCTTTGGAGCAGCAAGTTCAATCACTGAAGCAAGAAATATTTGAGCTGGAGGTACTAAATCGCCACATCAAACAAGAAAATGAAAAACTGAAGGTACAGAGCAATGTGGACAAGATGGTCCAAGATAACACCATGCTTCATATGGGCCTGTGGCAAAAGGAAAACAAAAAGCTCAAGAAGAGATGCAGGAAGTTAAATAGAGCTTTGATCAATCTAAAATTCAGATGTTTGATGAAAAGACCAAGAGTCAATATAGCCACACAGAGAAAGAAGAGAAGGCTGGATGTCTTAGCAGAGGCATCTCAGCGGGTGGACTGAACAATGTTTTTGATTGCATGAGGACATGCAATGCCCTCGTAGTGGGGGTATGTAGAGCCTCTACTTTGCACTTGATTATCCATCATTACCTACAGTTTTCCCTCATTCATCTCTCTCTTTTGCCTCATTTTCCTTGCAAACCAACCTAGATCATTACATTTAATGTCTTTAAGCATGATTAAGTGAACTTTGCTAATGTGTGACTGTTTTGTTTAGATTTTGACATATTTTCAGAGATTCCGCAGCTGTCTGGCAATTCCGCAGCCATTCAGCGATTCCGCAGCCATCTGATGATTCCGCAGCCTTTTTGTTAATCTCAAGGTTCCACGTGTCATTTTGCAAAACGAGCCACATGGGCATGTAGGGATAAAGGTGCTCGAGGTTCCTGTGCTGTTAGTTCGGTCAGCCACATCATCTACACCTCCGGTCAACGAGGGTCAAGCCACGGTCAACAAAGGCAGCTTAAACGGTGATACGTAAGCTGTTGGGTCACGTCAATGCAACTGGTGACTTGTCTGTGTTACGCAGGTTGTGGAAGACATAATCCAACTCTGGATTCAATTCCCATAACGACCAGAACCTCCAGCTCATCCACGAAACTCATGACGTGTTGCTGCACCTTTATTACGCATGACAGATTAGTTAATTTTCAGTTTCTAGCTTTACGCATTAGGCAATCGTTTAGATGCCTATAAAAACTAGCGTTTGCATACGCTTAATGTTACTTTTTAGTTGTTGTGTTTTATGAACCTGTTATAATTTTAGTGCATTTCAAGACTCTGTTTTAATAGTGTTGTTCTAGCACTCTTGACTGTAATTTTCTGCACATGGAGTAATAGAAGCAGTGTTGTTCTGAAGTTTTCAAATCCTTGAGTCTTCTTTGGGTTATATGAATGGAGGGCCCCTGTTCATGTTAGCCCTTGTATAGTATTTTATGTTCAGCATTTCCTTATTTTCCATTCAGCATTTCTTTTCCTTGAAACATGTACAGCTTGATTCACTTTCATGTTATTTCATTTCCAGCCTTTATTTTAAGCTGATCAGTATTGTTCTTTTGCAGGTTTTTAACCCGGGATTGTTTTTGTGTTTATATATTTGCTTTATAACTGATGGTATTTTCAGTTGACAGATTCAAAGTTGCTGCCTTTACTTTCATAGCTGATTTTTAGTTTAATTTCTCAAAGTTGTCTGCTAACATATGAATGGTCTCTTTATCACAAATTGTTTATCTTTTAGAGATCAGAATACTAATAACTTACAGCTGGCTTTGAGTACTTTTTAGACTAATCCTTAACTACTTTCTAATCGTGCTTTACATAGTACCATATGATAGAAGCAGAGAGTTAGAAAGAGCAAAACATTATAACTAGTCTTTAAAGTAGATTTTTCTCATTTTTGATCACTTTTCTAACTCATCTTTAGCTACTTCCTAATCGTGTTTTACACAGTACTATGTGTTAGAAGCAGGGAGTTAGGAAGAGATAAACATTATCATTGGTTTTTAAAGTGATTTTCTTACCTTTTATTTGCAGCAGCATGAATGGTGTCTAGTGCCATTAGAAAGTGGTTCTTTGCTTTCAAGTCATTTCAAGTTATTTATTTCTTTCAAGCTTTTCCTTTTCAGCAAGTAGTTAGAAACCACTAATCACACACTCTCACTCATCTAGAACTCACCTTACACACACTATCACTCATCTGTTTATAAATCACCACTCCATCTTAGGAAGATAAATTAACCACAAACAACACCCCAAACGACAAAAAGCTCTAAGAGGTTGCTTAAGTACATATAGTACACCTTCACTTCATCAGCTTACGAGCCCGGGTTGACAATTAATGACATCAATTTAGGAACACTAAATTGACTAAACAGTTTATTTCTGTTTCAAGCTTGTGTAAAAATGAAACCAAATCAAAGCATAATTTTTTCCCATGTTTCAAGCTTGTCAAAAAATGAAACCATATTCAAGTATACTCAAGCATAGTTTCCCATGTTTTAAGCTTGTGTAAAAATGAAACCATTCCCACTTTGCCTCTCGTGATTTCCATCTTTATCAGGTTGGTTTTTCCAGATGAGCCTTGGTTTTTTCATTCCATCGTCACCATCTCTTTGGCCGATCATACGCTTTCACTTGGTTGTTTTACCTTTTCCTAAGAAATTGTGATGAGTGGTATTATTAGACAACCTCTTGACCTTTACATGTTTTGAGCAGTTCCATCATGACCGAAACCAGTTGTTATGCTTCTATACTACTCATTCCTCCAAGTGGAGTCCTCTTTCATCTCTTTTTAGGCTTCAAAAATATGAAAATATTTCCGAGCACTTATCTTTTTGAACTTGTAAAGGTAAATGAAAAGACATTTATTTAGTATAAGTTTAACCCTTTTTTTTAGACTGAGAAAGGCTAGCTATGAAAAAGGAATACCTTTGTTGAACATGGTTAAGAGTTTCTCTTGAATATTGTTTTCTACCTTTTTGGATTCGAGAGACTATCTAATAAAAGGGACCTCTGGAGTTTCTTTTTTGCCTCTTTTTCAAACTCTCTAAGCATGAAAACGATGTTGAGTTACTCCTCCTTCGGACTCGTAAAACATAAACGATGCAGGACTTGTCACCATGACGAGACCAAACTACTACTTCCTAGGGCTCATTAAACTTACTAGGATGGATACATCCGAAGAATGGACTTATATGACAAGCATATGGTATCCTCTTCAAGCTTGTGATTAAAAATAAAAAGGTACCCTTTATAAATAGCAGGGGGGAAATGGAAGTAAATGTGTCTTGTATTCTGTATGAAAGGCAGCATGTCGCTCTTGAACATGAAACTTATCTATATCTCGTGTTGAGTTTGGGATATCCTCACTTAGTCACTTGATTTCCTGGGATTAGAAATCCTTTTGATTGTTACCTATTGTCATCATGACCATTGATCCCATTTTGCGTCAAATGATATCAAACTCAAGAGTCGTGTCGTCAATATGTTCAAGAGAAGTTTCGTCAGCAAATTCATGTTGAAATTTCTAAGTTTAACCCATTAGAAATTCTTCCTGCACTATCTGGTTTATTCACCTACTTGTTTATTCCTTTAATAAGTTATTTAACCATATAAATACTAAAAATAAACACAAACACAGTCTCAACCATCTACAGATCATCAATTGAGAGAATAGACAAACATACAAGGGAAACCATTCTTTTTGGACAATTGTCCCAAAAAAAAAACTTTGGACAACCAGTGCAATAATTCTAAGGGTTTTATTATTAAGCAGCTTTCTTGAGTACAACTAGGGTGCCAAACTAGCTGACCCAATAGAGAAATCAATTTGGCAGTAATACCTCTCTTCAGAAGCAAATATTTAGCAAGTCTTCTCCACGAAATCTCTCTGACGCTTCTCTAAAGCTCTACGTCAGCCCTCCTTGCCTCTGCATCACTCAGAAGCCCCCTGCGTCAGCCTTCTACTGCTCTATGTTGGCTCTTTGGCCTTGTATGTCACCCACGCAGGCCTTGTTAGCCTCTAAGCAGTCACTCTGGCCCTCTGCATGGCTCCTGTTGGCTATGTGTAGCCTCCTCTACCTCTGCCCTGGTCCTTTGGCACTATCTTTTCCTCTTTTCTATGCACTCACTAACCCTCGCTGCAACTCAGATCACTTGTTTGAATTTTCTCAGCAAGCCCCGCTCCAAAAAATTGAACTAACTGATCAATCTCGGTGTATCTCCAACTGACCCTCAAGCCTCCTCTTATACTTTTTCTATTGAGTCTTCAATGGCCGAGATTAAATATCTAATCAATGACTAAGATTATATTTGGCTTGATCCATGTCTTTTAGAACATTCTCACCCAATTTTATATTAATACCTATTAATATTTTTATTTTCCTAAGTTTAGACTTAGGAACCCATTAAAAATATTGATTATTTTAATATCTCTCTAACCGAGTGGAATTTCCCCAAACCCTTTCTGAGTTTTGGAGATCTCATGTTCTTTAACCTCTCCACCAATTTTCATGGCTAGAGAACATTCGATGCTATTCCAAATCAACACTCCCTCTTAGAGAGGAATGTGCTCTAGTAATGCTCCACCACTGAACATCACCCTGATCATCGGGAACTGGTACATGTGTTGATGCTTGGCCTACTTCCCAACATCATCTGCACAGTTGCCTCCTATACTACTACCCATGGATCTTCCACTGCCACTGCTACATCTATACTGCAACTCCCTCTACATCTGTGTTGCTGTTGGTCCTTCCTCTCAACACTGCATTTTCACTGCAGTTCTCTCTCATCATGCTGTATCACACTGCGCATAGCACTACCACTACTAATTGTTGCACTCCAACTCAGTTACTAAGAATTAATTAACTAATCTACCCAACTACTGACATCCTTGTTAGGCTAGAATCCCCCCTGATGTTGAAGCTACCTCTACTGCTATCTTGTGCTCCCTCTGTTGCCTCTGCGATGCTACAACACCTGTGTGCTTCTCGCACTACTACAACCACCTTTGTGCATTTCTACACTGCTACAACCACCTTTGTGCCTCTCGCATTGCTGCAACCCTCACTGAACTCTAGCATTTCCTTGGCATTCCATTTGCATCTTGCTTCTACCGACATCCGTCATCCTGCTATTGTTATTCGGGCCTCCTGTAGTCGGATATGATCCAAGATTTTGTGTACCTCAAGGATCCTACCCCACATCTCCTATAGTCCTCCTTACTACAGCTCTATGTCATCCCACCTCTTCTCTATAGGTGCATGAGCACTCATGTCACAGTCGTCATCCGTCTCAACTTCTTTCTTCGCCTTAGCCGAAGTTGCCTTGGAGTCAGAATCCTCTCTCTTATTCTTCTTCATGGGACCCCGGGTTCCGTAATGACCCAACTCGCCACAATGGAAGCACTTTATCTTGGATATTTCCTTCTTCTTTCTCTTCCCCTATTGTCCTGCAGATGCCAGAGCCGCATCCTGCTCCTCCTCTTTCTTGATTCAACCTCCTTTGCCGCTACTTCCCACCTTGGACAACCGTCTGATCTCTTCTTGGCGAAGAGCTGCCCACATCTCTTCCTATCCCAGAATATTAGCTCTGCCAAAAATGCTTTGGACAAATGTCTCCCACTCCTCGGATACTGCATTCAGGGTGGTCCTCACCATGAATTCCTGATCCAGCGTGGCCCCTATGGAAGTAAGTTGGTCTTGAATCTCCTGCAACCTGATGAGGTATAGATCTTTCTGCTCCCCCTTCTACATCTGATACAACCACAGTTGATTCTCCGATAACATCTTCCTTTGCATGGAAGTGCCTTAATACAATTTTTTCAAGGTATCCCACATCCCCTTTGTTGTGTTCTTATCTGCAATATGTTGAACTACATTATCCTTGACCCCATCAAGGATTATGCACTTTACTTGGCCATTGCATCCTCATACCTTTTGTTATCAGTTGGGTCAACTGGGATAGCCACCGTTCTCAAGGCGAAGCCCTTGATGTGATGTCTATCCAGAACAAACAGGATCGTGGCCTTCCAGATGACAAAGTTGGATGCCCCGTCCAACCTGTCTTGATCCCCTAGTCCATTCATTTCCATCTCCACTATTCTCCTCAACTCCCTCTCAGTCTCGACTTCCCTCTGGGAAGTTCTCTCTTAGACTACCTCTGAATCTCGATTTCCCTCCTGGAAATCCTCTCCTCGACTCCCTCTGAGTCTTGATTTCCATCTGGAAATCCTCTTGCCAACTGTCGAATCGATCCTCTCTGATCCCCTTTCCTCCTACAATATTGATCTGGATTTCTTGGCTATAAATCCGCCTAGGTATCGACTCCCCCTACCTTGGTTCTATCCCGTTAGGTATTGTTCTGATTCGACAACAACAGCACACCACCAGCTTCACAATCCACAATCTGCCCACAACTCCCAATGCCCCAGCAGCTGAAGAAACTGAGCTTCTTGGCTCTGCGCAATCCTAACAAGCCTAAATTGCTCCTCTAGCCAACTGCATCACTCCTACCTAGCTGAATAGGATGGTGTGGCTCTTCATGAGCCTCTTCTACCTCTCATTACCTCTACGCTAGCCCTCACCCTAGCTCGAACTGATGAAGCAGGCCCTTTGTGTCACTCCTTCTTTGCTACCTTCTACTTAGGAACACCTATGTCTTCTCGGGACAACTATTTCTAGCGCGAATTTTTTGATTTAGCTAGTGCCTTCAAATCTCCTGTGATCTGAAATGCTCTAATACCATGTTGAAATTTCTAAGTTTAACCTATTAGAAATACTTCCTACACTATCTGGTTTATTTCACCTACTTGTTTATTCCTAAAAAAAGTTATTTAACCATATAAATACTCAAAAATCAACACAAATGCAGTCTCAACCATCTACAGATCATCAACTGAAAGAATAGACAAACACACAAGGGACACCGTTATTTTCTGACAATCGTCTAAGGAAAAACCCAACTTGGGAAAACCAGTGCAGAAATTCTTAGGGTTTTATTATTAAGCAGCTTTCTTGAGTACAACTAGGGTGCCAAACCAGCTAATCCAAAAGAGAAATCAATCTGGTATTAATAACTCTCTTCGGAAGTAGATATTCAGCAAGTCTGCTCCACGAAAATCTCTCTGACACTTCCCTAAATCTCTGCCTTAGCCCTCCTGGCCTTTGCATCACATAGAAGCCCCTTGTGTCATCCTTCTGCTGCTCTACGCTGGCTCTCTGGCCTTCTGTGTCACCCACACCGGCCCTGCTAGCCTCTGCACAGCCACTTATTTGGCCCTCTGCATGGCTCTTGCTGGCTCTACATAGCCTTCTCTACCTCTATGCTAGTCCTTCAGCACTATATCTACCTCTCTGTTGTGCACTCACTTCCCCTCGCTGCAACTCAGATCACTTGTTTGAACTTTTGCAGCAAACCCTACTCCAGAAAATCGAACTGACTGATCAATCTTGGTGTATCTCCAATTGACCCTCAAGCCTCCTCTTATACTTTTTCTGTTGAGTCTTCAACGGCCGAGCTTAAATCTCTAATCAATGGCTAAGATTATATTTGGCTTGATCCATGTCTTTTAGAACATTCTCACCCAGTTTCATATTAATACCTATTAATATTTTTATTTTCCTAAGTTTAGACTTAGGAACCCATTAAAAATATTAATTATTTTAATATCTCTCTAACTGGATGGAATTTCCCCAAACCATTTCTAGGTCTTGGTATCTCATGTGCTTTAGCCTCTCCACCAATTTTCATGGCTAGATCACATCCGATGCTACTCCAAATAAATAATTCAAACCTCGAATAGCCCATTTGACCTTCTCTGCTACAATCTTGAATCACTCTCACCAAATTTACAAAGTCCTTTGTTTCATGTCAATGATGTGCGAAACATTATGGCCCTCCTTCAACGGATCACTTCCTATCGACTTCATCTCATTATCTAGGAATATGATCTAGAAACTCCCTTTCAGTACCTTGGAGCTTGCCTGCCTCAATGGCAGGTTCTTCACATATGACGATAGGTTCACATCACTGGCCTTTGATCAAATGATTCTACCAGTGTTCGACTTCAGCTTCCTTGTTCACACTCATGGATTGTGTTATTGTACCTTGAAAGCCATTGTAACTATTTCTGATTTCTCTCGTACTTGTTAACGATTTACATCATTGACCGGTAATCAGGTGGTTTCTACCATGTTTGACTCCAACATGTTGATTCACATGGTTAGATCGGGATAGAGATGAAGACCCTGGATTTCATATAATAAATCCATGCTACATCGATTTATTTAGTATTCATGATTGTATACATGATCCTTTCTAGTCGGATGACTATGTACATGCCGTGGATCCATATATATGATCCTTTCTAGTCAGATGGTTGCATCCATGTCGTGGATCCATACACATGATACTTCCTAGTCAGATGGTTGTGCCCATGTCGTGGATTCATGTATTGTTAAATTCCTACTCAGAGATGTCATATATGTTGTATTATGTTTGATTTACAGGTCTCTTGATGGTAGTTCTCCCCTTATCTTGACCTGTAAAGCACTTTATCCATCACTTCATCTTCTGACTTCATCCTTTAAGGTACATATGTTATACAGTAATCTGTCACACTCCCTGTCCCATATCCTGAGATGTCAAACTTTGCCCAAAATGTCGCAGAGTGACAAAAGTTGTCCATGAATTCACCATGAAAAATATTGACCGCAACATTCCTGAAGAAAAATATAAGAAATGCCCTGAAGTAATTTTGGAAGAGCTTGTCAAAAAACCCTATTTGCAATCCCAATGTTACTTTTAGCAGGAAAACGCATGGTGGTACCCTTTGGTCTAACTAGTGACCAGTGTTGGCAGCACGACTTTGGATAGGAAAATCCACGTTGATCCTCTTCAAACAGTTTCTCCAAAAATGGAGCAAAATCCTCTCTTAATAGAAGCCTCAAGAACAGCAAGATGTTGAATTGAGGCTTTTGTGATCCATATCAAGTTATGAGAAAAAAAAATTCGGCGTAAATCACATGATAGATCATTTGTCAATGCGTTTCGAACCAACCAATATGGTTCATCATCAAGACAAGTTGAAGAATCAGACCAGGCTGCATGATAAATAGTCAGAGTAGAACCTATAACAGCTATAATTAACCAGGCACCTATAACGGTTATATTTGACCAGGTAACGTCTAAATTTAACTGGAGGTTAGACCTCCTAACAATTATATTTGACTGGGAAATGGCTAGATGGACTAGATAAGGGACAGGGATAGGAATGCATAACTATGTTTAAATAAAAATAAATATTTAGTTATTTTAAATAAATAAATAATTATTAAATTAATAGTAAGTTAGTCAAACCTTTATTAAAAATGTTTAAATTTATATAATTAAATAGTTAGATAATTTAAGATAATGTAAACAAGGTAACATATGAACTTTCCAGAAGAGTTATATAATTAAATGTTTCATATTCATTAAAATATTTGGTTAATAGTAAGTTTTATATTTAAATACATGATTGTTGAAAGATCTAATTCTAAAAAGTATAAGAGTAATCTTTTTATGTTCCAATTTTTGGATAAAAATATCTAATATTATTATTAATATTATCATTTTTTATTTTTATTTTTATTTTTATTTTTATTTGTTTTGTAAGCCTACATTCAAAATAATTACTATAATTCCAATCTATAATTAAGCTAAATTTTGTAAATACATAAATTTAAAATAAATCCAAATAATAAGGCCTTCTACTATATAAACTAACCCATAAGAGGGGGAATATCAAGGGAGGAAAACAAAGAGGATTAAAGAACCGAGGCAAAAGAGAGCAGGTAAAGGATAACTAGGGGAGAAAAAACCTATCACAAGGGAAAGCAAAAAGAAGAGGGAGGGGGAGAAAGAAGGAAACGGTTAGGACGTGAGGGCAGGAACCCAACAGCTACTTATCTTCCAACTATCCTCTCTATTGAGATTGCTAGGCCTTTTCTCAATCTCTAGGGCCTCCCTAAATTTTCGGTGATGGAACTGTGAAACTCTAGCAATAACATTAGCCTCTTAGATACAAACATGATGTTTGGTTTTCTCAACATGCTCTGCTAGAGCGGAAGACATGGTTCTCCTATGTTTAAGGTTAGCGACGTGCTCACTAATCCTCTGATTAATGGAGCATCCTGTCTCACCAATGTAGGGGGTCCCACATGAACAAGGAATAATATAGACACCTTTCATGTCCTTAGGGTCTATAGGATCCTTCACTGAACGGAGGGACTTACGAATGGTGTAAAGGGGTCTAAAGGTCGAGGGAATATTATTCTTCTTAAGGATCCTCACAATCTTATCAGTGGTCCCTTGCACAAACGAAAGATTTACCCCTGGGACACGTTCTTTAGGTTCTCTTCTACTTGATGAGTTCTTGGCGGCTTTGAGGAAAGCCTTCTGACCTAAGAATCTACTATAACCATTTTTAGTAAAGACATTAAGGAGATGGGATTTCTCTTTCTCAAATCTCTTTTCATCAGAGATCCTTGGGGCACGAGTAGTGACGATGTTGAGAATGCCTAATTTCTGAGCTGGGAAATGGTGGGAACTAGCATGAAGATACTGCTCCGTATGTGTTTTCTTTCGAAATACTTGGTGGGAGAGGGAGTCGTCATTATTCTTAGAAATAAGAATATCAAGGAAAGGAAGGCATCCAACGACTTCCTGTTCCATTGTGAACTTAATGGCTGAGGATTGACTATTGAGATGATCAAAGAAGAGATCTAACTCTTCTTGGCCATGAGACCAGATGACATTACTGTCATCTACAAATCTCTTCCAAATCTTAGGAAGGAGGCGGGCCGAACTCAAGGCCTTGGATTCAAAATCTTCCATAAAAAGATTAGCAACAACAGGGGAAAGGGGTGAGCCCATGGCAACACCACAGGTTTGCTCAAAGAATTCCCCTTCAAATGATAATATTAATAATAATATTAGATATTTTTATCCAAAAATAGGAACATAAAAAGATTACTCTTATACTTTTTAGAATTAGATCTTACAAAAATCATGTATTTAAATATAAAACTTACTATTAATTAACCAAATATTTAAATGAATATGAAACATTTAATTATATAACTCTTCTGGAAAGTTCATATGTTACCTTGTTTACATTATCTTAAATTATCTAACTATTTAATTATATAAATTTAAACATTTTTAATAAAGGTTTGACTAACTTACTATTAATTTAATAATTATTTATTTATTTAAACTAACTAAATATTTATTTTTATTTAAACATAGTTATGCGTTCCTATCCCTGTCCCTTATCTAGTCCATCTAGCCGTTTCCTAGTCAAATATAATTGTTAGGAGGTCTAACCTCTAGTTAAATTTAGACGTTACCTGGTCAAATATAACCGTTATAGGTGTCTGGTTAATTATAGCCATTATAGGTTCTGCTCTGACTATTTAACATGCAGCCTGGATCTGATTCTTCAACTTGTCCTGACGATGAACCACACTAGTTGGTTCGAAACGCGTCGACAAATGATCTATCATGTGATTTACGCCGAAAAACTTTTTCTCATAACAGAAAGATGGTTATTTTTTAGTAAGGATATGGTTGAGTTCTCCCATTTTGTGTCCTCGATCCTACCTTTAGGGATCTTCCCCTTAATATGTAGACCTTCTTCCCCCTTTTTTGGACCCCTAATTCCCTCTCCTTCCCTATAAATAAATTCCCTTATACCCTCAAATGGTTGGTCATGTTGCTGCTAAATTGTGCCTAATTGCTACCAATTTGTGAAGGAGAAAGGAGAACTTGAGAAGTATTGGCTTGGATTTGGAAACCCATCCTGAAGGAGGCTTCCAACATCAAGGCAGTGGTTGTATGCTTCCCTATTGTGTTTATTATTAATACAATGCATGTTTACTTTTCATAAGTGCGTAAATTATTACTTTCTTAGTATGGTGTTCCTTGATCTATATATGGTTTACATTAGAATTCATATGCTATGTTTTTCCTTTGTTGTCCTTGTTTTATCTCTCTTCCAGGTATTCGTTCGCAAAAGAATAGCGAGGATCGAGCCTAGAAGTGAGGAGATCGACATCGACATCGAAAAGCGACCGCATAAGAGTGAGGTATGCCATCTTTCCTCTCTCATGTCATTATGATTTAAACTAGGAGAGTTTTGCATGTATTTGTTTCGATTGTTACTATATCCACTCATTGGAATAGAGGGATCGCTTCTATCCGTAGAAGGGAGTTCCTAGATAACAAGTAACATCAGGTTTTGGTGAATAAGCAATGCAAAGTGAAGTTTAAGATAGGAAGTTATCATGATGGAGTACTTTGTGCTATAATACATGTGGATGCTTGTCATGTTTTATTGGGTAGACCATGGAAATTTGATAAGAAGGAAATTCATGGTGGAAGGAAAACTACATATACCTTTGAAAAGGATGGTGAAAAACACACATTACTACCATTGAAAGATGAATGTGCAACATAGATCAGTAATCAAGTGTTGATGATGAGTAAGAATAAGTTTTTGAAGCTCATAAAAGAAGATGAAATAGACTATACATTGCTTAGAAATTCAAAGACAATTCTTGCAGACATTTATATAAAAAAAATTCCTTCATATTTGCATGAGAGTATGATGACTAATGAATTGTCTAATGAAATGTTAATGATAGCAGAGATAGATCATCTATTCATATATATTGTAGAAGATAATTTTTAAAAGACATTGTGATGGAAGGCAATAGTGAAGAAATTGTACCATGTAAACAACAAGAGAGTGAAGATAAAGAGGTTATATTGAGAGAAAACAAGGGCTTTTTGTGTAATAAACCTCAAATTTATGTTTAAAATGTGAATACATATTTTGTGAGCAAGGCATGAAAAATAAAGTATTTGTAGATTTGAGAAAGGTGGAGCATAAGTAAATGATGCAAGTACAATTATATGAGGCACAAAATGAGAGAGTAGATTGTACATCTTTGGAAGAAAGGAAGGAAAGGAAGAAGAATGAGAAGACAAATTTCTTTCAATTTTTCCCAATATTTATCTACATGGAAATCATTTTGATTGTTGAGGATGGGCTTCAGAAGCATAATGAATAAATTGTTTTCTTCAACATGCTTGCTTCATGTGTAGTTGTAATCAAAGAAGACAATAACAGATTGAAGATAAGAACTAAATAAATAAATCATGAGAAGGCTTCCGTTATACATAAGAGTTTATTGTGTTTTGATCAATTTCAAGAAAAATTGAGCTTCTAGATGAAATCACTAAAGTACAATTGAGAAGCAAAGAAAATCTACAACTATCGAATAGACCTTGGGATCTAGGAGGGAAAAATTGAAGAAAGAAGTATATTTTACAGATGCATGTAAATTTGTTTCAAACTTTAAGGTGAAGGAAACAACAATAAAGAATTTATGGATAAGAGTCCATGGAAAATTATTGTTCCATGGACATCTAATACAAGAGCATCATTTAAATTTTGATTTCCATAAATGTAATAAGGTCTATAGTTCTCTAGAATAATTTAAGTAGGATTAGTTGGTTTCTTTCCTATATCATGTAATATAATGAATGTCTTAAACAAGCATATAGTTAGAGGACTTGAGTGCTTTTAGGATGATAGATAAATTCAAGGTATTAGATTTGATATTTTTTAGGAATGGAGGATATGAACAATTCTCTCATGGTCCAAGTAATTCCTCATTCTTTGTATAAATATTGTTATTGCATATTAAACGTGTTGAAATGTGTAACTAGGTTAGGTCTTCATAAATGTGAAATACACTCTTGATTCTTGTATATTGTAAAAAGAAAGAAAAATTATTATTGTTATTTTCATAGCACAGGTTTCATGCTCGAGGTCATTTTAATTCGAATTCAAGCACCCACTGAGTGCTTCTAGGGTTTGTCCTAGTGTCAATAAGTCAATAGAGTCATTTTCATATGAAGAAGACCACATTGGGCACATTGTAACATGTCAAAAGAATTATTTTTGTATTTAAAAGTGTCAAAATACCCTCCAAGGCCAAGTCATCTTGACAGCTAAGAAGTCAACCTCATTAGGGCATGTCATCCTCCTTGGAAGCATGTATATTGGATGGAACTGGACATCCTATGGACACTCACTCACTTCTCATCATCCAAGAGAAGTAGAAGTAGAAGAAAGGAAAGTGAAGAAGGATAGAAGGAAAAAGGATGAAGTTCTTGGGTTATTTCTCTCTCTCTCTCTCTCTCTCTCTCTCTCTCTCTCATGCGAAAGGAAGGCTATGGTTTTGCAATTGCAAGGTCAAATTTGTGAAAGTTGTAGAAATAAGGTCAAAGAAAGGACTCTTAGGTCACATGCAAACCCTAGAAGGAGAAGCAACCCAAGTGAAGGTCAAAGGAATCCTTAAAAGCCCTAAAATTGGTCACATGTGTGGAATCAAAAATTGTTGCAACGGCCAATTGTAAGCCTACAGTGGAGGCTGAAATTCAATAGTTGGGGGTCAAATTGTGCAGTTGGAAGAGATTTGACTAGGTTTGACTTGGATAGAAGAAGCACATCAACAATAATGTAAGGTTTGGTATTGGAAGGGTATTGGTATTGGTCTAGAGGTCTTAGAATTCTCCATTTGAAGAATCTATAAGAAGAGAAGAGATTTGTGGGTTTTCATCTCAAGTGGAGAGTTTTTGGCCCTAACTTGCAGCCTACATATTGTGTTCTTGTGTATTTTTTATCTTCTTGTTTTTATAGTTGTTTGATGATAATAACAACATAATAATAAGAGAAGAATCTAATAATCAAGAAAAAGTAAAAATACATCACAAGTAGTTATCAAGTTTAAGACAAATCATCCTAATTGTAGCCCTCTAGATTTCTCAATATGCATTAGAGCTAAGGTTGAGCAAGGAAATGATGAAGATCACTACATATTTGAAAAATCCATTGAAGAAGTTTTCTATGGTGGAAATTCATCTCAAGAAAAGCATCAAATCATTTTGGAATCTCCTATTATCTATCAATAATCACATGACAAAGACTTCTACAAAGGACAAAGGGTTATTCTCAACACTTACATGTACGTTTGAAGATGAAAATATATGGGTAATTGACAGTGGAGCATCCAAAAATATGGCAGGTGAGCACAAATAACTAGAGACCCTAACAAGAGAAAATTCTTCCTACTTTGTTGAACTTGGTGACAAGAAGAGCTATCATGTAAGAGGAATTGGATCAACCTCGTTGGAGCTGGAGAATGGAGGAAATATACATCTCAATAACATTTTATTCGTACTAGGTTTGCAAAAGAATTTACTTTCTATTTCATGTCTAGAAGATAAGAAATATATAGTCACCTTTATAGATGGAAAGGTTATGGTATGGGATAAAGGCTGTAGCATAAACAATACAAAATTCATTAATATTCATGAAGGAAGACTCTATAGGTTGTTGACACCTCTCTCTCAAGCTTTGGGTCACATTGAAGTAAGTCCATGTGAACTTTATCATAGAAGGTTAGGACACCTTCACTACAAAATCTTACCAACTCTAAATTAAATGGTGAATCGCATCCCAGAACTTAAGGAGGATTGTGAAGGAGTGTGCAAGGGATGTGCATTAGATAAAAATGTTAAGAAACCATTTAGAAGCAGTTCTTCAAGATCAAAAGAAATCATGAATCTAATTCACTCTAATGTCTATGGTCGTATGTCTACAAATTCTCTTGGAGGTCATCTATATTATGTAACTTTCATTGATGACCATTCAAGGAAAACTTGGATATATTTGTTTAAATCCAAGGATGAATTATTTGAAAATTTTCAAGAATTCAAAGCAAAAGTAGAAAATCTTACATAAAGAAGGATAAAGGTACTAATATATGATAATGGAGGAGAATACACTTCAAAAGAGATCATAGCTTTTTGTAAGGAGGATAGAATTAAGAGGGAGTTGATATTTCTATATAATCCAGATCAAAATGGAGTAAAATAATGAAAGAACCACTCGATTGAGGAAAGTGTTAGATCCATGTTACATGACCAAGGCTTTCCTAAATTGTTGTGGGGTGAAGTGACCAAAACTGTTGTCTACATTAAAAATTGAAGTCGTCACAGATCACTAGACAACATGACTCCTGAGGAAGAATTCACTGGGAAGAAACCATGTGTATACCAACTCTGGATATTTGGTTATCTTATCTACATTCACATTCTGAAAGATAAAATAAAGAAGTTGCACCCTACAAGCATGAAGGGTATATCTGTTGGCTATAGTAACACTTCAAAGGTATATAGGATCTACATAAAGGAAGGGCACCGAATTGAAATAAGTTGAGATGTGATATTTGATGAAAATATTGCATTCAATAATTCTAAGGATCTCCCAATTGACTCTATTGATGAAGAAATTCCAATATTTGGAGAATATCCTAGGGAAGAAGAAGATTCAAATAATGAATAAGAAGGTCCTCGTGAACCTGTGCAGTAAGTCACCATCCCTGAAAATAGAAAGAGAACTAATTGGTTTAAGTATACTCTTCTAGATGCGGAAGGACATGGAGTATCCAAAGGTATGTTCAGGGAGTAAGAAGCCTAAAATATATTCAGGGTATGTAGTTGTTGGGTCTCCTTTTTTATGCCTATAATACCCTCTATTGTCCTCTATTTTTGACCAACTTTACCTCAAACCTATTCACCACTTGCTTTTCTTCTTCAAGAATATAACTTTCAGCATCCTTATGTATCTATGAGGTAATTTATATTCAAAGCTTGATTTGTATGGTTTCTTGTTAGTAGGAATGAAATAATTGATTCTTTGTACTCTCTAATTATTTGGATTGACTCAAATAGATCTTAAGACCTTGTTCCGGCTCATCCAGAAATAGTATTATCCATCCGGTACTAATGTTGCTCATATAATACCCATGTTCTTGCTCATTCTGTACCCGTGCACCTGTGTTCATTCGGTACATGTGTGTCTGCATTCATTCGATACATGTGCTTGTCCACTACCCGCATACCTGCATTCGTCTGACACATGCATTCATTCGACATCGATATCATCCATTGGGTATTAAATGTGTTCGTCTGGTACCTACATTCGTCCTGCACTGACTGTGTTCATCCGGTACCAAACCTAACATTTCAACATCGATGGTCGAGTGAACTACTTCAATGAGACCAAGGGAACTGGTGGTCAAATCATTACCTTTTTATGGCAAATCGAGATACACTTCATCCTCATGCACTGTGTGTCATGAGGATGAAGCCAAATATGTGAAGGAAAGTGAATTGTAATATTTTTATGATGATTTGATGATATCTTTTAAGCTTTGTATGTAACGTCCATTCCTCTATAAGAGAAGGCTCATAGATGATAAGTGTTAGATGGAGATAGAGAGTTAAAGATAGAGATATAGAGTTTTAAATAATATTGTTATTCTGTAGATTTGACTGAACAATTAAGTTTTGTAAACCTTTCTTTTGAAACAAATGATATGAGAAGTGATTGATAAGTTCGATGTGATAATAGGTTCTTTATTTTTATAATTTCTTTCAGCTTTCCTTGGTAGCTCTATAAGGGCCCACATAAGCCATAAAGGAGAGTTTTTATTACAGTTATTGTGAATTTAGTTTTATTTATGTGTGAAGATTGACTTAGTGTTATAATTCAATTTCAAAGTATTTGATATGATTCCAGTTTTGATTCTATGCAAGTAATCTATTTGAGAGTGTGTGATATAAATCTGGAGATGTTAGTTTTTAAGTGATAATTCATTGGTTTTATGAATGCAAACTTTATTTCTCAGGTTGTATGTTTAATTGTTGGTTTCTATTTTGAAGAACAGGAAGAGTTAAGATAAGAGATCTCACCATTCACCTGCATGTGTTGTTAAGTGAAGACTCTTGTCATACCTAACATTTCTTGTATAATAATGCTTAGCTTCTTTCAAAACTAGTTAAATTAGGAATGATTGCTTTGCTTGATTGTAGTAAGTTGATTTTAGCTAGATGCTACAGGAAAATGGAGTTGAATCCATCTTTCTATTTCATGATCTTGTAAATGGATAGACTCATTACCTGAGAAAGAACCTTTAGATCACATGCTTGTTGAGATTTTATTTATGAGTTTTTCTTTCTAATCTTTAAGTTGTGTGAGGAAGTTAGATTGAAACTTGTAAAATGGAGTATTGGTTTTGAATGCTTCTTATCTAGGCTATACTCATCAGACATAGGAACTTATCTGTTATCGACACATATAGTGCATTAAATCTACTAATTACGATTCCCTAGTTGATAATTTAATTTGTGGTGATATATCATTCATATAATTGCCCCAACATTTTTGGCGCCATTGTTGGGGAGTTTTAAACAGTAATAGGTAATGATTTTTTTTTTTTTATGGTTTTTGAGTGATTTGTGGACAACATAAGGGCGGAGATAAGACGGTAAGAAGTGAGTGAAGAGCCATGCGTCCACTATGGTGGGGTTTCTCTAAAGTCTGGTTGTCTCTAATTTATTCTTCAATTTCTTTTTCATATGCATCGAATTAAAGGTAGGATCTAAAGCCTCATTTTTCCTTATTTTTCTTTGCAAGTATGTTTACCTTTAGACCGATTCATGAAAAGAGGAGAAGCCTGACTTTTGTGAACACATAACTTGGTGACAGCAGGATCCTTGTAGCGTGATGGTTCTTCGAGTACATGATTGGTTTTCTTGCATTTGTTTTAAGTGTGTTTTCTTCTTATTTATTTAGGATTTTTAACAATAACTCCATACAGTAATCCATGTGCATGACAGGGATTAGCAACCAGAAAAGCAGTATTCAAGGATGATCAAGATTTTGGAAGAACTCTCTCAAATTCTAGCAGAAGAGGGGATATCTGCTTCTCAGGAAGAACAATCTTGACAGCAATCAAGAACTTATATACCTCTCCAGGAGTTATAGAAGAACAACAAATCCATGAATCACAAGAATATATCCACCCTTGCAATATTGTTAAAGAAACTAAAGAATCATGGACCACATCTAATGGAGAGAAACCATTAGAACCTTAGATTGAAGAATTTTCCACATGCCTATCTACATATCCTCTAAGCACACAACAAGATAATCATCTAATGCTAGAAGATATACATGAAATGGTAAAGGAGTATATGCTAAATGACACAAATAAAGAGGTAAACCAAGAGCATTTTCAGTTTATTGAAAATTGGTTTAAGGCAACTATAAGGCCATACCACTCCATTCTTCCTTAATTTTTGACATCATCATTAAGACAACTAGTTCTTCATACTTAGGTATGAATTGAATATTATATTTTAAACTTGAGTATGAATGCATTAGTACACCTATTACTCACATGGTTACTTTGGAAATACTCCTATAATTGAGGAGAGGAATTTATTTTTCTCAAGTAGAGTAGGGTAATAAATAAATAAATAATTTTTTCATACAATAGTTACTTTTATAACATATAGTGCAACATCTTTCTCATTTGTTTTCAATAAGTAGGGATGTTAATAGCTAAAAAGTAATTAGTTGAAAATGGGAGATCTATGTTCCTATTGCATATTTTCGTTGGGGTCTCTTTCAGCTGCATATTATTTTAATGAAGATTGCCACACAGTTTTATTTCCAAATTGTAGCATGGTTCAACTATTACTTTTCTTTCCCACTTATTATTTCTTTTTAGTTAGATCCATTTCTAGTTTTTCTTTTTAATAAAGAAAGTTATGACCATTATGTTTGGAATTGTAGGTAAATTTGGAAATAATTGCATAGCAACATCATCTAGTATTGCATACCAATTGTTTAGTACCATGTTTCATCTAACCAGTATCGAGAATTATTGTACCAATTTTCTATTTTGCAAGAAAAAGCAGGATCCAAGGGTATTGTTCATTTGGGATGCTTAAATACTGGAAGAATTCTTTTAACAACAAAAAAGACATCTTCATCAACGAAATGGAGCACTTAGGGGAGTATTTGATGACATATTTCCTTTTTCCTTAAGTTATTAAAAAGGATGCATTCATACTTTATCTGTTATTTCACAAAGATGGTATAATCAACCATTTTCATAAAATTTGAATTGAAGGATAATTCCAAACTATTCATAGTTTCTATCTCTGTTTTTAAATTTCAATTTTGTATTCATATATATTTATGATTATCAATACAAAATAGTTGCTCAGAATATAGTTCCGAATGTATACAAGGGGACTAAAACGAAGTTAAGGGGTCTATACAATGATATTGATGAAAAATAAACTTGAATACTATAACCATAACACCAAAGCATGATCTTCGATCATATTTATTAAGCCTTTCAATAGAGTTAATGAAGTCTTTGTTCATAGTGAAAAACTACTTAAAAGTGGAAGAATACATGAAAACTATGACTAGTATGACTTTAGGTGTCTTTTGGTTATTCTTTGGTTAGCCTCATCCATCTCACATTAAAAATGGATCATTCATGCTATGTCCTTTGAGTACTTATAAGTACCTTATGCATCTAAGACATTATGAGGGTAATTTAAGTCACTCTAAAAGGTATCATCCAATGCCTTTAAGGGGCTTTCTAAAGCCGCTCCCCCATCTACCAATTGCAAAATCAATGATCATAAGCTAAACCTAAAATGGTAGGAAACATAGGACTAGAGCCTTCAGTGTAAAATAGGTTTAAGAGGTTAACCCATCAAGGCTATGGAAGCTTGCTGGCAGTGGGTGTTGACCTGTGATATCATTAGGAAAACCCATTGGGGCTATGGACGCTCGCAGGCAATCAGGCATTCTACCTAAAGAAGTGTCAACCAAACCAAGGCTTTTGTTTACATGTATGATGGTTACTTTATAGTGTTACAATAAAAAGGAAGCATGTGTGGATGAAGTCAAGGGTCAAAACCAACTCCATAAATTTTTTGTGGAAGAATGGCCTTAAAGTAACCTTTAGTCCTCTATCATTAATTTTTCATATTATATCTAAGATTTAATTGTCTTAGAAGTGGGACCTATGATCACAAAGAACTAATAAAACTTAATTGCAAATATTATATGTAATACTTGGGTTACTATAAGACTTTGGGATTTGGTTAGTAATAACTAATTTTTCACCTATTCATCATTTTTTATGATCATAAAAAGCCTCCTATGCACAAATAAGGAGAGCCCCTTAAATTTATAAAATGTTTTTTTTTCTTGAGCATAAAACTATTAAAGATTGATGAAATCTTATGTAATGAGTGATTTGAAATTTATTTTATGCTTGGTGTTAATTTAGCATTATTTTAATAAATATAATATGAATTATTTTTGTTCATTATTCATCTCATTAGCTCCATTGTTTTATTTTTTAGGGTCCTTTGTACTGATTCATCTTAGCAACCCTCCTCACTTCGTCAGTACATTACCTTTCTTGCATGAGAACATGCAAAACCTCAGGCATGGGGGAGTGGTTGTTGGGACCTTTTTCAACATCTTCATTTCATTCTCTTCAGCTTCCTTCAACATATCAGATTATCACTCATCAACTCCAACTCTTCCAGATCATTTAGGACCCTCAGCCTTACTTTGCCTCATTTTTTGACACTTCCACTGCAATTTCAAATTTCATGTACTAGTGTGTTGTTTGTAGTTTTTCCAATAGAACAAATTCACATGTAGCATTAGTAATCACTAGCACCTACCCTAGCTTAACCCTCATAACATGCTAAGCTATAGAGAGAAACCTACAGGATTCCAATTTGAAGACTATGCATCTGGGTACCTTATTAAAATTTCATCCGGCACTGAAAAAAAACTCCCTGTATTAATCCGGTATTGGAAAGCAGTCTCCTGTGTTCATCCGGTACTGGAAAATAATTTTCATCCGATACTAAAAAAAAAAAATCTTGTGTCGATCCAGTAATAGAGGTATGAGATCAGTGTTTTATTTTCTGATATTATGATTCTTATTATTCATGTGATTAATATATAATTAGCCTCATAAACATTTATCACCATAGGTTGTTAAGCCCCTATCCTAAATCCTAAAGTACTCAGCTTTATTCCCCTATTTTTATAAGAAAGAAAAAATCATTTTTATGATATGATCAAATGGGATGAACATGGGTGTGATTGAATGGAAGCCAATCATAATTTGAGAAAATGAATTATATGTTGAATATCTACATGGGTTGTTTAAAAAATGATTTTACCACCATTCCATAACCATAAACTGAATGATTACGACGAATTATTACCATAACCATGACATTGATCATCCAATGCTGATGTATTGGTCCATGTTTTCTCCATCATGTCTAACCTACATTTGAATGAAACTTGACATCATAAATGGAGATGATCTTTTAAATAAGCTTTGCATATGACTTATCGCCACCATTTTTTATAAGATCACCTCGTAATTATGGAAACCATTTGACTGCTACCCTCTCCTTTCAAATTATAAATGCTCTTCTCAATGGCTTCACCATCCGAATGAGCATCATTTCTTTCCAACATACCATTCAACCTTTAGTTCACTCATCCTCACTGATTCATCCAGCGTTAGCTTTGTCGAATTATTGCCATAACCCAACTTCTGGTACTCTATCATTTCCGGTATTCAATCCTTTCCAAGATTTATCCCTAGAAATTGTCCGAGACTTGTTCTTAAAGTCATCATGGGGGTAGATCATCACGAACCAGTGTTCTAGTTTTATCAAGAAATAGAGGAGTATCAGTTGTCCAAAGAAAAGTTTGAGAAAGCTGGTTGGATTCCATTTCTGGAAAAGTTTAAAGGATACCATGAGGGTGTTTCTCACGCCTTCACTCAAAGTTATGATGGTGAATATGTTCAGCTAGGAGGTCTGCAATTAGAGATCACATAAGCCACTATAGAAGCGGCTACAAGATTACTGGCTACAAGGGATAAATAATTCAAAGGTGTAAATATCAACAAATATCTTTGTTGAAAGTTCTTAGAACCTTAACATTTGAATCCTGACTAGTCTAAGGGTATTCCTAGGAACTAGATCAAAGAAGAATATAGGTTGATGCTTAATAGCTTGTAGAGATTCTTAACATGTGAAGGAAGGTATGCAGTCACTTTTCTTTATCATTTAATACTTTTATTACATTTTGAAGGAGGACCCCGGATAAACTTCCCGTACTTCCTTTGGATGAGTTTAAATAAGATAGTAAGAAGTTTTAAATCAGTTTCCAAAAAGGTTGAGACTAGTATTTATCATCATGCATTGATAAAACTATTAGTTACTCACAAGATAAGGAAGTAGGGTAGCAGTTGGAAAACAATAGTCACATAGAATTTTTCTCTGGAATTTGGTACCAACGTTGCTCATCTGGTACCCGTGTTCCTGCTTATCCGGTACCCATGCACCTGCGTCCATCTGGTACCCATGCACCTTCATTCATCTGATACTTGTTCTCATCAGGTACCCACATACCTATGTTTGTTCGGTACCTACATTCATTCGGCACCGATATCATCCATTCGGTACCGAACGTGTTCGTCTAGTACCTACATTCGTCCTACACTAATTGTGTTCATCCGGTACCAGACCTGACTTTTCAGCACCGATGGTTCGAGTGAACTACTTCGATGAGACCAAGGGAACTGATGGTCAAAGCATTACCTTTTTATGGAAAATCGAGATATGCTTCATCCTCATGCACTGTGTGTCATGAGGATGAAGCTAAATATGTGAAGGAAAGTGAATTGCATATTTTTATGATTATTTGATGATATATTTTAAGCTTTGTATGTAACGACCATTCCTCTATAAGAGAAGGTTCATAGATGATAAGTGTTAGATGGAGTTAGAGAGTTAAAGACATAGATACAGAGTTTTAAACAGTACTTTTATGTTGGAGATTTGACTGAACAAATAAATTTTGTAAACCTTTCTTTTGAAATCAATGATATGAACAGCAATTGATAAGTTTGATGTGTTAATAGATTCTTTATTTTTATAAGTTCTTTCGGCTTTCCTTGGTAGCTTGGCAAGGGCCCATTGAAGCGATCAAGGCAAGTTTTTATTACAATTCTTGTGAATTTAGTTGTATTTATGTGTGAAGAGTGATTTAGTGTTATAATTAAATTCCAAAGTATTTTATATCATTCCAGTTTGATTCTATGCAAGTAATATGTTTGAGAGTGTGTGATATAAATCTAGAGATGTTAGTTTCTGAGTGATAATTCATTGGTTTTATGAATGCAAACTTTATTTCTCAGGTTGTATGTTTAATTCTTGGTTTCTATTTTGAACAACAAGAGTTAAGATGAGAGATCTCACCATTCACCTGCATGTGTTGTTAAGTGAAGACTCTTGTCATACCTAACATTTCCTGTATAAGAATGCTTAGCTTCCTTCAGAACTAGTTAAATTAGAAATGATTGCTTTGCTTGATTGCAGTAAGCTGATTTTAGCTAGTTTCTACAGGAAAATAGAGTTGAATCCATCTTTCTATTTCGTGAGCCTATAAATGAATAGACTTATTGTTGGCATTATGACACAGGTGTTGTCCTTGATGGCAACTCACTCAAATGACAGATCACGGTACAGCAGATTAACAGCATAGAGTTACAGATCAGACTTCACAGAATGAAGAAAGAGAGGTATACGTATGTTCACCATTGGCCAAGCCGCGTATACACGTGGGTTCACTGTATACAAGTCGTGTATATGTACACACGCACTTTCACAAAAGGAAAAGCGTGTATACCTTGGAAAACTAAGTTTTTGGTCCGAATTATTTGGTCCATGGTATTTTGATCCATGGTATTGGTCCAAGGTATCGGGTCCGAGGTATTGACCCTAGGTATTTGGTCCAAGGTATTGGTCCTAAGTGGTTTTGGTCTATGGTATTGAGAAAGGCCTACAAACTATAAAAAGAGGAGAAGATCATTAGGCTAAGGTGTGCAAGTATCGAATATCTGATGAAGTGTGAGATCTAGTATGCGGGTTATTGGTTTATGGTGCATAGCTGGATCTGAACTAAGGATGAACCTTAGCTAATGATGAGGAATCATATCTAATGATGAATCAGGATCTTAAGGAGTAAAATGAACTATCTTTGCGTTGAAGCTCATGTATATTCTAGATCTGAATACTGACGCATATATTATTCTGTAAATGATATGATCTGGGTATAACTAAAGTATGGAATAGCTACAGAACTCTGAATTTATATTTGCAGATGTATACGCTGGTTGGCTTTGAGAAAAGCACATGTGCACGTAGGTTAGACACATGGAAGTAGTGTATACCTTATAAAATATGTTTTAGTTGCTTCTGTTCGTTGTTGTAGTGTTCTAGGTTCTAGCTTGGGTTCTGGTTACTGTATTGTGGTGAAAGCATTCTGAAAGATAAGATTGATGGGTTGTCAAAGTCATTGATTAATTCGGTTGTGGTTGGTTCAAAAGGAGATTGGTTGATGCAGATATATTTGATGATTGAACGATGTTGTTGATGGATCCAGTCTGAAAATTTATGAAACATGGTCCCTGGAAGAAAAGAGAAGGTTGTAGCCTTGTGTAGGTCGGCACCTACGTACAAGTAAACATATCAGCTAGTACAAGAGATAGGGGGTTGTAGCTCCCTTCCAGTAGAAGCTGGAGAACGAGAGAAGGTTGTAGCCTTCTACAGGTAGAATCCTGCGTAATGGTATAAGACTGCACCAATACAAAAATTGTAAGCAGAATTTTCTTGTTATTAAAAGAAGACAGAGATGAAAAAAGCAGGTGGTTTTCACCCACATTGGGTTTCCACCTTATATATTGGTGTTCATGTTTGTTGCTTGTGTGTGATGTTTTATTCTGCTTTCACTGCACTATCTAATGAATTCCTGATACACTGGTTAAAGTCCAAGATATGATAATTTGGGTAAATAAAAAAGATCTCTGCATATACGTTGGTTGCATTAAGTACAGTTGCGTATACACGCTAGTTCATTAAGCTGAAGTAGCGTATACAAATAAGTTTTAAAATTTAAATTATTGATCTGATAATACTGATTCACCCCCCCCCCCAGTATTATTTCCAACAATTGTTATCAGAGCAGGTCCTTCAAAAGAAGCTTAATCGCTTGAAGGAAGATCCATCATCGTGAGTAATCAAGAAATTGAGGGATCCATCAGACCACCAATCTTTGATGGGAGCAACTTTGTTTATTGGAAGGTAAGAACCACAGCCTATCTTCAATCACTTGGAACAGATGTCTAGGAAATCATGGAAGGAGGATATACATTTCCATCAGCAATTCCTACAGATACGACAAGTAAAAAGAAATATGAAACCAATGCCAAGGTTGTCAATACATTATTGGGAAGTCTATCACAATTAGAGTTTGTCAAAGTTATGCAACTCAAATCCGCCAAAGAAATATGGGACAAAATCGTTCTAAGCTACTAAGGGGACTCTCAAGTAAAACGTGCTAAACTACAAACTCTCAGAATTCAATATGAAACTCTCAAGATACACAATGATGAAAGTATAGCTAGTTACTTCTTACGTATAGATGAGATTGTTAATTTCATAAAGAATCTTGGTGAAGAGATAAAGGAAGTTACCTTAGTTGAAAAAGTTTTAAGATCCTTGTCTACTAAGTTTGAATCAAAAGTATCTGCCATAGAATAAAAGCAAGATCTATAGACTATTACTATGACACAACTGCACAGAATCTTAACTACTTTTGAGATGAGAAAAGGAGTTCCATCAGATATGAGAGAAGCCACATTTAAAGCTTCAGCAAAAAGAAAAGAATAACTGAATGAATCAGGACATCTTTCAGAAGAAGAAGAGGAAGTAAACTTTGTCAAGAAGCTTCAACGGGGTTCCGGAAGATTCAGAGGTAAACTACCTTTCAAATGTTTTGCTTGTGGTAGAGTCGACCATTATGCTGCCAAATGTCCTCATAAAGATAAATATGATAAAGGGAAGGAATATGCAAAATGGAATAGAAAACAAAGTGTAAGTAAGAAGAGGTACTATACTCATGAAGATAGTGATGGTTTATCAATTAGTGATGAAGATGAAAATAGTAATGACTATAGACTTCTGATGGCTTATGAAGATGATGATTTTTTGGATGCTTTAGATGAAGATGATCTTTATGAAGAAATCTCTAAACTCAAAATCTGTTTAGAAGAAAAGAATATGATTATAGATACCTTGACATTCCAACTTGCTGAAAGAGAAAAACACAATGAAAAACTAGAATGTGAAATTGTGGGTCTAAGAAAGGATCTTGAGAAAACAAAAGCTCTCAATCTTAGATTTGCTAAAGGATCAGAAACCTTAAATGAAATTACCAAAGTGCAGTGTTCTCCTCTGATAAAGACAAGTCTTGGATATACTGAAGAAGCATCTCAAGCACAGAAGTTGTCAACCTCCACTAAAATCTATCATGATGCAGCAAAGAGCAGTGAACAGTTTGAAAATCATCAGCAAAGGCATCACCGAGTAAATTAGGCTCAATTTACTTCAAGGATGAACAAAATCCACAACCAACCTCAGGTAAATCGTACTCAATTGGCTTCAAAGATGAATATCAATAGAAACTACAATCATGAGGTCAGTAGATTTGATAATCGCAAAAACTTCTTTAATGGTCAATGTTTCTCATGTCATAATTTTGGACACAAAGCTGCTCAATGTGTTGCTTACAAAACCATCATAAGTAGAGAAGCACGAAATCAAAGGAATGTGACAAGGATCAAGAAAATTTCCTATAATAACTTTTCTCTTCTTGAAAATGAAATAGAATGCTCAATCTGTAATAACTTTGGCCATGAAGAATCTGAATGCAGGAGTAAATTTCGGCAAATATCTCAAAAAGAGCAAATTCCATTAAATTCCAAAATATGGAGAAAGAAAGAACCACAAACAGAAAGATGTGGTATATCCTTGTATGTAGAAGGACAAGAAAACCAGTGGTACATCAACAGTGGATGCTCAAAACACATGACAGGTGACAAAGAAAAACTACACTCATATAATGCCTTAGAAAAGGAAAAGAATGTCTCATTTGGAAACGACAGTCCTGCTGTCATAAAAGGTAAAGGCTCTGTTTTCTTGAAAGAAAAAGTTAAAGCTGGGAATGTTATGTATGTTGATGGCTTAAAGCATAACCTGTTGAGTGTGATTCAAATGTGTGATCAAGGAAATGAAGTGGTGTTTCGATCAAATGGATGTGTTTTCGTGAGCTTGTTACATGAGAAACCATGATTAAAGGTACAAGAACTCCAAACAACCCATACATACTCAAGGGAGGACAAAAAAAGTGCTATCTAAGCAAAAATGATGAAAATTGGCTATGGCACAGAAGATTGGGACACCTAATCTTTTCTCAAATAAGAAAAGCATGCAGATTCCAGGTTGTTTGTGATCTTCCAGATATCAACATTCCTGAAAATACTATATGCAAATCATGTCAATTCGGTAAGCAAACCAGATCTCAATTCATCGAAAATGAAGGGTCAGCTAGTAAGCCTCTTGAACTTGTTCATATTGATTTATGTGGACCATCAAGGAAAAAGTCACCTCGTGGAGAAGAATACTTTATATTGTTCATTGATGATTTTTCCAGAGTGTGTTGGATAGGTCTTATAAAGCATAAATATGAAGCATTTGAAAAGTTCAAAGCCTTCAAGGCTTTGGTTGAAAATGAATCAGATCACAAAATCAAATGCCTCAGATCTGATCGAGGAGGGGAATTTACCTCGAATGAATTCTTTGACTTTTGTGAACAACATGGAATAAAAAGGAAATTCTCCACCGCAAGGACTCCTCAGAAAAATGGAGTGGTAGAAAGGATGAACAGAATTGTTCAACAAATGGCTTGAGCTATGCTAGATGAATCTAGAACTCTTGCAACCTTCTGGGGTGAAGCTGCATTCGCCGTCGTCACTATTCTCAACCAAGCAAATGTTCGGGTAAACAGCACTCAAACTCCACATGAACTTTGGTATGGTAAGACTCCTACTGTAAATTATTTCAAAGTTTTTGGAAGCAAATGTTACATCAAAAGGACTTATGAAAAACTTGGTAAGTTTGAACCCAGAGCAGATGAAGGTATCCTTCTTGGTTACTCTTCCCGAAGTAAAGGATATAAATGTTATAATAAAATACTTGGGAAAAATATTGAAAGCATTGATGTTGTGGTTGATGAAGCATGCAAAAATCCAAAACAAATAAAAACTGAAGATTATGACAATGAAGAAGATGAGGATCATTTTCCCACATCAAATCACACTGATTCTGAAGAAGAAACCAATGAAGCACCAGAGGAAGAGATAATGGTAGAAGAAAAGACTCCATCCAGGTATGTTCAGAAAAATCATCCAGAAACTCAAATTTTAGGGGAAAAAGGGGCAGGTGTGCAGACAAGAAGAACTATTACAGAAGCCTCAAGCTATCTAGCATTACTATCTTCCACCGAACCTCAAAATGTAAATGAAGCATGTAAATATGAATGTTCGGTCAAGGCCATGAATGAAGAACTTGAGAAAATTGAAAAGAATAATACTTGGGAATCAGTTCCTAGACCTCATGATAAGAACATCATAGGAACTAAATGGATATTCAAAACAAACTAAACAAAAATGGAGAAATCATTAGAAACAAGGCCAGACTTGTTTGTAAAGGATATGCTCAACAAGAAGGTATAGATTTTGAAGAAAATTTTGCACCTGTTTCTAGACTTGAAGCCATAAGAATGTTTCTTGGTCTTTCTAGTTTTCATAAATTCAAAGTATACCAAATGGATGTAAAATCTGCCTTTCTTAATGGAGACTTGGAAGAAGAAGTCTATATTGAACAACTAGAAGGATTCATTCTTGGAAATGATTCAAAACTTGTATGCAAACTCATAAAGGCTCTCTATGGTCTAAAACAGGCTCCAAGGGCCTGGTATTACCGTCTTGACAAATATCTCCACCAACAGGGTTTTTCAAAGGGGTCAGCAGATAGCAATCTATATACAAATATTGACACTGGTAAATTGCTAATAATTGATTTTTATGTTGATGATACCATTTTTGGTAGCAATGAAGAATCCATGAGTCAGAAATTTGCTTCAGTAATGCAGCAAGAATTTGAAATGTCCTTGCTTGGTGAGCTCACCTATTTTCTTGGTCTACAAGTTCAACAAAATAAAGATGGCATTTTTCTCTCACAAACCAAATATCTCAAATAGATCCTGAAAAAGTACGGCATGGAAGATTCTAAACCAGTATGTACCCTAATGGTAACAGGATGCAGTCTTAGCTCAAATGATGAATCAGCAGCAGTACATCAACCAACTTACAGATCCATGATTGGCAGTCTGTTTTATCTAACACGTACCTGACCTGGCATCATGCATGTAGTGGGAATAGTTGGAATATTTCAAGCAAATCCAAAGGAATCACACCTTCAGGCAGTCAAAAGGATTTTCAAATATCTTCAAGGAACACAGAACTTTGGTTTATGGTATCCTAGAGATACAGATCTTACACTTCATGCATATACAGATGCAGATTGGGCAGGAAGTGTTGATGACAGAAAAAGCACTAGTGGTGGTGCATTCTATATGGGTTCTAGGTTAGTGTCTTGGTTCAACAAGAAACAAAGTTCAATTGTATTATCTACAGCTAAAGCAGAATACATGGTTGTTGCATCTTGTTGCACAAAACTACTTTGGATGATGAAAACAATGCAATACATTCAGATCACATGTACTCCACCCATCTCCATTCTATGTGATAATACAAGTGCCATCAATATTTCAAAGAATCCAGTCATGCACTCCAAGGCCAAGCACATACCCATCAAATATCATTTTTTACGTGAACAAGTGCTTGAACAAAAGGTCAAATTGGAGTATGTTCCCTCCAAAGAACAGGTTGCTGATATATTCACTAAACCACTACCCAAAGAGACATTTGAATATCTTAGACAGAAGCTAGGAGTAGTTGCTGCATCATCCTGCTGTTAAATTCTATCTTCTTCAGAGAAAGGTGGTTATACACGATTTTCATGAAGCGTAATCGCGTACATACGCTGGTTTCTGTGGGTATAGTCGCGTATATGTTGGTTTGAGGAAAAGCAGTGGACAAAACTCAGGAGAAAGGGGTCTGATATGGTTCAGTGAATTATCTTCTCTGCTTGATGATGGTTACAATCTGTTGATGACATGTGGAAAGATGTTGGCTCTCATAAGTTGTTGATAACTTGATGCACATCTAATTGACGATGATGCCTTGATAACTCTTTTGAATATGAAATGATCAGATCTGATAGTGAACATCTGGCACAGGTTCAGGGGGGCATATGCTTCTAATAATACATTGTGGGCATTATCTTAGAAGATCTTGGTACAGATTCACAGTTTTTTTTTTATTCAGGTGGAACAGGTTCAGGGGGAGAACATGGTTGCTGGTCTGGATGTTGATTGACAGATGGTGCTAATGATAGTTGTTGATGACTATCATGGTCTTGTTTAATATATTTGGTCTCTGTTATATATGTCATGTATATCATTTAATGTAAAGGTCATGAAAAGACCTAATTTGTAACCCCACTATGCATGGGACGGATGATGTAATGTTTCTTGTATAAACAATTGGTATATCCCCACTTGGTTGGGTGGATGAGTCAAATTTGGTATATCCCCATTTGATTGGGAGATGGATGTATGTATGAGTCTTTGGTGATAGGAAGGTCATTGATGATGTATGTATAGAGTCATGTTATCTTTTTGCAGACCTTGCTTGTGCTCAGGGGGAGCATGGACTCGATCATAGGAGCTCAATCAGCACACTTCAGCATATCAGAGAATTTAACATGTACTCAAGGGGAGCATGACCCTTTGCCCTTGATGACAAAGGGGGAGAGTGACTTGGTGTTGCCATCAAGTCCAAAGGGGGAGATTGTTGGCATTATGACACAGGTGTTGTCCTTGATGGCAACTCACTCAGATGACAGATCATAGTACAGCAGGTTAACAGCACAGAGTTACAGATCAGACTTCACAGAATGAAGAAAGAGAGGTATACGCAGGTTCACCATTGGCCAAGCCGCGTATACACGCGGGTTCACTGTATACAAGTTGCGTATACATACACACGCACTTTCACAAAATGAAAAGTGTGTATACCTTGGAAAACTAAGTTTTTGGTCTGAAGTATTTGGTCCATGGTATTTTGATCCATGGTATTGGTCCAAGGTATCGGGTCCAAGGTATTGACCCTAGGTATTTGGTCCAAGCTTTTGGTCCTAAGTGGTTTTGGTCTATGGTATTGACAAAGGCCTACAAACTATAAAAAGAGGAGAAGATCATTAGGCCAAGGTGTGCAAGTATCGAATATCTGATGAAGTGTGAGATCTAGTATGCAGGTTATTGGGTTATGGTGCATAGCTAGATTTGAACCAAGGATGAACCTTAGCTAATGATGAGGAATCAGATCTAATGATGAATCACGATCTTAAGGTGTAAAATGAACTATCTTTGTGTTGAAGATCATGTATATTCTAGATTTGAATACTGACGCATATATTATTTTGTAAATGATATGATCTGGGTATAACTAAAGTCTGGAATAGCTGCAGAACTCTGAATTTATATTTGCAAAAGTATACACTGGTTGGCTTTGAGAAAAGCGCGTGTACACACAGGTTAGACACATGGAAGTATTGTATACCTTATAAAATATGTTTTAGTTGCTTCTGTTTGTTGTTGTAGTGTTATGGGTTCTGGCTTGGGTTCTGGTTACTGTATTCTGGTGAGAGCATTCTGAAAGATTAGATTGATGGGTTGTCAAAGTGATTGATTGATTCGGTTGTGGTTGGTTCAAAAGGAGATTGGTTGATGTAGATATATTCGATGATTGAACGATGTTGTTGATGGATCCAGTCTGAAAATTTATGAAACGTGGTCCCTGGAAGAAAAGAGAAGGTTGTAGCCTTCTGTAGGCCGACACCTATGTACAAGTAAACATATCAGCTAGTACAAGAGCTAGGGGGTTGTAGCTCCCTTCCAGTATAAGCTAGAGAATGAGAGAAGGTTGTAGCCTTCTGTAGGTAGAAGCCTGCATATTGGTATAAGACTGCACTAGTACAAAAATTGTAAACAAAATTTTCTTATTATTAAAAGAAGACAGAGACGATAGCAGCAGGTGGTTTTCACCCACATTGGGTTTCCACCTTATATCTTGGTGTTCATGTGTGTTTCTTGCATGTGATGTTTTATTCTGATTTTACTGCACTATCAAATGAATTCCTGATACACTGGTTAAAGTTCAAGATATGATAATTTGGGTAAATCAAAAAGATCTCTGCCTATACGCTAGTTGCATTAAGTACAGTTGTGTATACATGCTAGTTCATTAAGCTGAAGTAGCGTATACAATTCAGTTTTGAAATTTAAATTATTGATCTGATAATACTGATTCACACCCCCCCCCCCCTCTTAGTATTATTTCCAACACTTATTACCTGAGCAAGAACCTTGAGATAACATGCTTATTGAGATTTTATTTATGATTTTTTCTTTATGATCTTGAAGTTTTGTGACGAAGTTAAATTGAAATTTGTAAAATGGAGTATTGGTTTTGATCACTTCTTATCTAGACTATACTCATCATACATAGGAACTTATCTGTTATCGACACATATAGTGCATTAGCTCTACTGATTACGATTCCCTAGTTGATAATGTAATTTGTGGCGATATATCATTCATATAATTTCCCCAACAACAACCTATTTAACAAAGTTAACTAAAGCATAACCATCCACCTTTGAAGATGTTGTCAAACATCAAGAATGGAAAGATGTTATGAATGAAGAATATCAATCAATAATGAAGAATGGAGTTTGGGAAATTGTTCCTAGGCCTGAAGATAAATATGTGGTGACTTCCAAGTGGCTCTACAAGATTAAACTTTCGACAGATGGAAGTATTGATAAATATAAGGAAATATTTGTGGCTAGGGTTTTTTCCCAACAAGAAGGCATCGATTATGAAGAGACATTTACACCTACAACTAGGTATACAATTATATGATCGTTGATCTCTTTGGAAACATCGATGGGATGGAACATCCATCAAATGGATGTCAAGACACCATTCCTGAACGGTACTATTGATAAATAATTATATATAGAAAAACCCTTAGGATTTGAAGTGAATGATAGAGAGTCTCATATTTGCAGGCTGAAGAAGGAACTTTATGGCCTTAAGCAAGCACCAAGGGATTGGAATGAAAGGATGGACACATATCTACAAAGATTTGGCTTCTTGAAGAGTTTTCCTTATCTGAATATGTATATCGAGGTTGTGAAGGGTGCGCTCATAATCATTCTTCTATATGTGGACGATCTTCTCATGACAAGTGTGGAAGGTCATATTCACGAGTGCAAAAAGAAATTGGCAGCAGAACTTAATATGAAGGATCTAGGGTTGATGCATTATTACTTTGGGTTTGAAGTTTGGCAAGGACCTAATGAGATATATCTAGGTCAAGGAAAATATGTGATTAATATGTTGCAAAGGTTTGACATGATATATTGCAATCCTATGACAACCCCTATGATCACAAATTTGAAGAGGCTAAGAAGTCTAATTCAAGCCCGTGGATCTGACAAGGTATATGCAATTGGTTGGCTCTCTGATGTATTTGGTGATTACTCAACCATACATTTGTTTTGCAATGAATATTCTTAATCAGTTCCAAATAAAGCCCAAGTATGACCATTTGATAACAGCCAAGAATATACTAACAACCCATTACTACCTGAAGTATGATAGAAAGAATGATGTCAAATTGATTTGATATACAGATTCTAATCGGGGAGGCAGTGTGACAGATGGAAGAAGCACTACTGGAAGATACTTTAGTTTGGGATCCTCTATGGTATCATGGACAAGTAGAAAGCAAGAGTCAATTTCTTTGAGTAGTGTTGAGGCTGAATACATGGCAGCATGTGAAGTAAGCAGAGAAGTTGTCTGGTTGAGGAAGTTGTTGTCTGACCTGTTTGAAGGACCAATGGACCCTATGGTTATACATTGTGATAACGCCATTTGCATAAGGTTTTTTGAAGACTCGGTTTTGCATGGAAAGATAAATCACATAAATAACAAGTATCATTACATACAAAAGTTGGTGCAATATGGAGTCTCACAACTACAATATATCTCCATCGGTGAGCAGGTAGCTGACATTTTGACAAAATATATTCCTAATAAGAAGTTAGATATCATTTTTTCAGATTCAACTGCGTTAATTAATTCATTCATCTATGACCATTTCCATAAGAGGTAGTCATAACTGGCTAATTTCTCATGATTTTTGAATAGTCCACTTAGCACGGATTCAACTACATTAAGTAAGTCATTCATCTATAACCATTTCCATGAGAGGTAGTCATAACTGGCTAATTTCTCATGATTTTTGAATAGTCCACTTAGCACTCATTACATTGGGTGATGCTCACAGGGGTGAAGAAGTGGGATTGAAACTAGTGAAATAAATTACATAGCATCAATCATCACTTCCGGGGCTTTCACCCGGTAACCAGGACTTCCCGGGAGGTCACCCATCCCAGATCACCTCTAGCTCAATCATGTTTAACTATGGAGTTTCCCCCACAATCAATCCCACTTAGCTTGCTACCCCATTTTCAAAACCTTAGCAAGTATTGTGCCTCATGAACCATTCAATGAGGCATAATACTTGCTAAGGTTTTGCAAATGGGGTAGAAAGATAAGTGGGCCTGATTGTGGGGAAAACTCCATAGTTAAGCACACTTGAGCCAGAGGCGATCTGGGATGGGTGACCTCCAAGGAAGTCGTAGTTACCGGGTGCAAGCCCTGGAAGTGATTTATTTCACTAGTTTCAATCCCACTTCTTCACCCCTGTGAGAATCACCCAATGCAAAGAGTGCTAAGTGGACTATTCAAAAATCATGAGAAATTAGTCAGTTATGACTACCCTCATGGAAATGGTCATAGATGAATCTGATGCAATGAGTGCTAAGTGGACTATTCAAAAATCATGAAAAATTAGTCAATTATGACTACCTCTCATGGAAATGGTCATAGATGAATGACTTACTTAATGTTGTTGAATCCCAAAAGATTATATCTAATATAATGCACTACAAAAACCCCCAATGCCTAATAGGAAGTTTATGTATTTGAGATACAAACTTGGATTGGTTAATATATCCTCCCTAGTTGAGAGGGATAGATAGACACATCGTTCTTGTCTTCACTTTATGAAGAAAGAATGGAGGATTGGGTAAGAATCTAGTTTCCTATACTCTTTGAGGATGAGGTAGGGCATCCAATAGGTAAGAGTAGTCGAAGAGGAAATTCCTTGAGGATGTGTTATTCCAAGACAGGAATTGTCCTAAAAGGACATACCCTTTGAACACCCAGGTGGGGTATGTGTCTTGAGAGACAATGATGGTGGTGTCTATCAGTCATTGGTCTCGCCAGCATTGTGCTCTAATCCTGTGGAGAGATAGAGTTGTTAGTTATGTCCTTTCTATGTGATAATGATGGTTAGTAATGAGATGAAAAGAGATAAGATGAGATGATAGCTTATAATATGGCTTACCAATCCAACTCTTCTTATGAGATCTCATCAGTTTGAGAATGTCCATGTACCATTATGAATACCTCCCTAGTTACGAGGGAGTGATGAAATGTGTAACTAGGTTCAGTCTTCATAAATGTGAAATGTACTCTTCATTCTTATATATTGTAAAAAGAAATAAAAATTATTATTGTTATTTTTGTAGCATGGGTTTCATGCTCAAGGTCATTTTAATTAGAAGCCAACTACTCATTGAGTGCTTCTATGGTTTTTCCTAGTGTTAAGAAGTCAATATAGTAATTCTCATATGAAGAAGACCCCATTGGGAACATTGTAATATGTCAAAATAATTATTCTTGTATTTAAAAGTTTCAAAATACCCTCCAAGACCAAGTCAACCTGGAAGCTAAGAAGTCGTCCTCATTAGGGCATGTCGTCCTCCTTGGAAGCCTATATACAGGAGGGTACTCGACCTCATATGGACACTCACTCATTTCTCATCATCCAAACGAAGGAGAAGAAGAAGGAAGGAAATAGAATAAGGATAGAAGGATGAATGAACAAATTTTGGGTTATTTTTCTCTCTCTCTCTCTCATGCGAAAGGAAGACTAAGGTTTTGCATCTACAAGGTCGAAGTTGTGAAAGTTGCAGAAAGAAGGTCAAAGAAAGGAATCTTAGGTCACCTACAAACCCTAGAATGAGAATAAACCCAAACGAAGGTCAAAGGAAGCCTAATAAGCCCTAAAATTACTCATATATGTCAAAGCAACAATTGTTGCAGGGGCTGAAAAATTTAGACCTGCAGTGGAGGCCAAAATTCTGTAGCTGGGGGTTGAAATTGTGAAACTGGAAGAGATTTGATTAGGTTTGACTTGGATAGAAGAAGCACACCATCAATAAGGTGTGGCTTGGTCTTGGAAGGTTATTGGTCTTGGTCTAGAGGTCTTGGAATTTTGAAGAATCTATAAGAAGAGAAGAGATTTGTGGGTTTTCCTCTCAAGTGGAGAGGTTTTGGCCCTGGATTGTAGCCTACATATTTTGTTCTTGTCTACTATTGATCTTATTGTTTTGGCAGTTGTTTGATGATAAGAATAACATAATAATAAGAGAATCTAATAATCAAGAAAAATTAAAAATACATCACAAGCAATTATCAAGTTTAAGAGAAACAATCATAATTGCAGCCCTCTAGATTTCTCAACAAAACGAGCATGCATAATTGATTGATTTAAATGTGTAATTTTTTGGATCTACATCATATAACCAAATACACTCTATCTATAGAGTTAATAATAATGTTAAAAGACACAACTACATTTGAGAAGGAGATGGTAACAATGATATCCACAACAATAGGGAAGAGTGTGAGACCAAGAAGAGAAAAAAATAAAAAAAAATCTTCATTAGAGGAGGGTGGAACTGTAATTTGAAAACCTATAAGCCTGGGAGAAGGGAAAAAAATTATTACATTTTTGTCAAGAAAATTAAAAGTCACATTGCAAAAAAACCATAGTCCAAAGTATGTATCCATTTTAAATATTCCAAGCATTATTCTTTCCTCTAATGAATCTCAAAACTCTTTTGTAAGATTTATACCTTATATAGTAATGCAATGCATACTCAAAGTATTTATATATAAAAAAAAAAAAAAGTAAAACAATGAAAATCACATGTTACATAGATATTTACCCTAGAAACCCAAATCAAGAAACCAACAAATTGTTTAGAGCAACACCTTTGATGTTTTAATCATCAATCAACTTTTGTGTTTACAATACAATATATATAACCCTACAACATCCTAAACTCATAATCCATTAACCTAAATTAGATTATAACCTTATTTCCTCAACTGGAATTATAAATTCATGGGTTGAACCACTGGGATGCACAAACATGCCAAATCAAAAACCATGTGCCAAAAACCACTAAAATGGACGCAAAAAACCACCTTTTTTTCTCTTCTTTTTTTTGGTGGGGGGAGGCGACTCTATCCCCTTGCTCTCAATGCATACAAATCACATATTGGGCTAGTCATGCAAAGAATATAATATATACACAATGTGACAACCCTTTTTTTATCCCTCTCATAAATATTTATATGAATTGATGTAAATAATTTGGAAATGTAAACATTGACTAGCTAAGAGAAGTGGACATGGATTCAAATGTTTGACGAGGAGGAGTTTCTTGTACATCCAAGCCACTATATTTATTTCACAACCTATTTCTTTGATGGATTTATGGATTTACTGGTGCAAGCATTGAATTTGGGTATGGGCTTCCCGAGTGAAGGACAAGCCCATGTAGTCTTAGTCTCGTGGAATGTGTGGGTGTGGTTAACACACAAGGAAGGGATGTGAAGAAAATTCCCAATGGGAGACAAGGGTGTGGTTCTACATAGATGCAGTAGGATGCATAGACAGACTACGTAGTGGTATCGTAGCAATAGATAACTCATAGGAGAAAGAACAACACATGAGAAGTGACAAAGGATGCAGAGCGCAAAATTGGAAATGTACATGGATATGTTAGGGAGAAATAACCTTTTCTTACCTATGTTATGATTTTGGGATAGTATTCCCTATGGTTTTCTAAGGATAGTGTATGTTTCTATGAATAGGTTTTATAGTGAGAGTTCAATGGAGTTGAAAAACTAAATGTTGCCCTTGGGCTTGATAAACTACTAGGATGCTTGTTGGAGGGCTAATAAACCACTTGATAGGCTAAAACACCCAGGTGCTTGCTAGAAGGAATGATAAAACAGTATGTTCTAGCCTTGGGGTTGATAAACCACTTATGTGCTTACTCACTAAGTTGATAAACCACTTGGATAGTGGGCTCTTGACTCCTGCAGTGCTAGCTTAGAGAAGTTAGCTGATAAACAAACCAGATAGTGCATTCATTCTCCTGGAACTGAGTTGTAACTCACTAAGACTTAGGTGAATCCATGTGATTGATTTATGTAGGGGTAAAGGTCATTGTGGTTCTTATTAATGGAGGTAGTTAACATTCCATTAAGATAGTGGGTGCTTCTCCCTGTTGATCTGTTGACTTGATTTCGATTTGAAAAAAGTGATGTCGTGGTGCCTACTACTAGAGGTAGTTGAAAAACCACCTGGGTAGTGGACTCCTCTTCTTGATTATTTGGTTGACTAGTATTAGTATGAATACCATTGAGCACTTAACTCTTCAGAATCTGAATCTAGATCAAGGGTGGTCAGCTAGAAGAAATATTGCAATGTAGTTGGCTTATGGTTGGGTGGAGAGTTGAAGTCCCTCCCTCAATTTCCAGTCACTTAAGAGAATAATACAAGTAAATTTACTTGTACACATGTAGTACAATTAACGATGAATGATGTGTTGTGAGATGTGACAACAAATGTATCAAATTTTTGAATGGAGGAATATGATATTCCTAGTTGTTTATAATTAAATATTTACATGAGTGTTCGCATGGTTGAAGGGCTTGTATATCTTATGTTTTATAATATGTTCTTGAGTTGCAAATTCATTTATATGTTTATGTATGATTGTTTAACATGATCAACCGACTATCACTATGTAATATTTGTCATGATTTTTTATGTTATGTGTACCATAGATTTGTATGCTTACATATTGTTGATTGTCTCTCCTAGTGAGGGAATGTAAATGATATAATGTATAATATATCAGTGAATCTAATAGTGTTGCTTGGGACCCATTCGATGAGTTAATATGATGTTGTGTTTCAAATTATAGGGAAGTGTTAGCCATGAGAAGGTTTTCCCTTATGCTTGTTAGAAGGCATGCTAATAGCCTTATTTCTCATTTTATGACAATGTAAATGTTGGAATGCTAATGATGGAATGAAATTGTTGGAAATAATACTAGGGGGGGGGTGAATCAACGTTAGTCAAGCCAATAATATTTTTATTTTCTTACTCAATTTCATATATGCTACTTCAATGAAGGCAACCCATGTGTGTACGAAACCGTGTTTAAGGAAACAAGCGTATATCCAGCAAACTAATGATTTCGTTAATTCATCATATGTTGATCTTTAATCTGAGTATCAGTTTTTTATTAAATAATAACCATGTGCAGTTAATAACAGAAAGAACCATCACACATAAGCATCACACATGAACACCAAGATGTAAGGTGGAAACCCAATGTGGGTAAAAACCACCTGCTGCTGTCGTCTCTGTCTTCTTTTAATAATAAGAAAATCTGCTTACAACAATGTACTAGTGCAGACTCATACTAGTATGCAGGCTTCTACCTACAGAAGGCTACAAACTTCTTTCATTCTCCAGCTTCTACTGGAAGGGAGCTACAACCCCTTAGCTCTTGTACTAGCCGATATATTTACTAGTACGTAGGTGTTGACCTACAAAAGGCTACGACCTTCTTTCTTCCTCCAAGTACCACGTTTCATAAATTTTCAGACTGGATACTCTTGGAACACAACACCATAATCTGAAGGCCACGTTTCATCCAATTTTCATACTGGACCCATCAACAACATTGAAGCTCAAAATCAATCACCACTATAATACAACTATTTCATTACCCATTCATTGAATACTCAATCATTACTCTTTGAATCACCCAACAACTTAATCACTGAAACCCTATCATCAAAACACAGTCACCAGAACATAGAGCATAACTCAGAACTCTGCAACAATATTCAGAGCTAACTGTATCATCAAAACCATGCATCAGAGTGCATACGTTACTTGGAAGAGCCAAACCAGCATGTATATGCAACTTCACCAAAGCGAACCAACGTATATGTCATCAAATACTTACTTATAACTTCGCTGCACTTCCCGACTTTAGACATACCTAGATCATTACATACAAAAGGATAATACGTGTGTTAGCAACCAGATCTAGTCCATCAGATCACATAAAGATAATTCATTATGATCTTGATCCATTATTAGATCTCATCCATCAATACTGAAGCTAATCACAATCAACCAATCTGAATATGCAGAATACTGTCACCAGTAAACAGTCACCAAAACTCAGAACTTTGCATCAACAACCACTTGTAACTTCAAACATCATAGTTCATATGGTATACGCTACTTAGATGTGTCTAACCTACATATATATGTGCTTTTATCAAAGTCAACCAACGTATACATCTGTAAATATTCATTCATAATTTTGCAGCTATTCCAGACTTCAGTTATACCTAGATCATAATATTTACAGAACATCACATGCGTCAATATACATATCATATAGAGATGATTCATTCCAAGCCATAAGATCCAGATCCATCATTAGATCTTGTCCTCCATCAACCGCTAAGATTCCTCCTTGGCTCAGATCAAGAAAAGCATCATAAACCCATAACCTTCATACTGGATCTCACATTACATCAGATATTCGAGACTTGCACACTTTTTTTTTGGCCTAATGATCTTCTTCTCCTTTTATAGTCTTGGGCCTTTCTCAATACCATGGTCCGAAACCACGTAGGACCAATATCTTGGACCCAATACCTGGGGTCAATACCTCAGACCAAATACCATGGACCAATACCAAAATACCATGGACCAAATACCACGGACCAAAACTTAGTTTTCCAACATGTACGTGCCTTTCCTTCTGTGAAAGTGTGTGTGTACGATATACGCACCTTTGTATATAGTGAACCTGCGTATACCTTTCTTTCTTCATTCTTGTTGTTTGCCTGCTATATTGTGATCTTTCATCTGAGAGAGTTTCCTTCTGAACGGATTCCTTGAGGCTGCCCTGCATTTCATCACACCTATAAATACTATTGTCATGCATTCTGTCACATCTAATATCTCTTCTATAGATTCATCTAGTTATCGTGTACAAGTGAGTTGTTCTACTGCAAGTGGGTTGCCATCAAGTACAGCACATGCATCATAATGCCAACAATATCCCCCTTTGGACTTGAGGGCAACAACAACAAGTCACTCTCCCCCTTTGACATCAAGGGCAAAGGGCGGACCAAGATCTTCTCCCCCTAAGAGCAGAAGACTTTCATATTTGAATAGCTAAATATTAATCATGCTCCCCCTAGGCACATGCTGAATTCTTTGATTGAACTCCCCCTTTGTTCATGCTGAGATGTACTATATCATCCATGCTCCCCCTAAGCACATGCAGAGTCTACAAATATTTTCAAGAAAATAACATGACTCTATAACTCAACTTTGTGAGTTTGACCTTCCTATCACCAATGACTCATACATACATTCATTCTCCCAACCAAGTGAGGATAAACGTGACTCATCCATCCAACCAAGTGGGGATATACCAGATACCAATTGTTTATACATGACTGAAATATTACATCATCCTTCCCATGCATAGTGGGGGTACAAATTACATCATATTACCAAAAGGGATTCATCAAAAGACTACAATAGACAGAGACAACTATTTCATCATGGGTCTTGATATGACCTTTACATCAAACGATATACATGATATTTATAACAGAGACCAAATATCTAAACTGTCAGACCAGGTATAACTCCTCAAAACAGAAACTCTCTATTTCATTCATTCAGGTTATTCATTGTTATATACAAGAGGGAGTGATTGTTCGGTTAATCTCCCGACTCTCTGCTTTCTCTATTATTTATTTACATTTACATTACTTACAGCTGTTCACCCAATCCTTAAGATTAGGTGTCAACATTCCCCCCCTTAATCTGAAGGAGTGTTGGTGAGTCCAAGCATCATTCTGAATCTTTCAAGCTTTTCTCTTCCAAGTGTTTTGGTGAGGATGTCTGCAATTTGCTCATTAGTGGAACAATGATAGAGATGGATTGTTTTGGCCTCAACATGATGTCAAATCAAATGATATTTAGTATTGATGCGCTTTGTTCGATCATGGAACTTTGGGTTCTTGGCCAACTTTATTGCAGATGTATTGTCAATCATGAGTGGAGTTGATTGTACTTGTTTTACTTGCAAATCTTCAAGAATTTTCCTGAGCCACACAATTTCTTTTGTTGCTTTAGCTGCTGCAATGTATCCTGCCTCTGTTGTAGAATCTACTGGAACTAACTGTTTGCGTGATCTCCAGGAGACAGCTCCTGATCCAAGACTCATAGCATAACCAGAAGTAGATACCCCTATTTCTTTATCTCCATCGAAGTCTGAATCAGAGTATCCAATCAAGCTGAAGTCACTCACCTGTGTATACTTAATTCCAAAGTCTTGAGTTCCCTTCAAGTACCTTAGAACTCTTTTTGCAGCAGACCAATGTCCCTCACATGGTTTTTGCATAAACCTGGAGAGGATTCCAACAACAAATGAAATGTCTGGTCTGGTGGTAGTCAGGTAGTTGATACTTCCTACAAGCTGTCTATACTTTATTGCATCCTCAAATTCTTTTCCTTCAATGGATGTGAGCTTTAAGTTTTGTTCCATTGGAGTAGTCAGAGGATTGCATTTAGTCATGCCAAACTTGTTCAACAAATCTCCAATGTACGTCTTTTGAGAAAGGAATATGGACTTTGGATGTTGAGTTACTTCAATACCAAGATAGTAATGAACATAGCCCAAATCAGTCATTTCAAAACCTTTCTTCAATTCCTTCTTTATGGATGCAATGTAGCTTCATTGTTCCCTGTCATCAAAATATCATCTACATATACCACAAGATATACAACCATTTTTCCAACCTTCCTTACAAACAGAGTTGCATCATCAAGATCATAATGTTTGAAATTGAGTTTCAGAAGATGCTCAGTTAATTTTTCATAATAGGCTCGTGGTGCTTGTTTGAGGCCATACAGGTATTTCACAAGTTTGCATACTTTATGTTCATGTCCTTTCACAGCAAATCCTTCAGGCTGGGACATAAAAACGTTCTCTTTTAGATCTCCATTCAAGAAAGCAGTTTTTAAATCCATTTGATGGAATTTCCAACCATTTTGAGTTGCTAGGGCAAAGAGTGTCTGGATGGTGGCCATTTTGCTGTGGGGGAAAAAGTATCCTCACAATCAACCCCTTCCTTCTATACAAAACCTTTTTCCACAAGTCTGGCTTTTTGCTTGTCAAGTTAGCCATCAGCTTTATACTTGTTCTTGTAGACCCACTTGCAGCCAATTGCTTTGGTTCCCAAAGGAGGATCAACCAGCTTCCAAGTGCCATTCTTTATCAAAGCATCATACTCCTTTTGCATTGCTTCTTTCCATTCATCACAAGAAGCAGCTTCTTTGAAGGAATTTGGTTCAAAATCTGTAGACAAATTCAATTCACAATCATAAGAAACATCCATATCAACTGGTGAATCAGAGTCATCTATATTATCTCCATTTTTCTGATTTGAATTTCTAGTTCCTGTCTTTCCAACCTCATCTAGATGAACACTTTCAAGTGTCTTTGTCAGCCACTTTGGGGGACCTTTCTCAAATGGTCTAGGCTACTCCGTTGACTGAGTTGGGATTGAATCAATATTGAGTCTCCCAATTCTGTCAATCACATCACTCAAAGCATCATCTGTTGTTGGAGATTCATGTAGGGGAGAGAGTGCTTCTGAAGAAGATTCCACAGGTTGATCTAGTATAGGAATCCCCCCTTCAAGATGTGGAATCTGATTATCAAATTCTTGAAATGACTTTGTAGTTGTGAATCTATCCAAGCGATCAAGTTGTCTTTCAACAACATTGTCAGTTTTGGATGATCCAAGAAAGATTACATTTCTAGACACTAAAAACTTTTTGTTGATTTCATCATAGAGACGGTATGCTTTGGAGGTGTCTGAATACCCCAGGAAGATACACTTACGACTTCTTGCACCAAGTGTTTTTCTATGTACCTTTGGTATCAAGGCATAACAGGTGGAACCAAAGACCCTGAGACGCTTTACCGAAGGAATGTGCCCATATCACATTTCATAAGGAGTCTTGTTTCTAATAGCATTAGATGGACATCTATTCTTTATATATATAGCACATAGAACAACATCAGCCCAAAACATTACTTTTACATTTTTGAAGAAGAGCATGGAGTGTACAATATTTAAGATTGTCCTATTCATTCTTTCAACTACTCCATTCTGTTGGGGATTATAAGGCACAGTTGTTTGATGTTTGATACCACGTTGATCCGGATTTAAACAGGAATGTAACAAATTACAGAGATAACCATATACACAAAGATGCAGCGGAAATAATACTTCATTTCATTAATGGAAAATACTGAAATATGCTTACAACCAGAAATGGAAATAAACCAGCTAGGGCGATGGTAGCTTATCTCTGAGAAGAGATGTGATGGCTACATGCCTCTGAACTGTGTTACAATGAGGCTCAAAGGCCTATTTATTGTTGAGAAACAATGGAAAACCCTTAACATTCCAAAACCTAACCCTAGGAGATGAAACGCCAAAACTGTGGGCCCCGTTTGGGGTAAATTGGTACATCAATTTCCCGGGGTCGTAACTTTGGCATATGATCTCCGTTTGACGCATACAATAGCTCGTTAGAAAGATCTATCCGAGTACTACTATTGTTGGAATGGGCAACATCGGTCCATTCCATGGACCCATGTTGCCCCCGGATTCCCCAAAAAACGTCGTTTAGGGCCTCAAAACGGCTCTGGAAGTTCAGGACCCGAAAAACTGCTAAAAATAGTAAGTTGTGCTACAATTAAGGAAACTGAAAATGCTGAGAAAGACAATGGTGGGGGTCAAGATGGACTTCGCAGGTGGCCACCAATATCCACCTGGATCATTCCTCCCCCCTTAGGAAGCAATGGTCCCCATTGCGTTGAGCTCCTCCATGAGATGAGGAAACTTTTGCTGAACTTGTTCCCTGGTGAGCCACTTGCCCTGCTGAAGGAGTTGGCCTACTTTGACAACTCGATACAGTTGGATATTCTGTTGGGGAGTGTTCTTGATCTGTGTGTCCATGATCCGATCAGTTGCAGCTTGTTCCATGCAATCTGGATTTAATTCTGTGGGTTTGAGCTGTTCTGCAATGTCGGATGTGTCTAGCAATGGTGGAAAGTATGGCCGCAGGCGGTCCACATTGAACACTGGGTGCAGGCCAAGGAATGGGGGAATGCTGAGCTCAAATGCATTGTCTCCCATAGCCTTAGTAATGGTGTAAGGACCATATCGGAGTGGTCTCAATTTCCGATAGGCTCCAGTAAGGCGTTCCTTTTGCAAATGCAACCAGACTTTGTCGCCCACCTGAAACTTGTGTGGCACCCGATGTTGATCATGTCGCTGCTTGTACTTGGCATTTGATTTCTCAAGAATGTCATGGACCTGCTGGCGAATATGTTGGATGCGCTCAATGAAGCTGGTGGCCTTATCTGTTTCGGACTGGACATGAGCTGAATTCATGTGAGTAGCTGCAAGTGGCATGGCCACATCAATGGGGCATAGTGGCTGGAATCCCAAACCCACCTGAAAAGGGCTATGGCCAGTGGAGCTGTGAAGAGCTCGGTTTTAGCTGTGCTGAACATAGGGGAGGCTCTCGTCCCATGTGCGTGGATGCTTTGAGTTATACATGCGCAGAATGTGCACAATCATCCTATTGACAACCTCTGTCTGGCCATCAGTTTGAGGATGGAAGGTTTTGGACTTTGTGAGTTTGGTGTCTAGCATTGACCAGAGACTGGACCAAAATGTGCTGAGAAACCGACTATCCTGATCTGAGATGATAGACTGTGGGATCCCAAAGTGCACCCACACTCGTTCAAAGAAGAGTTTAGCAGTGGCTTCTGCTGTGATATTCTTCTTGCAGGCCACCATAATGGCCATCTTCGAGAACCTGTCGACGACCACAAAAACATAGTCATTTCCATGCTTATTGGAAGGAAGGCCTGACATGTAATCCATGGAGATGGATTCCCACGGTCGACTAGGGGTAGGCAACGGGGTATAGAGGTTGTGCTTCTTAATGGTCGGTTTGGCAATGGCACAGGCAGTACATGATCTGATGTACTTCCCAACATCCTGTCGAAGATTCGGCCAATAGAAATAATTTTGCAGTACTGCCACTGTTTTCTCGACCCCGAAATGCCCAGCAGCCCGACTGTAGTGTGCTTCCCAAATCATCTTGGCACGCTCGCTTGAAGGAACACAAAGGTGACCGAGGTGGCACAATAGGGCATCCTAGAGGTGAAAATCTGCAACACACCAACCCTCCAAGAGTGTCTGGTATGTGTGGCCGAATTCTGGGTCGCTTTTGTAGAGAAGTGGCCAATCAGAAGTCTCGTGCCCACAAGAGTTGAGCACGGTGGTTAATGCCATGATTGGTGGTCGACTGAGGCAATCTGCAACATTATTGGTGCTGCCCTTCTTATACTTGATATTCAAGTGGAACTGTTGCATGTATGTAGACCACTTCTGATGGTGATCATTCTGCAATTTCCCTTGGGTCTGTATGAACTGTAGGGGTCGGTGGTCTGTGTGGATGACCGTTTCCTTCCCCAAAATGTAATGCTTCCATTGTCGGCAGGCCTGTACAATGGAATACATCTCTTTATCATAAGTGGGGTACTTCCGGACTGTGTCTGAAAGTGTTTCACTCTGATATGCCACTGGATGTCCATGTTGAGTAAGGACTGCCCCAATAGCATAGTCAAAGGCATCTGTCTCGACCTCAAATGGTTGTTGTAAATCTGGTAACGCGAGCACTGGTGCCGTGCAGAGGCGATCCTTCAACTCCATGAATGCCTTCTGTTGAGATTCAGACCAAAAGAATTTTTCTTTCGCCCCTCCCTTGGTGACCTGACTCAAGGGCCAAGAAATATGAGAAAACCCCAACACAAACCTGTGGTAGAAGTTGGCAAGACCTAGAAAGCTGCGGAGCTCTGTTAGAGTGGTTGGAGAGGGCCAATCCCGAATGACTTGGATCTTGGCTGGATCGACATGCACCCCCTGTTCATCAATGATGTATCCCAGATAATGAACCTGGGTCATGCCAAAAGTGCATTTCTCCAAATTGGCACATAGCTTGTGTTGCCGCAGTGTTTGGAGAACCTGTCGGATGTGGTGGAGGTGCTCTTCCCAACTCTGGCTGAAGATCAGAATGTCATCCAAGTATACTACTACAAAGGAGTTGGTGAATGGCCGCAAGATGTCATCCATTAGCCTCATAAAGGTTGCAGGAGCATTCGTCAATCTGAAATGCATGACCAACCATTCGAAGAGGCCCTCCTTGGATTTGAAGGCAGTCTTCCACACATCAGAGGGTTCGATTGGTACCTGGTGATATCCTGACTTCAGATCGATCTTGCTGAAATATTTTGCCCCATTTAGTTGGTCTAGGAGGTCATCAATCCGCGGGATCGGGTACCTATTACGGACAGTGATCTTGTTCAGCGCCCGATAGTCAATACAGAGTCTCCACGTCCCATCCTTCTTCTGTACCAACACGATTGGGCTCCCACAGGGCGATGAACTCGGACGGATGTGACCTTTCTGCAGGAGCTCCTGAATCTGCCTCTTGATTTCATTGTTCTCCAGCAAGGAGCGCCGATAAATTGGTCCATTGGGTAGCGGCGCACCTGGGGTCAGATCGATGGAGTGCTTGACTTGACAATGCAGAGGAACCCCTGCCGGGGAGGTGAAGATGTCCTCGTACTCCTCCACAATCTTGTCCATCTGTAGTTGTCGTGCAGAGGGACCCCGTCTGGAGGCTGCGGCCACTGTCTTCTTCTTTCCTTGAGGGCGTATCATCAGGAAAACAAATTTCCTGGTTTTGGAAATGATCTTACTGCATTGTTTTGCAATAATCAAAGAGATGGCGGCAGGTGGTGCTACCTCTGGTATCCTGAACAACTTATTTCCCAATGTAATAATAACAGCACGGGGCCTTGATTCATACACAGCATGTCGCTTCCACAAGTATGGTTGTCCTAGTAATACATCACAAACTTCAAGGGGAGCAATGTCACACAATACCTCATCCGTGAAGGGCTTGATGTTGTATGGAAGGCGACACTGCTGGCTCACGCGAAGATCTCATCCTTGGTGAAGCCACCCAATGGTGTATGGTTGTGGATGTGCTGTGGTCGGTAAGCCCAACCGCTTCACGACCTCTGCCGAAATGAGGTTCTTTTGACTCCCGCTATCAACAATGAACTGTATCGGGGAGCCCTTTACCCACATCTGAGAGTGGAAGATACGCTCCTCCTCCTCTGGATCTTCGGGTTCATTTTTCTGGATCTTTGCCGTAGCAACAGTGGCGCTGGGATCCGCATCAATGATCTGCTTCCCTTTTCATACCCCTTATCGGGTTCTGACTCAGAGTCGGAACATGCATCTGATTCTGAAACATTTAGCTCAGCCACCAGTGACTGCTTGGCCCAACACTCACTTGTGTTGTGAGTGGAGCTCTTATGGAACTCGCACCATTTTCCAGTGTCCTTTCTCGGCTTCGCGGCGCTGTTCTTTGCTTGCAGCTTCGGCTGGTTGTCTTGGGCTATCCTGCCTTGGCTTTGTCCTTTGTTCTGTGGTTTCGGGGCACCTTTCCCCTGCTTTGGATTCGCAGATCCAAAGTCTCACTTCTTTTGTTTAAACTTCTGCTCGACCTTGACGACATATCGGTATGCTGCGCCGAGCGACGGGATGTTTAGGAATTGTATTTCTTCTTGGATGTACTTGTGTAGGCAGCCACGGTATTTGAGTATCAAATGTTGCTCCGAATCCTTGATACCCAACTTTGTGCGAAGGGTATGGAAAAGATTGGTGAACTTCGGCACGTCTTGGTCCCTTCCTTGCCGCAGCGTGGTCCACTTTATGTATTCATCCTCATAGCTTCCAACAGGGTAGTACTGCTCCTTGACGGCATCCCGGAACGAATCCCAGGTGGGTGCGGCTGAAAATAGTGAGCCAGTACTTTCATCCTTCTGCTCGCAGTAGGTTTCCCACCAGTCCTTGACGTGGGGGGCTGCTTTGAGAAGAGCAAAAACAATCTTTTCCCGACTCGAAAATTCATGAACAGAAAAATAACCCTCTAGCAGATTTAACCATTTATCTAAGGCATTTGCGTCTATCTGACCCTCGAATATGGGGATTTCAAAATTAACTTGTACCTTAAAGGGTGTGGCGTTTCCAGAGTAGCTGCTGGAAGCCGATGCGTCGCTTCTGGGTAGCCGCTGAAGGATCTGGGCAAAGCTGTCCATCATCGTGTTCCGTTGTCGCTCGAGGGCTTCTTCGAGCAAGATTTTGATGGGATCTCCTGCCCCCTCGTCTTTCTTCTCGTCTGCCATGGGAGGCCGTCGAGATTTGCGAGGCTGGTCTTGCAAAGGTTCAACCAGTTCAAGCCCTAACTCCTTATATCCCGACCATGTTGGGGACATGCAAAGAAAACAGAGAAAAAGCAGACCGCTCTGATACCACTGATCCGGATTTAAACAGGAACGTAACAAATTACAGAGATAACCATATACACAAAGATGCAGCGGAAATAATACTTCATTTCATTAATGGAAAATACTGAAATATGCTTACAACCAGAAATGGAAATAAACCAGCTAGGGCGATGGTAGCTTATCTCTGAGAAGAGATGTGATGGCTACATGCCTCTGAACTGTGTTACAATGAGGCTCGAAGGCCTATTTATTGTTGAGAAACAATGGAAAACCCTTGACATTCCGAAACCTAACCCTAGGAGATGAAACGCCAAAACTGTGGGCCCCGTTTGGGGTAAATTGGTACATCAATTTCCCGGGGTCGTAACTTTAGCATATGATCTCCGTTTGACGCATACAATAGCTTGTTAGAAAGATCTATCCGAGTACTACCATTGTTGGCACGGACATGGACCCATGTTGCCCCCGGATTCCCCAAAAAACGTCATTTAGGGCCTCAAAACGGCTCCGGAAGTTCAGGACCCGAAAAACTGCTAAAAATAGTAAGTTGTGCTACAATTAAGGAAACTGAAAATGCTGAGAAAGACGATGGTGGGGGTCCAGATGGACTTGGCAAGTGGCCACCAATATCCACCTGGATCACACGTTGATGAAGATAGTTTTCAAATTCATTTGAAGTGTATTCTTTTCCATTATTAGTGCAAATAGAGCCAATATGAGTTTGTGCATCATTTTCAATCCATTCATGAAAGTTCTTGAATCTTTGAAAAGCATCAGATTTGTTCTTCAATAAATATACCCAACACATTCTGGTGTAGTCATCAATAAATGTCATCATATATTTATTTCCATTTGCAGAAGAGACAAGCATTGGACCACATAAATCTGAATGAATGAGTTCAAGTTTTCTATGTGCTCTGGAATGTGAATCATGGAAGGGTTGTTTGCTATGTTTTCCTAGAATACAAGCATCACATTACTTAAGTTTCCTAGGAATTGGAAGCAATCCAACAACACTATTTTTCTTCAACAAGCGAAGGCTGTCATAGTCCAAATGTCCAAATCTAGCATGCCATAATAAACTTGATGGAAGTGTACCTTCTTCATAATGAGAATTGTATGAGAAATTTCGTGCACAAGCAGAGGTACCTTGCAGCTTGAGGAGCCTTTCTTCTTCTATTCCCCTCATGACAAGTGAGTGGTTAGATGTTTTTCTTACCTCGAGCTTGCCATCAAACATATGAATGGAGTGACCTTGCTGGCGGATGTGGAACAAGGACTGCAAGTTTCTCCTCAGTTGTGGGAGATATAGAATATGATGTAGAAGAAAGTCTGGAAGACCAGGCAATTTAAGTCTGATTGTGCCAAGCCCTGATGGCTTGAGTTTTGATTGGTCTGCAAAGTATACTGCTCCATCAACATTGTCAGTGAATTCTTCAAAAAAATCTTTTCTATGAGTCATGTGGCAAGTTTCTCCTGAGTCAAGCAACCAATCAATTTTCCAAGAAGCAAGTGAAGCATTAAATAAGTCTTCATTTACTCCAATATTACATTGTGCCACAACATAATGAGCTGATTCAGGTGCTTTACCTTTGTCTGTGTCATCAGTTTTACCTTTCTGTTGGTTTCTTTGCTGCTCAATTTTATCCCAAGGTATCTTGCATGTGGAGGCATCATGTGATCCATTTCTTTTACAGCGTATGCAGTGCAAATCTAACTTTTCTCCTTGAGAGTGTCTGCCCCCCCTGCCTCTGAAATATCTTCCTCTTCCTTTGCGACCACCTCTTCTTCTAGAAGACTATTGAGTAGGATTCTTTTCTTTATCAGCAAGGCACACAGCCTCTTCAAAAGATTCAGGGGTTGTTTTCTTTCCAAAAGCTTTCTCTCTTTCAACAAATTTTTTCACAAGAGAGTCAAAGGTAATATCTTTGAGATTTCCATTTGCTTGCAATGACTCAAGATAATTAGAGTAAGTAGGATACAGTGCCTTGAGAAAAGCAATCAGAGGAATATCCATTTCAACCTTAGTGGCTTTAATATCATGCATTATTGATTTTACTTCAGATGCCAGAGCAAGAGGATTATTATTTTGTAATTCAAGGGTGAAGAGTTTAATCATGAGTTGAACAATTTCAAGTGCAGAGTGTGAGTCATAGAGTTCTTTCAACTTTTGTAACGCTTCAAATGCAATTGATAATGGTTTGATGTGTTGACTCACCTCTTCACTTATAGATGCAGCGATCAATGCATATTCTTTGTTGTTTTTATTCTCCCAGATGGCGACCTCTTTGCCAGAGGTAGGTTTAACAGGGTCCTTATCTCCTTCTCCAACACACACTCCTTTCCACATCTCATTAAAAATAAGAGTGTGTTGGAGTTTCCTCAACCATTCTGGATAATTCCCTTTTCCAGTGAGAATTATTCCCACAATAGATATGATTGAATGCATATCGAACAACATAATACTTCAGCATTCAACGTTCACCCAAATACAAGTATCAGAGTTTGACTATAACTATCTATGGCAGAAATGAACAATGGATGATGAGCAGAGAAATAACAAATGTGGAGGAGGACTGTTGGACAAAGTCCAATTGTTAACAGTTACTGAAGAGAGGTTTTAGGGCGGTGAACGGTATATCGCGCGGGCTCAAGGTGGTAAGTGGTTTGGGGCGGGGAGCACGCGATTCCATAGAACGATGGACACGTGGTTCTGAGGAGAGAGAAGAAACCACTTATATCGCGTGACTAATGTTCAAGCATGAGGGCCGTGCGATATTGATGTGGACCGTCAGATCTGAGGTCAAGAGATCTACGGTCGAGATTGAGCCCGTAAAACCTCGGGAACTATGTCCGAGTGGGGTCCGGTAAGTGCGTCAAGCAATAGGAAAAAAGATTCAGTAGTGAATATATCAAACGATGATGAAGTACGGTGAATGTGGTAAATACGGTAAAAAATATAAACAGTTACATGTTGTTCTTCAAACGAAAGGTCAGCAACAAAATCAAGCCATTACAATACTATTTAACACAGCAGTAAAGTATTCAAACGATGGGCATTCGCAGAGATCTGACAAAAATGTCAGCCTGCAAGAGATGCAAAATAGAGAGTGAAGGAGTTAAAAATTAAAAGAAAGGCCAAAAATGGCGCCTGCTCTGATACCATGTTAGACCAGGATATAACTCCTCAAAACAGAAACTCTCTATATCATTCATTCAGGTTGTTCATTGTTATATACAAGAGGGAGTGACTGTTTGGTTCATCTCCCGACTCTCTGTTTTCTCTATTATTTATTTACATTTACATTATTTACAGTGGTTCACCCAATCCTTAAGATTAGGTGTCAACATAAACAATACCATGATAGTCATTAGCAACTATCATACACAATGTTTTTTCTGCTCCATAAGCATCTATCAACATCATCCAGACCAGCAACTTGTATATGTCCATTAGTGTAGATATCATCAACCTGTGACAAGGTATGTCTGCATATAGATATCAACTCATCCTCTTGATCTTGAGCATTATCATAACCTTCCATGAATCAATTCTGCATATGTCATACAAAATTATTCACATTATATCATATGTGAAAAACACCATAGTCATCACATCATCATCAAGATCTGCATGATCTTTTATACCATCCATGTATCATCACTCGGGAACATCCCACATCTGATAAGCATCAATCAACATATGTGAGTATCAACCTATCATCATATAGGTAAGAACTCATCATCATCATGTCTTCAAATAGCTATGTCTTCATGTGACCTGCAATAACTCCATTATCTTGGCCAACCAACAATGCAACTTTGAGTAATCATCCATGTATCCAGCATACTGTATATAGCACTATGTATCTAGCAAACTTTGAGCTCAAGATATTTTGTCAAGACTTCTTGATATCATCAACAACAACAATCCTCAACCATGTGAGAGCCAAGAACTATAGGAATCCTACATCATAACTGTATTATATGATCTTTATGCATCTTTGAAGGCATGACGACAGCAGCATATGAGTGACTCATCATCAAATAATGAAGTTGTGTATTCAAGCTTTGTACTTCTCCTTATCCTTATGAAGATCACCATGTAAGCAACATATATGCATCATCAGAGAATCATCCACAAATTTGATCTGAACACCAACTATGTGACCCCAAGAATCATATGAGATTTTGTCATGGGCAACTCATAACCATATCATAGCAAGATGTATCATTTAGCCATATAAGCATCATCATCATTGATTAGGTACTAAAGACTTATAAACATAATTCCAACAATGCTTTATTAGAAGCATAGCATGTTCTCCCCCTGAACTTGTTCCATCTGTTCACTGTCAGATCTGATCATGCATATATCAGCAAGAAGTATCAAGGCATCATCATCAATCAGATATACATCAAGTTAACTTGTGAGGATCAAAAACAACATCTTATGAGTATCAATACATTTCCACACATTATCAGCAGATTGTAACCATCATCAAACAAAGTAAATAATTGACTGAACCATATCAGACCCTTTTTCCTGAGTCTGTCCCATTTCTTTTCCTCAAATTAACATATACGCGACTGTGCAGTGTCTAACTCGCATATATACACAACTTATCTTCATGAAACTTGCGTATGAGATTTAGAACACTGAAGTTTCACACTTTCAGCTCCCTCTGAGTCTGTCATGTCTGTACATTGTGCTGTGCCACATCTTTCTGACTGTACTTCCTTCTTCTTCCATATCTTCAAGTGTGATGATGTTTTCTCCTTTTGGTATGGTGCCCGTACTTTGTTCCTGCATTCCTTTTCTATATGTCCAAGCTTGTTACATGCATAACATCTCATATGTTTCATATTCCTTCTATAGTAGTCAATGGCTTTGTGACCAAACATATTGCAAGCAAAACAATATCCCTTAAAGTACCTAGAACGTGATGATCTTTCTGTGTGATGGTCTTGAACCATTCTTCTTCTACATCTGGCTGCAACATGTCCAAAATTATGACATACATAACATTCAACATTATTCATTTGAGGAAATAACTGACTATCACTTCCATAGTTAGGAGTAAAAGATTTCCATTGAAGAATTTCTTCCCTTGGTTCATGATGGGATTGACCTCTCATTTCCTTGTTGAGCATTTCAGATTTTGCATTAGAGTTCCTTCTCTTACTTTGTGAACTAGATTCACCTTCAACATATTCATGAAAACCAAGACCAGTTTTGATAGTAGGATACCTTTGACTACTAATAATATCATCCAAGATCTTAGTATTATCTTGAAATCGTAAGAGCTTATCCTTTTCTTCTAATTTATCTTTTAGAATATTTACCTCAACCTGATGTTTCTCTTCCTTTTCAAGATACTACTTCTTCATGATTCCTTTAGCTTTTCTTCCTTCTTCCAACTGATGTCTTAATTCAAGAACTTTGTTTTCTTGTTTTTCAAGAGCTTGGAGTAGTTCTTTATTCTGCTTATTTGATTCTTCAAGATCTTCTTTTAGCGAGAGGATCTTAGCTTCAAGACTTTCATAGTCACTGGATCTATCTCTGATTTTCTTGATTGTTGTGCTCCTTTAATTTACTTCATTTCTTAATGATGTCACTTCATCCTGTAGCTTCTGACATTGATCTTCCTTTTCCTTGAATTGCTTCCTTACCTTGTTTCCTTCCTCTAGTTGAGCTTTTAGTTTGGTAGCTTCTTCTTTGGAGGCACATTCCCTTTTGTCCAATAGATCTTTTTGATCTCTAATTTTGTCCGTAAGCCTTTTAAATTCTACCTCTATTTGATATCTTTCTTCCTCACCCATAAGAGCAAATTCAGTTGTTTCGCTATCACTTTCATCATCTTCAAATGGATGGAGAAATGTATCACCATAGGATAAAAAATTCATACCTAATAGTTCTTTTGCTTGTTCATCTTCATTCTAAGGTGATTCTGAATTTGAAGTGTTGCTTCCACATATTCCCCAATCGATTCTCCCACTGTCATAGTTCCTCTGAGATGTCTTCTTCTTCTGAGGTGCTTTCTTCTTTAGCTTCTTTCCCATTGTTCTACGGATCTCCTTCAAGTGATCAAGCTTCTACCAAAGGACCTGCTCTGATACCAATTGTTGGAAATAATACTGAGAGGGGGGGGGGGTGAATCAGTATTAGTCAAGTCAATAATCTTTTTCTTTTCTTACTCAATTTCATATACGCTACTTCAATGAAGGCAACCCGCGTGTGTACGCAACTGTGTTTAAGGAAACAAGCGTATATCTAGCAAACTAATGATTCTGTTAATTCATCATATGTTGATCTTTAATCTGAGTATCGGTTCTTTATTAAACAGTAACCATGTGCAGTTAATAACAGAAAGAACCATCACACATGAACACCAAGATGTAAGGTGGAAACCCAATGTGGGTAAAAACCACCTGTTGTTGTCGTCTCTGTCTTCTTTTAATAATAAGAAAATCTATTTACAACAATGTACTGGTGTAGACTCATACCAGTACGCAGGCTTCTACCTGCAAAAGGCTACAACCTTCTTTCATTCTCCAGCTTCTACTAGAAGGGAGCTACAACCCCTTAGCTCTTGTACTAGCTGATATATTTACTAGTACGTAGGTGCCGACCTACAGAAGGCTACGACCTTCTTTCTTCCTCCAGGTACCACGTTTCATAAATTTTCAGACTGGATACTCTTGGAACACAACACCATAATCTGAAGGCCACGTTTCATCCAATTTTCATACTGGACCCATCAACAACATTGAAGCTCAAAATCAATCACCACTGTAATACAACTATTGCATTACCCATTCATTGAATACTCAATCATTACTCTCTGAATCACCCAACAACTTAATCACTGAAACCCTGTCATCAAAACACAGTCACCAGAACACAGAGCAGAACCTAGAACTCTGCAAAAATATTCAGAGCCAATTGTATCATCAAAACCATGCATCAGAGTGCATACGCTACTTGGAAGAGCCGAACCAGCGTGTATACACAACTTCACCAAAGCAAACCAGCGTATATGTCATCAAATACTTACTTATAACTTCGCTGCACTTCCCGACTTTAGACATACCCAGATCATTACATACAAAAGGATAATACATGTGTTAGCAACCAGATCTAGTCCATCAGATCACATAACAATAAGTCATTATGATCATGATCCATTATTAGATCTCATCCATCAATACTGAAGCTAATCATGATCCATTATTAGATCTCATCCATCAATACTGAAGCTAATCACAATCAACCAATCTGAATATGCAGAATACTGTCACCAGTAAACAATCACCAGAACTCAGAACTTTGCATCAACAACCAGAACCACTTGTAACTTCAAACATCATAGTTCATATGGTATACGCTACTTAGATGTGTCTAACCTGCATATATACGCGCTTTTATCAAAGTCAACCAGCGTATACATCTGTAAATATTCATTCATAATTTTGCAGCTATTCCAGACTTCAGTTATACCTAGATCATAATATTTATAGAACATCACACGCGTTAGTATACAGATCATATAGAGATGATTCATTCCAAGCCATAAGATCCCAACCCATCATTATATCTTGTCCTCCATCAACCGCTGAGATTACTCCTTGGCTCAGATCAAGCAAAGTCTCATAAACCCATAACCTGCATATTGGATCTCACATTACATCAGATATTCAAGACTTGCACACCTTTTTTTTTGTCTAATGATCTTCTTCTCCTTTTATAGTCTTGGGCCTTTCTCAATACCATGGTCCAAAACCACGTAGGACCAAAACCTTGGATACAATACCTAGGGTCAATACCTCGGACCAAATACCATGGACCAATACCAAAATACCATGGACCAAATACCACGGACCAAAACTTAGTTTTCCAACATGTACGCGCCTTTCCTTTTGTGAAAGTGCGTGTGTACAGTATACATGCCTTTGTATATAGTGAATCTATGTGTATAAGCGACTTGGTATATAGTGAACCTACGTATACCTTTCTTTCTTCATTCTTGTTGTTTGCCTGCTATACTGTGATCTTTCATATGAGAGAGTTTCCTTCTGAATAGATTCCTTGAAGTTGCCCCGCATTTCATCACATCTATAAATACTACTGTCATGCATTCTGTCACATCTGATATCTCTTCTATAGATTCATCTAGTTACCATGTACAAGTGAGTTGTTCTGCTGCAAGTGGGTTGCCATCAAGTACAACACATGCATCATAATGCCAACAATGGAATGAATATTTTATTTATAAGGAAGTCAATGTTCACAACAAAAATTCACTTAATTGACGACTTGGGATAAATACCTAGAAATCCCTTAGAATTTCTAAGATTTAATGTTGTAGAATCAGGCTTGTATCTAGGTTTGGATAAGTCCTTGACAGGGTTTGTATATGTGTCATATGCATTTCATTGTCTAGTGGATGTATCTGAGAATTTGAATATCTAGGAATTTTGTATTTATGCATTGTGTGGAAGCATTAGATACAAAATGATTTGAATATCTTACACGAAAAGGGTTATATCTTAGTGGGGCCTGTCAAGGTATTCAAGGCTTGGAGCTAGATGCAATTCATTTCCATTAGATGTATCTAGGAATCCATACATTTGATACTTTTGTATTTTTCTGTTTTGTGGAAGCATTGGATGTGAAATTATATAGATATGTCACATGAAAAGGGTGGTCTCTGAGGTGGCCCATAGAGGTGTTCACAGCTTGGAGGAAAATTCACTTTACGTCCAGCAGAAGTAGCTGTGAATCTGAACATCGAAGACTTTTGTGTTTATGTGTTTCATGGAAGCTCCATATTTGAATTGATCTAGATATGTCCCATGAAAAGGGTGACTTCAGATTTGGGGCCCATCGAGGTTTTCAAGGCCCGGAGCTAGATGTGGACTAGGCACAGATTATTGTTGTGGAATGGTTGTGATTCGGATATATCCAGGGATCTAGGGGTCCATGAGGTTTTCCAAGAGAAAATTGCTTGCACACCCAGATATTCCCTATGGTTGGATATAAAGGAAACTCATGATTTGCATGGGAAGTTGTGTTAAGTGTGACCCACAAGTGAAGTTGATGTGGCAAGTGGTGATCCCTAGTATTTCACCAAGAGTGTTGCATCTCCCAAGGGCTCCTCAACTCTATTTATCAACTCGGGGTTCGTACAAACTTCAAGGTGACATTTCTTTATACACAGTAGATGAAACTCATGCCACCCTCAACTATGACATTTGATCAATAGTGCTCCAAGAACATTCTTTATACTAAATTAGAAGGAAACTAACTAATGAAAGTGAAATTCAGAATCTATCTCTAATGACAAAAAGGAAATTTGTTTTTAAACCTCAACTTCTAAATACTATTAACCTGTAAATGCTACTGAATCAATTCATGAAAAGACAAGAGCTACACTAGTTGCAAGAAGGGAACTATATTATCTTTCCATCAACCATCTAGCTTCCAAATCTACTTGTA